>JARVZY010010918.1:0-50000 GCA_030686995.1 Artemisia argyi
ATGATTCCAAAGTACAGGTGTGTGTTTTTTTATTTTCTGAATAATTGAGAGTTGACTAAATTAGGCATATGAAAATAGTTTTTTTTTTAGGGCTTACGTGAATGTTCGTTTGTTAAGAAAATGAGTTTGGTGAACGAATCAACATAAACTATTCATTTTCTCTTTTTTTTTTTAATAAACTATGGGCCCTTTTGGATTACCCTAGTAAAATATATAAACACAGAAAAATGTTAATTACCACACACTTGAACAACCACTAAGCCGTTTGTGACATGCCATAACTTCAAGCTTTTATTTAAACAAGTAGCTGCAAAATGAAGAGCTGATTCATGAAGCTTTTAAAATATTTCGGAGCTCTTAAAACGTAGCAACTTCTAATTTATCAAACACTTTTATCAAAAAAAAAAAAAAAGATACAACTTGTAACTCATGTTAATAGCTTTGCGGTTACAGCTAGTTTTGCCAAACGTACCCTATAGCGGCGGAAATTTAAAGTAGAAAATAATTATAGCTGCGAAATTGTGGTTAAATGTTTCTTGTATCAAATGGATATATCTTGTTTATTGGGTCAAACTCTCAACTTATAATAAGTAATCATGGAAGGAAGGAAAGTATATGAATGTAAAGTAGAGGGGTAGATTAGTTATTTCACAATTCTCACTTCGAATTTGTTTTCTCTTTATGTACTTCCGTGTCTACGTGTTCATTGGACATTCAGTCCGTTTATAGCCTTAATGGTGTTTAAAATCTATTTGAGCCTATAGACTAGTGTGTTGAGTGATATGATTTGATCTGTTTTTAGGTTGCAAATTAGGAACATGTTCGTGAACGTAACACTTAATTAACAGTTAAAATGCTGTCTACCAATTTCCACATACATACATGAGTCCAGTGTTGCAAAAATCGGTTGAATCGGCCGATTAATCGGTAATCGGCCCTGGAACTTGGAGGTATTTACAAGGTAATCGGCCGAGTCAAGAAAATCGGCCGATTAATCAGTCAAAAATCGCTAATCGGCCCTCGACCGCCTCAGTACCGATTCACGATTTTTGCAACATTGCATGAGTCCAATTCAAACCACTATCTTTTATCACCATAATTTGTATAACGCTAAATCAACTCATCATTGATAGAATTAGCACGTAAATGGTGGATGTTTTAAACATATGTTGGATTCGGAGATATTTTTAGTGGTAGATGATATTGTAAAATCTTGGAAACTAATCAACTATTGATTGCATAAATGTTGCTCCATATATTAGTACAGATAAGTAAACTGCCAAACTTTTCTCACTTTTAAGGGATTAACCAAAAGTGCTAAACTTATTATAGATAAACAAATTTCATATCAAATGGTTGACAGTTCAGTTTGTTTACGGCTCGGTTAATACTAAGATTATGGGTGGTTTATTGGTAGTGAAAATCTGTAGTGTGACTGTTAGCGTGAAATTTGCAATTATTTTGTCATTGGTGGTATTTAATATATGATATTTATCAGATATGGTAAACCGCGTTATGATACGATGTTAGATTACTAAAATAACGGTTTAATGTGTTGAATTACTCTTATGAGTGGATATTTGATGTGTCATTATCAACTTTTAACTTTGTAATTCAATAATGTGAACTTGTCTTGTGTGGTAATAAATATCAGTATATCAGTTTGTTTGACAGCTACGGCTTTATAGTGTTTATGAACTAGACGTGCAATTTAAACCCTTTGCATATTTGACCGACGTGTTAATTGATATGATTTAACTTTTTTATAGGTTGCAAATTTGGAAGATATATTAGCACAAAGAGGTTCATGTGGAGTCGGGTTTATTGCTAATTTAGACAACAAGGGGTCTCATCAGATAGTTCAGGATGCACTTACCGCTCTTGGTTGCATGGAACATCGGGGTGGATGCGGGGCTGATAACGATTCTGGAGATGGTTCCGGGGTGATGACTGCAATTCCATGGGATCTTTTTAGTGATTGGGCTGATAAACAAGGGCTTGCTGCCTTTGATCCGTTGCATACAGGGGTCGGAATGGTTTTCCTTCCACAGGATGAAGCCCTTATGGAACAAGCAAAATCTGGTTAGTTGTAGTCTTCATGCAATCATTACTTATCTAGTGATTATAATTTTGTCTGATAAGTAAGATAGATAATCCAATTAGCCGTTATCGATGATAACATATAGATAAAAAAAGGAAGTATAAGTAAATAAAGGAAATATAAGATTTACTATCCTAACTCCACGATTGTTATCGCTAGTTAATTGGAAAATGTCTGTATGTGTGTTTTGGAACTGATTACTTTTTTTGCATTAATCAACTTTTTTATATTTGGATAACATAAACCACTTCTGATTTTTTGAGTACTTAATGAGGGTAGGAGGTCAAATAAACAGTTTTGAATAAACTGATGATCTAAGATTACAACGCTTCTTAAACTTATTTGGAACTTCTATTCAAATTTCACATCCCAATACTATCTTATACAATACTTGTTGTTAGAGCTGATTCTCTGGTTTTAAGTATTCAATATCACGTTATTTCTTTGAAACCACTGATCCAAACACCCCCTTAACAACTTTTTTCATATACTTATTATGATTTCTGTGACGTCATGCTGTAAGTTGTTATGGGGTTTGTTATTCACAACATGCAACTGAGGGTTTCTTTTATGGTAATTCTGTAGCTATTGTTAATATCTTCAATCAAGAGGGTCTTGAGGTGCTTGCTTGGAGGTCTGTTCCTGTAAATGTACCTATAGTTGGTTTCTATGCAAAAGAAACAATGCCCAACATACAACAAGTTTTTGTCAAAATCGTTAAGGAAGACGACGTTGATGATATTGAAAGGGAGTTATATATATGTCGGAAACTGATTGAAAAAGCAGCTATCTCAGAAGCATGGGGAAATGAACTTTACTTCTGTTCATTGTCAAATCGGACCATTGTCTATAAAGGAATGCTTCGGTCAGAGGTTCTTGGAAAATTTTACTTTGACCTCCAAAATGATGTATATAAATCCCCTTTTGCCATTTACCATCGGAGGTACAGCACAAATACAAGTCCTAGGTGGCCACTTGCTCAACCAATGAGGCTTTTGGGTCACAATGGAGAGATTAATACCATACAGGTTACTTATTTACTACGCATTGACATTAGAGGTGGTAAAATGGGCATGTTTGGTGGGTTCGGTAATGGTTCAAAACAAATAGTTTGTATGGTGTGCCAGGTTGGAGCGCTGAAGTACTTTTTATCAGAATATTCTATATTTTTGTAAGAGCACTTCGTTTGCCAAATTTGAGTATAATAGTAATGTAATGTATTTGAATAAATCTAAGGAACTAAAAAAAATATGGGTGAAATTTTACACTTGACCTAGTAGATGCAAGTCAACCCCTTTCATAAGTAAATGGGTGATAACTGCCACCTCTAAGAATTTAACGTATTGTGATGTGAAAATTGGTCTGCAGTCTCTTCATGGATCTTAAAACTTGATGCAGGGAAACTTAAACTGGATGCAATCTCGAGAGAACTCAATTAAGTCACCAGTTTGGCGTGGTCGCGAAAATGAAATTCGGCCTTTTGGAAATCCCAGGGGCTCTGACTCTGCAAATCTTGATAGTGCAGCAGAAGTAAGGCATACCTTGCCTTCTGTTTATGGTTGTTTTTCTTATATATTTTGTAATATTACTATCAGAGTTAACCAATATGACTTTCTGCTGTTATTGTTAGTTATTTATACGGAGTGGCCGTACTCCTGAGGAAGCGATGATGATTCTTGTCCCCGAGGCATACAAGAATCATCCAACACTGTCAGTCAAATATCCTGAGGTATGTATGTAAAACATGTAATGCGAATAGATAAAGAGAAGTAATCAATGACACAAAATGGACGTATGCAAATTGATACCTACATTCAAAGAAACATACTATATTTTAAATAGTTTCTTCACTTACAAAGGAGCTTAATGTAGGACGCACGGTCTCCATAAAATTTTCAAAAGTATACCCGAAATGCTCAAAATTGTTTACCTAAATAGCACTAGATTGTCAGAAATCCTTCATTTTACGCGATTTACATTGATAATGAAAGGACATTTCATACTTCCTATAATTGGAGCTGCTCCTATGAAATTTTGTCTAATAGACGTGGGGCCCGTGAGACTTCTCTGTGGTCGTGGGTTCTGTAACTTTTGAATTTTTTATTCCCACAATCGTCTGCAGTGGGAGTGTTTACGTTGTGAACATTAAGCATTGTATAGCTGATATCTCTCACCTTTAAGAATTTATATTCTGGAAAAAGATGCTATAATACCTATCATGTCTTTAGGACTGTTACGAGCTGGAGCTTGTCCAGCCACTTTGTTCACTATTCCTTGCTGATGATACTAATCTTTCTCTTTTTAGGTTATTGATTTCTATAACTATTACAAGGGTCAAATGGAGGCTTGGGATGGACCTGCGTTACTCCTCTTTAGGTACTAGCTCCTTTATTTAATCGTATGACTAGTTTAAAGCTTCATTGTATCATTGGATGTATCATGTATATGGCCCACTTAGTGCACTTCAACAGATGACTATGAGTTTAAAATATGGTTTTGGTCCACTTTTCATGGTAAGCCTGGTTTCATAATTATTGTTACAAAGTTTGTGTATCCTAAGCAATAAAGTTTTCGTGTACTATTTAGGATATTAGGTAACTAATTGCAGGAGAGCTTTCAGGATATCTAATAGCTTGCTTAACTATTATTTTTAGCTATCTACAGTTAATCTGTTATTTAGATGCACATTTTGTTGCTACGGCATATAATGCTGATATCTATATAACACGAACACAAACTTTTCTTGGAATATAGTGATGGGAAGACAGTCGGAGCTTGTCTTGATCGTAATGGACTGCGTCCTGCCAGATATTGGAAGACTGCTGACAATGTTGTCTATGTTGCATCTGAGGTGCATATTTATCTTATATGTGTGCTTTAATATATACACGCAGTTTAGACATAAAGTGACACAATCCATGCAGCTAATCCTGAAGATTGGATTATGAGATGCTATAAGAATTGAGTTGGATTGAACCACAACCTGATCTCAGTGCGTATGCACACACTTGCATACTATTTATGAGTTTTGGACATTAAAGCTATTTGAATGCAAACCCAAATATATCTTTTTTACTTCATGGATAGACAAGATCTAACATACTGCTTGGGTGAAGGTTGGAGTTAGAGGTGGCCAGTTTGATCCGTTTACATTATTCTTTTGAAAGAAAATCGTTTTACTAAATGGGTCAAGTTGGGTTATACTTTATTTCAAACGGGCCAAATAAAAAAATTAACTAGAAGGGGAATGGGTCAAATGGGACAATGGGTCAAACGGCTGGACATTCATCCAAGTTCTATTTTTAGTTCATACGCCTCGTACAATCTTCTAATTCGGTTTATTCACATGTTTAGATTTAGATTATTATTGTAATTATATTGTTTTTAAATCATAACTAATGCATTAAATATATATAAAAATTAAAAAAAATGGCGAAAAAGTATTTGCAACCAACCCAACTTGACCCTGTCCGTCTTGACCTGTAGTAGAGACCCTGTTTCAGCCCGAACCTATTTTGGCCCATTATGCAACCAACCTGATCAAGCCATCTTGCCACCTCTAGATGCAGTATATTGGTTCTACTATCATTTCAAGATTTGCATCATGACAGTCCTAATCGTGTTATCTTTTGCTATTTTTAGATAAATTATAAATGTCTGTTATTCTTCATATTGTTCTTTTCTACTTAGCTTCTTGTTTACTGTGTTTCTTTGACATTTATCATAGCCTGGTTTCTCAATGTAGGTTGGAGTTCTACCAATTGACGATTCAAAAGTTACAATGAAAGGCCGTTTAGGTCCTGGGATGATGATAACTGTTGATCTAATTGCTGGCCAGGTTTGTACAATGATTATCCCTCTAACTTGCGTCTCAGTTTGGACTGCTGTAGGTGTTATAGTTATACTAATCATGTCCAATTTTAATGGCAATGTACATTCTTTTCTGTGTAAATTGTGTTTTTAATGGAAACATATAACTATTGAAACATTATGTTAAGTGAATATATGTTAATATTGCAACAGGTTTATGAAAATACCGAGGTCAAGAAAAGAGTTGCCTTGTCGAGTCCTTACGGAAAGTGGCTGGCTGAGAACATGCGGAAATTGGAGTCTGCCAACTACCTCTCTGCCCCAACTATGGAGAATGACACAATATTACGCCACCAACAGTAAGATTTCTTTCCTTTTTCTAATGCCAGTTTTATTACTTTTTGTTCTTGTGTGATTTTTTGTTATTTAAGAAAGGAAGGAAATAAAATTCCTACTATTGGTTTATCATATTTGATTGAAATACATACTTCCGTAGACATTTACAAAAAGTGGGCATTTCGATCCATTTATGGGTAAACGGTTTGATTTGGTTACACTTTGCCTAGAGGGTGAAATTGGGAAGTTCCAAAACTTACTTAAAAGTGGAAACGAGTCTAGCGGGTCAAACAGCTTAAAAGTCACCCGATATGTATTTAAGATTGGTAAAAGATTATAAATTGGTTTATTAAAAATTTAGATTTAGATTGTCAATTGTAATAATGTAGGTTTCTGTCATATTTTCAACATTAATCGTTTATTGAACTTTAGAGTAGGAAAGACATTTAGTGGTTGCGGATCAGCCCATCCCCACCAACTACACAGTTTGATCCAAACTCAACTTGCCTGCTGACTGACTGATGTATACAACTGCTTCATATTGTGAAGCTACCCACCAGCTACCAGTGAATTCGTGTGGGTACTGACCGTTAAAAAAACTGATTACAAGTCATCATGAAAGTAGCTACTTTTAGCATTATAATAAACCCTTCTTACATAATTGTTGTAATTAAAGCCTAAAGGTATAGGCTATGCTGTATTGTGGCATTTGGACGGTTAATGATTGGTTTTCGCATGAATAGGGCCTACGGCTACTCCAGTGAGGATGTCCAAATGGTTATTGAGAGCATGGCTTCAGAAGGCAAGGAGCCTACTTTTTGCATGGGAGATGATATTCCTTTGGCTGTATTATCTCAGAGATCACATATGCTATATGACTATTTTAAGCAGCGATTTGCTCAGGTTTCTAACACTTCTTCTCTTGTTTGTTTGATACTTCCCTGTCCCAAAGTAAGTGTTCACTAGACAAAGGGCACAAAGTTTATGAATGTGCAGTTATTACACTCTTTACCCCTACAAACTTTTTAAAGTGAACTCAATGGAATATTCCAATAGGGTGCGATTAAGGGTAGATTGGGAAACTTATTTAATAATTTTGGAAGTGGACATTTGTAATGGAAAGATGACACTTATTGTGGGACGAAGGCCTTTCACTGTGTTTTTCTCAAAGATGTTGAATCTAGTCAGATGAGGATATAATACGATTAGAATTGGTAAAATTTCCTTTTTAAATCACATAATTAGGACACTTTGAACCACCACCAAGGTGGCCTATAGTGGTAAAGACATCCGGATGTCCTCACGAAAAGTCTGAGGTTCAAGCCTTACTAGGTAAACATCTTGGGGGTGGCTAGGGAAAGGGTTCATAAACGGCCTTGGGAATACCCCGGTTAGTATATTTGATTCAAAGACTCGCCCTCCGCGGGTAACCTGAACAAGGAAAACTTCATTTGTTATAATGTTTCACTACTTAAGTTTGATAATCAACTCATTAAGGTAAGTAATATCTTACACTAGACTTGCTAAGCGAATATTTTAGGTGTGATTTTGAAATAATAATCATGGTCAGATTTGTAATTCTTTGATGCTACTATTCACTGCGTTAATCTTTAAGTAGAATCAGCTGATATTATTTTTCATGCATGTTTTTAGTATACAATTCTAGTAATTTAAATGTATTTGGTTTCATTTTGAATTGTTTCCAGGTTACAAATCCTGCAATCGATCCCCTTCGAGAAGGATTAGTGATGTCCCTTGAAGTGAATCTTGGTAAGCGAGGGAACATATTAGAAGTTGGACCCGAGAATGCTTCACAGGTAAGATGTCCATTCAGGACATAGCTGATGTCTCATTGCATTGAATAATTTATGCTTGAAAGTTTTTTGTTTAATATTCTTTTCTCAATGCTATTTACTTTATTGTTCGTTTCCTTAAACTATGCATATGTTCACATCTTTGTTCAGGTGACTTTGCCCAGCCCCGTACTTAATGAAAGCGAGCTTGAATCATTATTTAAGGATCCATATTTAAAAGCTCAAACCATACCAACATTTTTTGACATACGGAAAGGGCTTGATGGTTCCTTGGAGAAGACACTGAATAAGATCTGTGAAGCGGCTGATGAAGCCGTTAGAAATGGTTGCCAGCTACTTGTTCTCTCTGACAGAACTGATGAACTAGTAAGTACTGTGTGTGTGCATGTTGTAGATGTGGAAATTTAGACCCACTTGCTATTTAAGGGAGGAATTTGGGCTGTGTTTCTTAAACGAGTCAAATAATTTTTCCTAATTAGGGAGTATTTCATATATATCCCCTACTAAACTTCAAATTTACACATATATCCAAATTGCTTTTGTAATTACATAAATATCTATCTTAGAACATTGAAATTACATATATGTCCAACCCAATAATATAGTTACATATATGTCATTACTGAACTTTTTGATGTGAGCAAGAATTTCATATATATCCGTCAATAGGGTTGTAATTCATTGAAAGTCTAGTTGATGAATCCAACCTCCTAAACTATTTTATTCAAAGTTATAGATTATTATTCTAATGGTATTGTTTTTGTGAGAATAATGATTACTTTAGTAATATTGTTTTTAATGGGAACAATTAAATAGTGAGACAAAAAGTTTTGGGAGTATCAGCACAACCCGAGGTGCCACCTCTAGTGTTTGTGTATTTATCTTCTTCTTCTTTTTTTTTTTTTTTTTTTTTTTATTTATTTATTTTTTATTTTTTTAATATGTGATCAAATTATTATCATGTCTTTATATGTGTGTGTGTGTGTGTGTCTGATTGCCAGGAAGCCACTCGTCCTGCTGTTCCGATACTTCTTGCTGTTGGTGCCGTCCATCAGCATTTAATACAAAATGGACTCAGGATGTCTGCCTCTATTGTTGCCGACACTGCTCAATGCTTCAGTACGCATCACTTCGCTTGTTTGATCGGATATGGTGCAAGGTATTTTCCATTGTCTTTCACTATTGGGGAACAATCCAACTGTTTTTTGTTCTTTCTTAATCTCTATAAGATTTGGCTGGACCACTTACTTAGGGTCAGTTACATTCATTTATGTGAAAATTGGTCAATATGGGTTATGGTGCATTGATAACAAGTCAAAAGAGTAAAATTTAGCTAGAATGGAAACAGTTCAAGTAGGTTGAACAATTTGACAGCCACCCAACTGACCCAAGTATACATAAATGTCTAAAACCTCCTATGTTCATATTCCATTTTGACCTGTCACCCAAAGTCCCAACCTGCAAACCACTCAGATGTGACCTAATGGTAAAAGGGCTTGTGACTATCATGCTAAAATGTGTGAGGTCTCAAGTTCAACTCCTGCTAGGTGTGAACAACCCTGAAGTGGCCACACTAACCTCCTGCCAAGGGAGAGGCAGGGCTTTACCTGGTTTGAGTCGTTGTGGCGGTGGGTTCAAACCCCGTGTATTAGTCGGCCAAAAGGTTGGAAACCATGGTTACCCAAAAAAAAAAGTCCCAACCTGCCCATTTTCCCACATTTTTTTTGTGTTTCAGTTTTGATTCTTATCCTAGCTTCCTTCCTGCCATGTGCTTCTGATATGTACTTCCATCTGTGAGTTATTTTGTTAATTGATATGGACGTGCAAAGTTAGTAAGTAGAATGTTTTTAGGCGAAATTTCTCTGTGGTGAACAGTAAATTGGAATGAATATGCAATGAATTTAAATATATCTTGCTAAACTTCTAAGAAACTGGTTTGCTAAAAGTTATACTCGGTACATATTATCTTTTCTGATTTGGGTGTTATTTTGTTTAGATCTTCTGATAACACCTTCTGAAGGTGCTGTTCTGTTTTCTTTCTTTATTGGGTACAAATTTAAATTATTCGTGTACTTCTTTTGTAGTGCTGTATGCCCTTTCTTGGCATTGGAGACATGTCGACAATGGCGTTTGAGCAAGAAAACTGTAAACCTTATGCGAAATGGAAAAATGCAAATGGTTACAATTGAAAAGGCGCAAAACAACTTCCGCAAGGTTTGCAGTGCATGATATGTAACCTAATCAGTCATAAGCTCATTAACATATAGTACATTACCCACAAAAAATGGGAATGTTGCTTTCATGATATACTTAAGTCTTTAACTTGCGATGGCAAATTATGGTCGATCTGACTATGCCAATTGGTAATCTAACGTATAATTATAATCTGATATTCAGGCGGTTAATGCTGGTCTAATGAAAATCTTATCCAAAATGGGGATATCATTGCTGTCAAGGTATTTGCTCACTGGCTTGCTATTTACTTGTTATACCATCTATTTCTTATCACAAGTAACCTTGCATTCTGACTCGTCGTTGGATATAGTTATTGTGGTGCACAGATATTTGAGATTTATGGCTTAGGGAAAGAGGTGGTCGATTTTGCATTTACTGGGAGTGTCTCGAATATTGGTGGATTGACCTTGGATGAGGTATGTAATGCCAAAAAGCAAACTCATGCCCAACATAATTTGTGTGGACATATTTTCCTTAAAGCTTATAAGACAACAAGCTATGTGTTGGGGGGGGGGGGGGGGGGGGGGGGGGTTAAGGGTCGAAAAAGTCTTCCCGGGTTGGGTTTACCTGCAAACACTTTTTTGTTTATTTGTTGGAAGTTATAAATAGTTTGTCTTTACTTTTAATTACAAAAACAATAATTCTTAATCCCTGAACTAGAAGGTTCTATACATTTTAAAAAGATTTTGGGAAACTTTTGACGTGTTGACCTGTTCCCCTTCTAGCATATTTTTAATTTTGACACTTTTGAGCTAAAACACTACAGCAACGGACTCATTCATCAGTAAATGGGTCAAAATTGGCACTTTTATTATTTGAAAGGTTGGTATAAGGGCATGTTGGGTGTAAAGGGTTTAGGAATCAGAGTGAGAGATGGTGTTTGTTTAAGGTGGTGGGTTTCAGTAAACCGATAAATTATGGGATTCTTTAAACCTAACTAAAGACCAATTCCTATACCCAACGAAATTTCATACAACTTTCGATAGATGGTGTTAATCATAGGGACGTGTGTGAGGAACCAATTCCATTCCTCATATTACCACCTTAGTGTTATCTAATCAGCTATTCATATTTCGTGTTTATATTTATAAGTTATCCAAGGTTTATGATACTGAAGTTTGACCCCATTTTCGAAGCTTGCAAGAGAGAGTTTGTCATTTTGGGTTAAGGCCTTTTCAGAAGATACAGCTAAAAGACTTGAAAATTTCGGATTTATACAAATGAGACCAGGAGGTATTTACAAAGGCTGATAACTCATATTGCATATATTGATTAGTGCGTACTGATAACATGTTTATTTGTGTGTAATTGAAGGGGAATATCATGGGAACAACCCTGAGATGTCAAAACTGCTTCACAAGGCTGTACGTGAGAAGCGTGAGAGTGCATATTCAATTTACCAGCAGCATTTGGCTAACAGACCCGTCAATGTAAGTATGGACGATAATATTATCTATCTGAATTGGATAGATGTTTCTTTTTCCTTGTGTTTCCTATTCGTCTTATTAGTTTGTTCACATAATGTTTTAAGATTTTGTTGATTTTGTAAGAAATAATTGGTACAAGTTGATATATTTATCTTAGTCTAAGTTTTTAATATGGGGCGTTGCTTTTCCACATTAAGTGCTATTTGGAGTGTCTGGTGAATGAACAATTTGCTATTTGTTTTCTGTGCTATTTGGATAGTCTGAAACTCTGAATAACAGAAGATTACCCTTTTAACCATACTGATCTCAGCTGTTATGTCAATTTTTTTATTACAGGTTCTTCGGGATCTTTTTGAATTTAAGAGTGATCGTTCGCCAATTCCAGTGGGAAAGGTAGAATCCGCTGCATCTATTGTTGAGCGTTTTTGTACTGGTGGTATGTCACTAGGGGCTATTTCCAGGGAAACCCATGAAGCAATCGCCATTGCAATGAATAGGATAGGTGGGAAATCTAACTCCGGAGAAGGTGGTGAGGTACATACATGAATGTTCTTGATTTATAAAGCCAATTTTATCTTTTCTAATGAACCGTTTTCTAATTTTTTTAAAGTTATGATAAATTTGGTAACTTAATGCAGGACCCTATTCGTTGGACCCCACTTTCTGATGTTGTTGATGGATACTCTCCCACACTGCCACATCTTAAAGGTCTTCAAAATGGAGACATTGCCACAAGTGCCATCAAGCAGGTAAAAAATTAATTGGTTCTCATTTCGTTTTCCTTTGGGCATTGACTAATCACTGTTTTAGATGTGTGTTTTGAAAGTGTCATTATTGCGACTGTAAGTTGCAATAATCAGTTTCTAGTGTTTGAGTGAACGTCTTTGTTAATAGTTCTCGGATTAATCAAGGGTTAAGGTAATCAGTTTCATAAGCTGCAAAAAATATGATTATCTAAGAGACCAGTGAAATTACTTATCTACCCTCCTTGTTGTCATCTCTTGTTGTCATAGTTCTCCAAACTCTGTGATGTCTTCTTTATGGTTAATACAATATGGGTCTAGCAGTAAAAATAAAGGTCATTTTTGTTACTTTATGTAACACAACCCTAAATAATTAAAATTTGCCAAAATTTCGACACTTATAAGAAGGAACAGCAAAAGGACATCCAAACACTCTCTCTTGCTTCACCTTTTATAATACTAGCTAGTTACCCTATTCTGATTCTTTAACATTACATAATAACTTTCAAAACGAACATCCAAACTCCCCATTGCGTAAAATTTACTATTTTACACATTATGTTCCAGTACATACTTTTTGTGATGTTAATGTCATTATGGTATCATTGACATCCAATGCAAAAGCCATATAATTTTTCTCTTAAATCATTACACGACGAAATACTTAATATCTGTATCTTTTAGGTTGCTTCAGGGCGTTTTGGTGTGACTCCAACATTTTTAGTGAATGCTGATCAGATAGAAATCAAAATTGCTCAAGGTGCAAAACCAGGTGAAGGTGGTCAATTGCCAGGGAAGAAAGTCAGTGCATATATTGCAAGACTGAGAAATTCAAAACCTGGTGTCCCTCTTATTTCTCCGCCTCCACATCATGATATTTACTCTATTGAAGATCTCGCTCAATTAATTTTCGATCTTCATCAGGTGGATATGTGAAACATTGCAGAATTTCATTTATTAGAATATTTTGGTAAATCTAGAAGAGATAATATTTCATTCTGAGATTTTATGTGATGAACAGATCAATCCTAAGGCTAAGGTTTCTGTCAAGCTGGTGGCCGAAGCTGGAATTGGCACTGTGGCTTCTGGAGTTGCAAAGGGTAATGCTGACATCATACAGGTACTCAACTTTAATACAGTTGGAGTTAAAAGTATAAGGAATGTCAGAAGCTAAGATATGTCAATGCAAATTTATTAAATTCATACAGTCACAATCATACACTGCTTTACAGATATCAGGGCATGACGGTGGAACTGGAGCCAGTCCTATAAGCTCAATTAAGCATGCTGGTGGTCCTTGGGAACTTGGACTCACCGAAACGCACCAGGTATATTTTGTTTTATTTTCATAATTTGACCATTCATTTTTTTTTGTTCACATTAACTAACTTTAAGTTACTTAAATCACTTTTTGCAGACTCTAATTACAAATGGTCTTAGGGAAAGGGTGATTCTTAGAGTTGATGGTGGCTTCAAGAGTGGAGTTGATGTTCTTATGGCTGCTGCTATGGGTGCTGATGAGTACGGATTTGGTTCAATTGCAATGATTGCTACCGGATGTGTCATGGCCCGTATTTGCCACACAAATAACTGCCCAGTTGGTGTTGCCAGTCAGGTAATGACTACAGTTTGTCAATGTTTCAAACTGCTTTTATAATCCGATGTTTGACATACTTTGTTTAATTTGACTGCTCAGCGAGAAGAACTACGAGCTCGTTTTCCTGGTGTCCCCGGTGATCTTGTGAACTACTTTTTGTATGTTGCTGAGGAGGTAACTTCTTTCTTTCTTTCATGGGAATATTAGGACATGTGTTTTGAAAGTGATCACATTGATACTAAATAACGTAATTAGATAATCAGTTCGACTAAACTTAAACTTTTTTAAGTGTAGTGTTTGGACGCGTTGATTGTTTGAAGGCTAATAATTAGATTATCCGATGTTTGATATTTTGACATAATCCGACTATTTATGGAGTTAGCAGATAATTTAATTACAAATGACATAATTATCGTGAAGAAAGAGACGTCTTGGAATATTCAAGTAACTCTGAGATTATCTTATAAGGGGTAAATATGTTAATTTGTTTACCTTTTATTTTGAAAGGTAATATTCACGAACTTGTTATATCCAAGGACGGAGGTATGTTAAGCCTAGAGGGATCAGTTGACCACAGTCAAACTTAGGTTATGCTAGGATTATTAAGTAGAACTCTGTGATATATCCCTCTAGTATTGAAATGGCCCCGCTTATTTATTTATTTTTTGCAGACCCCACTAAATATCCTCACAAAGAGAACTTTTCTATTTTGCTAGTCATCTTTCTAGTTTCTACCGCCAGTCTAAGTGTCTAACACAATACATGAATACTATACTCATAATTATATTAGTTTTTCAGAAATTGAGAAAATATTGTTATGGATCTTTTACTTTATAAATGTTAAGTTCCTTATTTTAAACATTACCTATAGCGCAAAATAAAATAAAAATCCACCAAACATGCTTTTGGTGTAATTTGGTTTATATAGTTGTTTTATTTATATGACGAATATAATATGTTTGTTCCTAGTGAGAGATCATGCAGATATTTTATTGTCTATTGATGACGGATGTCTTTTTTTTTTTTTTTTTTTTTTTTTTTTTTTTTTTTTTTTTTTTATAAATCAGATTGTCTTTTCACATTGTGTTAGTTTATCGGTAATGCCACACACACTCAGAAATAAACCCGATGATGAACATAAATTATAATGACCCCACTGATAAAATTTTCTGTTCCGTCCCTAGTTATACCTCCTAAATACCTTACACATGTCTCAACTAGTCAACTGAGACTCACCGCTGGGTCAAAGGCCCTTTGGTGTTTATACACAACAAATTATTTAAACCCTGAACAATTTAATAATCAGAAGCAGAATCTGCTTATCCAAATGTTAAAAAATAATTATTGTGACTTCAACTTAAAATATTCAATTAACCCCTTATGTCAGAATCTACCAAGTGTTTTCTGATTGTGTGATTTCTTACAAAGATAATTCTTATATGTAACAGGTTAGAAGCACATTGGCTCAATTGGGGTACGAAAAGCTTGATGATATTATTGGACACACCGAGTTATTAAGACCTCGAGATATCTCATTAGTGAAAACTCAGCATCTTGATCTTGGCTATATTCTTTCTGTATGTAACATGTGGTTTCTCCATGCTCTTTCCTATTTGTCCTTGCAAAAAAATGTTAATATTTCATTTTTGTTTTCAGAATGTTGGATTCGCAAAATGGAGCAGCAGTACTATCAGGAAGCAGGAGGCTCATAGTAATGGTCCTGTTCTTGACGACATTATACTTTCTGACCCAGAGGTAAATTTTAGAAGTTTAACTGGCAATTTTGACTGATTTACTAAAAATAGGTCGAATTGAGCTCTATTTTCATCTCTAACAGGACAAAAGGCTTAGAACTTCCGTATCAGTATCTTAAAAAATAAAACTAATTTTCAATGATAAAAGTTTGTAATCGGTTCTTCTAGTCTAATTATATATATAATTAAGAAGTGGTGGACCATGTGTTGTCTTGACCTCGGGTCAACCTGAGCTGACCTGTCAATTGGTAACCTTTATTAAGACATACTAAGATTTTATAAATGTTTTGTTTCCTTTTGCTTGCAGATATCAGATGCGATTGAGAATGAAAAGGTGGTAAATAAGACTTTCAAGATATACAACGTGGATCGTGCGGTTTGTGGCCGTGTGGCAGGTGCTGTTGCAAAGAAGTATGGAGATACTGGTTTTGCTGGGCAGTTAAACATAACGTAAGAACCTGCATCTAAATAGGAAGTATCTAAGTAACAGTGATTTGAGAATTTTACTTTTCCAACTCATTTATGGTCAGCTAAAAATTTAATTTTTCCGTTCTTAGATTTGAAGGGAGCGCTGGACAATCATTTGGTTGTTTCCTAACACCTGGAATGAACGTGCTATTAGTAGGAGAAGCGAATGACTATGTTGGAAAGGTCTATACCAACTAAATATCTGGTTTTTATATATATGTTTTTTTTTATTTTTTTTTAATATTTATTTATTTATAAATGAAACCAATTCAGGAGGTGTTACAAAAATACACTTTGGGTGCCTTGGCCCGTTTTGGTTTTAGCTAAATGTTTTGATTCACCCATTTGATCCATTAGAGGTCAAAGTAATTCCGAAGTCATCAATTCACATTTGCTATCTTTAGTATTCTTGAATGATCAATAGATTCTCATGTTGTCAATTCTCATGTCAGGGTATGGCCGGTGGTGAATTGGTTGTAAAACCTGTTGAAAATACCGGGTTTATCCCCGAGGAAGCTGCAATTGTAGGAAACACATGCTTATATGGAGCAACCGGAGGTCAACTATTTGTTAGAGGCAAAACCGGGGAGCGTTTTGCTGTCAGAAATTCACTTGCACAGGCGGTGGTTGAAGGCACTGGTGATCATTGTTGCGAGTACATGACAGGAGGTTGTGTTGTTGTTCTTGGAAAGTAAGCATCTCAAGTTCTCAACTAAACAAACACATCTTTGAAAAAAGAGTTTATACTTGGTTACGCTGTGGGCGTTATTAGTAATAACTTATCACAACTGGCTTTTCAAATTCTGATGATTGAAAATCACATAATCACTTTTAAAATGCGCATCCAAACACCCCCTATAATCTTCTTAAAGCTCATGTTCAAGTTAGATAAATGAAGTCCTAAAAACATTCTAGCGAAACAATGCGTAAAAAGGCTTCCCTCCTGAGCCAGACACTCCAAACTAGAAGGAGCTTTTGTGCACCAGACATAATACTTTGTGCACCCAGGAAAAACATTGTACTGTTTTCGTGTAAGAAAATAGACGAGATATGTTTGTAGGGCATCCCCTCTTTTGTTTTATTTTTTTGGCCAACTTTCTTATTTATGGTAGATTCTGATTAAACCATAATTGTCGAGGAAAAGTAGATTCTGATTGTATAAATCTACTTTTGTTAGGGTTGGTCGAAATGTGGCAGCTGGTATGACGGGAGGTCTGGCATATATTCTTGATGATGATGATTCTCTCATTCCCAAGGTTTGTCTGAAACACATGCTGATTCGTGGTTCTCTTACTAATACTTTGGCACTACCAATTCAACGTTTTCCGTTGGTCTTCCTTTGTATACATCAAAATGATTTGTTGTATATAATGACAGATAAATAAAGAGATTGTGAAGATCCAGAGAGTGGTTGCACCCGTGGGGCAGATGCAGCTAAAGACCCTTATTGAAGCACATGTTGTAAGTACAAAGTCTTGAGACCATTTAATTTCATGGATTATCTGATTCTAATTATTTAGTATCACAACTGTTTATTTGATTCAAAACGCACATTTAGGAAAAAACTGGGAGTACCAAAGGTGCGGCTATCTTAAATGAGTGGGACAAGTATTTGCCTATGTTTTGGCAGTTGGTTCCACCTAGTGAGGAAGACACACCCGAGGCTTGTGCAGAGTATGAGCAAACAACAACCGGGCAAGTGACTACTGTAAAATCTGCATAAAATACAAATTTTCCCATTCCCTTAAAGCCATTATGATACCACCATTATACAAAAAGGATTCTTTCTACTCCTTGGCAAAGTGATTCGTTCGCGTTTGACTCGAGTTGATGTCATGGGCTTCAGTGACGTCCCGAGCTTCCTTGTGAAGAGGATTATGGCGAAAAAGTCTTGGAGGTCGTCTGGTTCTGTTTGTTTGGTTGAAACATACCCTTTGAAGGTGTGAAAATGTATAGACCATAGAGATGTTGCAAGGAGTGTAAATTCTTAGGGTACATTATCTGAATAAATGATCTTTTGTGCAAGGATAGAAATGCTGATCGTTTTATCGTACCAGGGGTCTAATACCAAATCATCCCTTTTATATTTTCACATGGACCTCTCCAGTTTCCTGCTAAATTTATTATTCAGCGCTAATTATCTATTTACTATGCCCTTCAATATGCATTTTTGGAATATTGTTTTTAGGCTTAAAAGATTAATAAACTTCATGTATGTGAATAATGATCATGATCGATTGTTGTGGCGGTGTTTAAAAACACATTTGTGAACGTGAAATCTCATTAAAGCAGCTCCTTTTAGTTTGTAATGGATATGATTTTGAGATTGAATATTTCTGTTAATTAAAAGATTATCAAAACTATTAAAACGAACAGAAGGGTGACAATCCTTATCGTTGACCCAGTTTTGTTTCCTCGACCACCTATACTGATTTTCCCAATCAATGTGTAGATCTATCCACAACTGGAGCGTCTATTGGGAAACTAACCTTAATCCTATTGTAGATGAAGAACTGGGAGTAGGAATCGGAATACTAGTGCCATTAGGAGATGCATATAACTAGCATGTGCAAGTAGAGGTGCACATAAAAATCGGTTTACGAACCGAACCGGAAGAAAAAACCTAAACCGGTTAAGAGAGGAACCGATTAAAGAAGAACCGAACCGGCTGGGTAAGAACCGGTTATAACCATTTTTTTCTTCACCGGTTTGAAAACCAGTTAAAACCGAAACGGGTGGAAAAACCGGTTTATGTAACCGGTTGTAACCGAACCGAGTGTTGATGTTAATATTGAAATCTCTCTTACTAATTTAAAGTACTTTTGTGGAAAAACCGCAAAATGCCTTGTAAAGCTGAAAAAAAGAAATCCCATAAGAAGGTATAATAACAAATGTATGAATTGATGATCAAGTTTTAGCTAGGTGAGTTGGTATCTGCTTGTGTTGTCGCTGTCGCATAGCTTTTTTCCACACTCTTATC
Source organism: Artemisia argyi (assembly GCA_030686995.1). Lineage (NCBI taxonomy): Eukaryota > Viridiplantae > Streptophyta > Magnoliopsida > Asterales > Asteraceae > Artemisia > Artemisia argyi. The sequence goes on from JARVZY010010918.1 coordinate 19,266, forward strand.
TACATTAACTCATTTCTATCCTCTGATGTCCATCAAATTAGAATGGTAGAACCATGAGAAGTACAACATGAGCCAGAATACAAAAGGCGAGAATACATGTGCAATACAAAAGATAACAATGAGAAGTACAAGTGTACAACATATCTAAAGAAATATAATGGTAAGTGGTAACAATAAAAACTAAAATAAAAAACTAATCACTATGAAATGAGGAAGATCAATTAGTAGGTGATAAATGGTAACCGTAAGAAGATAACACTGATGAAAAATGATGAGTCACACAAAATATAAGCCTTTTTTTTTTCTTAGTCCACATGTGAAGGTTTTATACTTAATCCGTGTCTAAGCCAAATTTATGATTAAATCTTTGATTAACATTTGATTTTTTACATGCCATATGTGTCAAAATTTTAAAAGGTTACATGTCAAGTTGTTTTAACACAACGCCAATGTTAAAGGCGTTTGATTTATATAGTATAGGTACATAACTAGATGTATATTGTTAGACCAATTTGGACACTTCTTTTAAAATGCATTTATTAACACCTCTATTTTCAAATATGCTATTTGGACAACTTTTTTTTTTTTTTTTTTTTTTTTTTTTTTTTTTTTTCCTTCAGCCTATTTGTGTTCAAATTTAGCTTTTGGCATGCATTTTTATTTGGATCACTATATTAGTATATTTCAGTTTTTGTCATGCATCACATGTATTCATTGTGAGTCGAAAATAGGCTGAAATAATCTTTTGTCATACATTTATTGTGAGTAAAAATCAGCTTTTTGAATTATGAATTGTAGTATATACCTATGTTACATGTTCATGTTAAAGTACACTTTCAAAAAACACAAAAATACTTTCTAGAAATGCAAAAAAAAAAAAAAAAAAAAAAAAAAAAAAAAAACTCTCTAAAAATGGTATTCGAGAAATCTCAAACTGAATCTTCCGTTAGCGGTTCTTCAACCAATCTCACGGTGGCTTCTATCCTACCGACGACTAGAAACCAGGAAGTTTGGGTAAATTTCGATTTGTGTTTGATGTCGGACAACTCGAGAAGAGCGAGATGTAGAAAATGTGAGCATTTTCTCGCTAGTAACTCGAAAGTACGTTGAAAATTCATATGAAAAAAAGTTGTCCCGTTGTTAAAGCGACGGCGGCGGGTTCTAGTCAAACAACAATGGGGGTTGATGGATCGTTGTTTGTATACAACGCGGATCGGGTTCGGGATAGGATGGCGAAATTTGTGATTCAAGAAACTTTGCCTTTTGACCACTTCGAGAATAAGCGAATGACCGCGCTTATCTAATAAACACTTCAACCTCGATATACTCATGTAAGTCGAATGACCCTTAGACGTGATTGTATGAAAATGGCTAAAGACGAAATGATTTTAGGATTTCAAGCATTAGAAACCGGTGTAAATTTAACTAGTGGTTTTCACCGGATGCGTATCTTTGTGTTACCGCGCATTGGGTAAATCCTAAAACGTGGGTAACGATAAAGCATACGATTGCGTTTAAAATGTTTGGATACCCCCATTCTGGCCAAAATCTTTATCTTATTTTAGATTGGATTATCCAAACATATAATTTACAAGAAAAGATTTTTTTCTATATCTTTCGGTAATGCGTCGAACAACACCAATATAATTGAGTGATTAAAACTAAAATACAAACCAATTTGAGATGGTGACTTTTTTCATAGTCGATGTGTAACAAATATTATTAATTTGGTTGTGCAAGACGGGTTAAATGTTGTCGAGTCAACAAAAACTGCTTTTAAAAATATGTTGAGAGATATTTTTAGTAGTGGTAATAGACGATATCATAACTATATCAAGTTTTGTGCTAGAACATATTCTCTTTGTTTAGGTCCGAATTGGGATTGTCCTACCCGATAGAATTCCACACACAGCATGTATGAAAGTGCTTTACGAAAAAAACTTACTTTAAAAGTGTTTCATGAACAATTTGCAAGAAAATATTTGGTTGACCCTTATCCCGCGGATGGTTGGGATACTATAGAACTTGTTACGGAAATGCTTGAAGTTTTTAAAAATGCTACTACTTTATTGTCGGGAGTTTACTATCATACAAGTTTAGTTTTAAACCAACTCTTTTCAATGGCTTCAAAGTTAGAGGAGGTTGAGTCAAAAAGTGATTTATTTAGAAATATGGTGAAACCTATGAAATTAAAGTTTAAAAAATATTTTGAAGAATTGCCTTGCGTTATAAGTTGTGCCGCCGCTTTGAACCCAATTCTAAACCGAACCGAGGTTGAGACTATGATTGAAAATATTGGTTATGATTTGGGTTTGTCCGTTGATGACCCGGACTATGTTCTAGACAAGTTAATCGCTTTAACCGTGCTTTAGAAAGTATGTTTCAAATTTATTTAACTAAATATGGCTCAAGTTCTTCACATATCCATACTATGCATCAAGAGGCGGGTTTGGGTTCTCATGGTACTAGCAAGTCAATTCAAATATAATCTTCTAAGAAATGAGAATCAAAAACTGTAATACGCCGTAAAATCGCAGGTCATTTATTAATGCTAATTATCAACTCTATTCTAAACTAAGCCATTTTTGTGGGCCAATTTGAAATTTTTATATGAGACACCGTTTGTTTGAACACCCGAATGTTTTGATCACCGTTTGTTTGACACCCGATTATGTTTTGTCACCCGATGTCACCCGAATGTCACTCTTGGATATCACCCAATGAGGTTAACACCGGTAACTCCCACTCGCGACCCGGCACCCCATTTAGACACCGAGAAATTATTAATATATATATGTATGATATTATGTATATATATTAACTATTATAAATTATTATATATATATATATATATATATATATATATATATATATGTACGACGACACTATTTATATCTTTTCGGTCTTCACACACCGACACCGACACCAAGATTAATTTCACCATTTTACGGAACACTGACACCCCGTTATTTTGGGCCGACCACAAGCCCACTAAAATTCGTTCTTTCTTTCTTTTGATCCACCTGGGCCGGACACACCACAAGCCCATTGCACCATTTCATTTTTCTCTCTTGGGCCGAATTTTTTTACTTAAGCCCACTCGGCTTGTTGTTTTCTTTCTTTTGCGAGGCATGCTACACAAAACCGAACCATCACCCTTGTTATTTTCGTTGGTTCCCTACAACTCAACACTACTCTTGCAACATCTTCTTTTAACTTTGCTTCATGAGACAAGGAGCCGACTTAGTAACCATCAAACCAACGTGCAAAGGCTTTAACCACCTAGTCGATTATACCCCATGGACCTTGTGTTTCATATCCCCCCAACAAAGCTTCCATGTGTACTCTAACCTCAATTGTTTAATTCCTAATAACCTAAGCTAAACCTAAACACATCAAAGTCAACCCTCATTGCTTCCTCACCACCTCAAAATCGATTTGACAATACATATGCAAATTAGACAAGGTTGTCAAGCAAGATGTGACCACTTGGATCTTGTTGTGTTTCTAGGGACATTCGAACCACCCCCATCCACACTATATAAGCCATATTAAATGCAACCTATCTCACACCTTCAAACTTCACTAAGCTCTCAAAGCACAAAGCTCTTCTTTTTCTTCTTGGTTGCTGTCGAAGTATACTAGGCGTACACAAGCAAGGGTTGGGTTAAGATCGAGTTGGGTAGCAAATATTGGAGCAAGGGTCGCTATTCGAAGAGTGTTAGTTTGCTCGTTACTCTTGTTTGGTCACACGAACCCTCCCCACCACCTTTGGTGTTGTAAGTATTTCGTCTCTTCTAAATCCTTTATACGATCATGCATTGCACGTCACATTTAGAACACCTAATCATATGTCGACTAAAAACTTAAACTAACACATGCTAACATGCCTCGACACGCTAGGAAAGGGCCTCGCCATTACGTTTTTACACGTACAATGTATATATATTTTTCGACAACCTAAGACATCGACTCACAATTAATCAAATCAACTTAACATGCATGACATGCTCGGTCATATACTACGAAAACTAGATCTAAACCAAGTCCTAGTCGAACTAGAAATTTTAAAGCAAACTACATCATTTTGGGCCTTGAACCGGGCTAATAAGCCCAATACCTTTCGAATGGGATTTTCGGATTTGAACTAGAATTTTCGAAATAAACTAAAATTTATAAAAACCGATTTTTATAAATTTTAGGAGATAAAATTGTGACTTTTTATAAAAGTAAAAGCTAACTTGCGAAAACTATGAATTTGGATCATTTTTGCAAAATTCCCACGATAAGGGACTAAAACCGTCAAAAACACAAAACATCGGACTAATTATGGCAATACCGATTTATGATGGAAGTTTAGGGTAGAAAGTGTATTTTCCAAAAGTTAAAGGAATAAAGTGTAAAAAGTTCAAAAGGACTATATTGTAATTATTCTTTCTTTCTTTTGATCCACCTGGGTCGGACACACCACAAGCCCATTGCACCATTTCATTTTTCTCTCTTGGGCCGAATTTTTTTACTTAAGCCCACTCGGCTTGTTGTTTTCTTTCTTTTGCGAGGCATGCTACACAAAACCGAACCATCACCCTTGTTATTTTCGTTGGTTCCCTACAACTCAACACTACTCTTGCAACATCTTCTTTTGACTTTGCTTATTGAGACAAGGAGCCGACTTAGTAACCATCAAACCAACGTGCAAAGGCTTTAACCACCTAGTCGATTATACCCCATGGACCTTGTGTTTCATATCCCCCTAACAAAGCTTCCATATGTACTCTAACCTCAATTGTTTAATTCCTAATAACCTAAGCTAAACCTAAACACATCAAAGTCAACCCTCATTGCTTCCTCACCACCACAAAATTGATTTGACAATACATATGCAAATTAGACAAGGTTGTCGAGCAAGATGTGACCACTTGGATCTTGTTGTGTTTCTAGGGACATTCGAACCACCCCCATCCACACTATATAAGCCATATTAAATGCAACCTATCTCACACCTTCAAACTTCACTAAGCTCTCAAAGCACAAAGCTCTTCTTTTTCTTCTTGGTTGCTGTCGAAGTATACTAGGCGTACACAAGCAAGGGTTGGGTTAAGATCGAGTTGGGTAGCAAATATTGGAGCAAGGGTCGCTATTCGAAGAGTGTTAGTTTGCTCGTTACTCTTGTTTGGTCACACGAACCCTCCCCACCACCTTTGGTGTTGTAAGTATTTCGTCTCTTCTAAATCCTTTATACGATCATGCATTGCACGTCACATTTAGAACACCTAATCATATGTCGACTAAAAACTTAAACTAACACATGCTAACATGCCTCGACACGCTAGGAAAGGGCCTCGCCATTACGTTTTTACACGTACAATGTATATATATTTTTCGACAACCTAAGACATCGACTCACAATTAATCAAATCAACTTAACATGCATGACATGCTCGGTCATATACTACGAAAACTAGATCTAAACCAAGTCCTAGTCGAACTAGAAATTTTAAAGCAAACTACATCATTTTGGGCCTTGAACCGGGCTAATAAGCCCAATACCTTTCGAATGGGATTTTCGGATTTGAACTAGAATTTTCGAAATAAACTAAAATTTATAAAAACCGATTTTTATAAATTTTAGGAGATAAAATTGTGACTTTTTATAAAAGTAAAAGCTAACTTGCGAAAACTATGAATTTGGATCATTTTTGCAAAATTCCCACGATAAGGGACTAAAACCGTCAAAAACACAAAACATCGGACTAATTATGGCAATACCGATTTATGATGGAAGTTTAGGGTAGAAAGTGTATTTTCCAAAAGTTAAAGGAATAAAGTGTAAAAAGTTCAAAAGGACTATATTGTAATTATTCTTTCTTTCTTTTGATCCACCTGGGTCGGACACACCACAAGCCCATTGCACCATTTCATTTTTCTCTCTTGGGCCGAATTTTTTTACTTAAGCCCACTCGGCTTGTTGTTTTCTTTCTTTTGCGAGGCATGCTACACAAAACCGAACCATCACCCTTGTTATTTTCGTTGGTTCCCTACAACTCAACACTACTCTTGCAACATCTTCTTTTGACTTTGCTTATTGAGACAAGGAGCCGACTTAGTAACCATCAAACCAACGTGCAAAGGCTTTAACCACCTAGTCGATTATACCCCATGGACCTTGTGTTTCATATCCCCCTAACAAAGCTTCCATATGTACTCTAACCTCAATTGTTTAATTCCTAATAACCTAAGCTAAACCTAAACACATCAAAGTCAACCCTCATTGCTTCCTCACCACCACAAAATTGATTTGACAATACATAGGCAAATTAGACAAGGTTGTCGAGCAAGATGTGACCACTTGGATCTTGTTGTGTTTCTAGGGACATTCGAACCACCCCCATCCACACTATATAAGCCATATTAAATGCAACCTATCTCACACCTTCAAACTTCACTAAGCTCTCAAAGCACAAAGCTCTTCTTTTTCTTCTTGGTTGCTGTCGAAGTATACTAGGCGTACACAAGCAAGGGTTGGGTTAAGATCGAGTTGGGTAGCAAATATTGGAGCAAGGGTCGCTATTCGAAGAGTGTTAGTTTGCTCGTTACTCTTGTTTGGTCACACGAACCCTCCCCACCACCTTTGGTGTTGTAAGTATTTCGTCTCTTCTAAATCCTTTATACGATCATGCATTGCACGTCACATTTAGAACACCTAATCACATGTCGACTAAAAACTTAAACTAACACATGCTAACATGCCTCGACACGCTAGGAAAGGGCCTCGCCATTACGTTTTTACACGTACAACGTATATATATTTTTCGACAACCTAAGACATCGACTCACAATTAATCAAATCAACTTAACATGCATGACATGCTCGGTCATATACTACGAAAACTAGATCTAAACCAAGTCCTAGTCGAACTAGAAATTTTAAAGCAAACTACATCATTTTGGGCCTTGAACCGGGCTAATAAGCCCAATACCTTTCGAATGGGATTTTCGGATTTGAACTAGAATTTTCGAAATAAACTAAAATTTATAAAAACCGATTTTTATAAATTTTAGGAGATAAAATTGTGACTTTTTATAAAAGTAAAAGCTAACTTGCGAAAACTATGAATTTGGATCAATTTTGCAAAATTCCCACGATAAGGGACTAAAACCGTCAAAAACACAAAACATCGGACTAATTATGGCAATACCGATTTATGATGGAAGTTTAGGGTAGAAAGTGTATTTTTCAAAAGTTAAAGGAATAAAGTGTAAAAAGTTCAAAAGGACTATATTGTAATTATTCTTTCTTTCTTTTGATCCACCTGGGCCGGACACACCACAAGCCCATTGCACCATTTCATTTTTCTCTCTTGGGCCGAATTTTTTTAATTAAGCCCACTCGGCTTGTTGTTTTCTTTCTTTTGCGAGGCATGCTACACAAAACCGAACCATCACCCTTGTTATTTTCGTTGGTTCCCTACAACTCAACACTACTCTTGCAACATCTTCTTTTGACTTTGCTTATTGAGACAAGGAGCCGACTTAGTAACCATCAAACCAACGTGCAAAGGCTTTAACCACCTAGTCGATTATACCCCATGGACCTTGTGTTTCATATCCCCCTAACAAAGCTTCCATATGTACTCTAACCTCAATTGTTTAATTCCTAATAACCTAAGCTAAACCTAAACACATCAAAGTCAACCCTCATTGCTTCCTCACCACCTCAAAATCGATTTGACAATACATATGCAAATTAGACAAGGTTGTCGAGCAAGATGTGACCACTTGGATCTTGTTGTGTTTCTAGGGACATTCGAACCACCCCCATCCACACTATATAAGCCATATTAAATGCAACCTATCTCACACCTTCAAACTTCACTAAGCTCTCAAAGCACAAAGCTCTTCTTTTTCTTCTTGGTTGCTGTCGAAGTATACTAGGCGTACACAAGCAAGGGTTGGGTTAAGATCGAGTTGGGTAGCAAATATTGGAGCAAGGGTCGCTATTCGAAGAGTGTTAGTTTGCTCGTTACTCTTGTTTGGTCACACGAACCCTCCCCACCACCTTTGGTGTTGTAAGTATTTCGTCTCTTCTAAATCCTTTATACGATCATGCATTGCACGTCACATTTAGAACACCTAATCATATGTCGACTAAAAACTTAAACTAACACATGCTAACATGCCTCGACACGCTAGGAAAGGGCCTCGCCATTACGTTTTTACACGTACAACGTATATATATTTTTCGACAACCTAAGACATCGACTCACAATTAATCAAATCAACTTAACATGCATGACATGCTCGGTCATATACTACGAAAACTAGATCTAAACCAAGTCCTAGTCGAACTAGAAATTTTAAAGCAAACTACATCATTTTGGGCCTTGAACCGGGCTAATAAGCCCAATACCTTTCGAATGGGATTTTCGGATTTGAACTAGAATTTTCGAAATAAACTAAAATTTATAAAAACCGATTTTTATAAATTTTAGGAGATAAAATTGTGACTTTTTATAAAAGTAAAAGCTAACTTGCGAAAACTATGAATTTGGATCATTTTTGCAAAATTCCCACGATAAGGGACTAAAACCGTCAAAAACACAAAACATCGGACTAATTATGGCAATACCGATTTATGATGGAAGTTTAGGGTAGAAAGTGTATTTTCCAAAAGTTAAAGGAATAAAGTGTAAAAAGTTCAAAAGGACTATATTGTAATTATACTTTCTTTCTTTTGATCCACCTGGGCCGGACACACCACAAGCCCATTGCACCATTTCATTTTTCTCTCTTGGGCCGAATTTTTTTACTTAAGCCCACTCGGCTTGTTGTTTTCTTTCTTTTGCGAGGCATGCTACACAAAACCGAACCATCACCCTTGTTATTTTCGTTGGTTCCCTACAACTCAACACTACTCTTGCAACATCTTCTTTTGACTTTGCTTCATGAGACAAGGAGCCGACTTAGTAACCATCAAACCAACGTGTAAAGGCTTTAACCACCTAGTCGATTATACCCCATGGACCTTGTGTTTCATATCCCCCTAACAAAGCTTCCATATGTACTCTAACCTCAATTGTTTAATTCCTAATAACATAAGCTAAACCTAAACACATCAAAGTCAACCCTCATTGCTTCCTCACCACCTCAAAATCGATTTGACAATACATATGCAAATTAGACAAGGTTGTCGAGCAAGATGTGACCACTTGGATCTTGTTGTGTTTCTAGGGACATTCGAACCACCCCCATCCACACTATATAAGCCATATTAAATGCAACCTATCTCACACCTTCAAACTTCACTAAGCTCTCGAAGCACAAAGCTCTTCTTTTTCTTCTTGGTTGCTGTCGAAGTATACTAGGCGTACACAAGCAAGGGTTGGGTTAAGATCGAGTTGGGTAGCAAATATTGGAGCAAGGGTCGCTATTCGAAGAGTGTTAGTTTGCTCGTTACTCTTGTTTGGTCACACAAACCCTCCCCACCACCTTTGGTGTTGTAAGTATTTCGTCTCTTCTAAATCCTTTATACGATCATGCATTGCACGTCACATTTAGAACACCTAATCATATTTTGACTAAAAACTTAAACTAACACATGCTAACATGCCTCGACACGCTAGGAAAGGGCCTCGCCATTACGTTTTTACACGTACAACGTATATATATTTTTCGACAACCTAAGACATCGACTCACAATTAATCAAATCAACTTAACATGCATGACATGCTCGGTCATATACTACGAAAACTAGATCTAAACCAAGTCCCAGTCGAACTAGAAATTTTAAAGTAAACTACATCATTTTGGGCCTTGAACCGGGCTAATAAGCCCAATACCTTTCGAATGGGATTTTCGGATTTGAACTAGAATTTTCGAAATAAACTAAAATTTATAAAAACCGATTTTTATAAATTTTAGGAGATAAAATTGTGACTTTTTATAAAAGTAAAAGCTAACTTGCGGAAACTATGAATTTGGATCATTTTTGCCAAATTCTCACGATAAGGGACTAAAACCGTCAAAAACACAAAACATCGGACTAATTATGGCAATACCGATTTATGATGGAAGTTTAGCGTAGAAAGTGTATTTTCCAAAAGTTAAAGGAATAAAGTGTAAAAAGTTCAAAAGGACTATATTGTAATTATTTTAACCGAAGGGGTAAAAGTGTACTTTTCTAAAAGTAAACATTTTATTAACTATTTTTGTATAATTTAATTTAGTATAAATATGTATATATTTAGTAATTTTGGAGTAAAATATGTAGTTTTACTAAAAATATTTAATTATAAATATTTTTACTAAATGTTATTATCACAAACGAATTAACATTTAATTAACACCGTTAAAAATAACTACGTGGAGTTATTTTGGAAACACCCAAACGGATATCACCGTGCACGTGACATATCACATGTCATTTATAACACCAATCTAAAACACCGATCACTATGTATTATTTAGGTCGCAAATCGGAGGAATTTCATTGCTAGTCATAGCAATACACCATCACTTTTGAGCACCGTTGTGATTACGCACCTTTCAGGTGAGTTCATGGTCCCACATTTTTAATTGTTTTTAAACCCCGTGGGGAGATACATGCTATAAATCGAACACAAGTATTTTTATGTATGCTGTTATCACCTGATATTGCCTAAGTTGACACATGTGCTACAAGTCCCTCATATCACGAACCTTAATCACTTGCGAGTGAGCGCGAATATAGTTGATAGATCTATTGGAATGGCAGCCCGCCTCTGTCAAGGTGATCACTTGGCAGGAGGTGAGCTATATTCGAGGTATTATGGAAATTTGGCACATTTCTTGTCACCGAGGGCCCCTTGTCATTTACATCCGCTGTGGTGTAGGTGATTGTTATTATCTTTATGATATGTCAAATCGATGTTAAGGCTTGCGTTTCGTGAGGCTTAGGAGCAATATTACACCAGTTTAGTCAAGACCTGTCTATCTTGGCTTGTTTATTTCAAATGCTTGGCTATGTCGCCCCGGTTATTATTTTGTCCGACAGTGACGACGTCGTACCAGCATCATCCACTCACCCTACTATTGACTTATCTGACTATGACACCCATGACACCCGAGACACCCATGATTCTGACCATGACACCCAACCTGTATCACCTGCTATACCATCTCCTGTTCCATCTGGAGACCCATCTGCTGATACTGAGCCCTTTGAGGAGGGTGAGGTTGCTTCTACACCCATTGATTCTTTTGCTATTCAGCCTCTCTTTCGTCCTGTCTGTGGACCCATGACACAGGGACAATACCTTTATGATCAGTACCTGACATCTCAGCAGTTTCTGCTATACCATCTCCTGTTCCATCTGGAGACCCATCTGCTGATACTGAACCCTTTGAGGAGGGTGAGGTTGCTTCTACACCCATTGATTCTTTTGCTATTCAGCCTCTCTTTCGTCCTGTCTGTGGACCCATGACACAGGGACAGTACCTTTATGATCAGTACCTGACATCTCAGCAATTTCTTGCGGCTGATGATCGTCCTACACCACCTGCTAGTCACCACACCGGTTCAGATGCTGATGACGAGTCTTCTGACTCCGATACTTCTGACACTGCTGCTTCTATTCCACCATCATCCCCGCCTGCACCGATTCGTCGGCGCTAGCGAGTGAGGATTCTTGAGCCCTATGAGCCTGAGCCTTTCGGAGAGTTGTTTCGATATCATGAGGGAGACTATACCCGCAAATGCACGGCTCGGAAACGAGTCTATATTTTGCCTGCTTCTACTGTTGCACCACCTGTATCTACACCTGTACCTACACCTGTATCATCACCCATATCTATATTACCACCTGTTTCTATGCCAGGTCTGACACCTGTGGCATCACCAGCACCTCCACCATCACCCGTATCACCCCCACCTGAGCCACATCCTTACATGTTACCTACTTACACTGCACCCCACACCTCTGAGGTTTTGCCACCCATGCCACCACCTACAGTTTTCTACTCTCAGACTACCACCGTACCGATACCATCACCTGTGCCATCACCTGCTCCTACCGAGACCCCCACCTCACCTGGCATTCATAGATTGGTTGATGCTCATCGATGGTCGTTTTTGTTAGACTACATACGTAGATGGAGATTGGTTGAGGGATCGCCTAGGGCTGCTGAGCTTGGAGATGGCTCTTCAGCGGTGTTACCGGTCACTGGGGAGCCGATACACCATACTATCCCTCTTTTGGCTGCTAGGTTAGTGAGACATGAGGATCGTCTCGATGAGCTGTTGAGCGTTATTGAGGATATATCCTTGGAGAGGATAGAGTGTATGCAGGAGGAGGTCACGAACCTCGTGGTACATAGGACAGTCGTGGTACATAGGACAGCTTTAGAGATGGTATTTGAGATGATGGGGACAGAGATCGAGGAGGCACAGGCTACCATCACTAAGTTTGGTCATCGGCTAGATATTCAGAGGCATGAGATAGACGATTTGAGAGCGATTGCGGCCATCACACAGGAGATGATGGAGCATCAGGCACAAGAGTTAGTTGCATCTAGTTCTACCATCCACACACTTTCAACTACTATTGAGGAGATTCAGGCCCGTGAGAGATCCAGGGATATGGAGATGTTAGGGATGATCAGGATCATCAGAGAGCTGGAGAGGAGATCAGGAGGCACACCTGGACCTTCATAGATCTATGACATATCATTACTTACAGAGACATCTTAACTTGCCGCCTGTGGCATTAATAATTGTTGTATCTTATTGTTTTGTAACAATGAATTCAAAATTATTAAAACATTATGTTGGTTATGATTGTAATGTATTGATATTGATTTATGATGTTCTAGTTGTTTGATCTTTTATTATGCTCCCATATTGAGATTCATTATAATTTCCATGTGTGTTGTTACATGTCGTGATGTTTATTTATGAATGATATGGTTTATGTATGTATTTATGGTGTGGTTGTGATATGTACTTTGTGATGATCTCGACTATTATGAGTTTGGTTACACTATTTCTCTTGTTATTGATGTTTGGGATTTGTACTTATGCATTTGCAATTTTATAGAGTTATGGCCCTAAGGAAAACCGCTACTGCTACCTCATCACCCGCTATGACCCAGGCTACTATAAGAAAGTTGGTTGCCGACAGTGTTGCTGCAGCTTTAGAAGAGCAGGCTGCTGCAATGGCACGAACTAGTAGCAATAACTGAGCCACTGCTGAGAGCGAGTCTGCTGCGACTCGGAAGTGCACCTATAAGGACTTCATAGCTTGTAAACCATCTCACTTCAAAGGAACTGAAGGAGTGACAGAGCTTGCTCGATGGTTTGAGCGAACTGAGACTGTGTTTGTGAGGAGCGGTTGTGCCGCGGAAAGCCGAATCTCGTTTGCTACTGGAACATTGTTAGAAGACGCATTGTCTTGGTGGAATGCAACTGCTCAGAAGATAGGTGTGGAGGAGGCCTATCAGATTACCTGGGCTGACTTTAAGGAGAAGATGCTGAAGAAGTTCTGCCCTAGAGGTGAGATCAAGAAGTTAGAAGATGAGTTTCACACGTTGGTTGTGAAAGGAAATGATCTCAGGGCTTATGATAGGAGATTTCAGGAGCTTGCCACACTTTACCCTTCAAAGGTTCCCGATTTGGAAAAGTTGTTGGAAAGGTACATTGAGGGATTACCCAGGAGCATTGAGGGAAACGTCACCTCGTCTAAGCCTCAATCTTTGGATGAAGCAATGTCCATTGCCCAAAGACTGCTAGACCGGGAGATTAAGCATAACTCTGCTCAAGGGAACAACGATCACAAAAGGAAGTTTGATGATCGAAGGACAAACAACAACAACAACAACAGCAACAACAACAACAACAACAACAACAACAACAGCAACAACAACCGAAACCCCAACCGTAACTACCACAATGACAGGAACACTGATAAAGTCTTTTTATAGTATAGTGTTTGTTTTACCGAAGAAACGCTTAGGAAAGTATTTCCCCGGGTCGTGTCCCAGCGAAGGTGTGAATGGAATTCTTAATTCCCGAATCGTGAAACGTGTCGTGAAAACGGTAAAAAGTGATTTGAATGAGATTATACTAATGAAATAGTAAATGAAGCACAAATAATCAACTAAACACGTAATTCAAGTAAGGCAACTAGAAACGTAACGTAGAATCGAAAACGTAAGCTAAAACGGAAAATAAACGTTAACGTACGAAATAAAACGCGACTTTTAAGCTACGCTACTCCTACGGACTTGGAAATAATTTTCAAAAGTTAAAAATGATAAAAGAAAATTTTAAGAAAAAGAAAAATATTTTTTTGACTTTTTATTTATTTTTTATGAATTAAAAACTAATTAACTAATTAAAAAAATTAATAGAAAATGCAAATAAAGTGAGAAAAATGAAAATTAAATTTTGAAAATTATAAAATAACTAAAAAGAAATTTTAAAACTAAAAACTAATTTTTTGGCTTTTTTATGTAATTTTTGGGAATTAAAAACTAATAAATCTAATTAAAAATTCAAAACAAATTCAAAATAAATGGGAAAAATGCAAAATAAATTTCTAAAATTTTAAAATAACTAAAAATAATTTTCTAATATTTTTTTGGATTTTTCTGGGGTTTTCAGATTTTTTTGGATTTTTAAGTAATTAAAAAGTATTTATAAATGATTAAAAATGAAAATAAAATAAAAAAATAGTAAATTGACTTAGAAAAATTTGAAAAAATTACAGAAAATCTAAATTAATAAAATAAGCTTGAGAAAAAAATTTGAAAGTAAAATAAGCTAGGCAACTACTGATTAGCTTGAAAACTGCTTATTTTGAAGTGCTTATTTATAAGCCCTTTGACCAAAAGTTGACCAAACCTTTACCCAATGTATTTTAGACTCAATTAAGCTAAAAGGAACTGATATTAGACAAATAAACACTCAGATACACAGATAGGGCCAAAACAGCTTGCGATAAGCATTAATGAGATAAGCATTAAGTCAAACAGATAAGCTATCATGCAAAAGCTCAATGAGAAAAGCTACATCAGGCACAATAGAACTTAAATGAGCAAAGTATCACAAATAATGAACAACCAAACTCACTTGCAGCCTTGAAATTGGAAACAGATACTATGTCCAACAACACGCTTTGCAGCTTATTAATAAGCTGCCTAATAAGCTGGGAGATAAATTATAAAGGGTGCAAAGCCTAACCTACACTACTGGGGATCTAGGAAACCAAAGAAAACTAATTCTAACACCTAATTAACCCTCAATTTGGACCTGAGAACAGCAATAAGTAAGACAATGGACTGCTGCAGGTCTGACTTTTTAGATGCACACTCAGGTTGACCGATTTCAATTTCTACTGATCATATATGAACCTACATGTAATATTCAGGTGTAATGATGATTGACTAACCTAAATGCACCCGAGATCCAACAACTAGCTAAGTCACAGATTCATAGAAACTTGTATGAACTTATTTAATAGTGATTTGACTAACTGCAATGTAACCTATGTATTCTATGACCTGACTTACTTATTTCACCCTGATTCAAGTAATTGATGCAGCAAATGGACTAAATCAACAAGGACTCATAAGTATAAACAAATCTAAACACTCCCTAATGGTGACATAAGCAACTAGCTATGAAGCCGTATGAACCTAAGTGCTACTAATAAACCTTACTCTAATTCCAAACAATAATACAGCAATAATAAAGATCAAATACTGCAAGTATGAATCAATACTTAGAACTAAAATCCCACAGTATCACAACAAACAGATCCAAGCTGTATGACAGAAGATGGAAATACCACAAATTAAATCAAATTAAACTGAGACTCAACTAGACTCTAATAACAATAAACATCTATGGAAAAGCTGCAATATGCTAAAATTAAACTACAATAAGCAACTAATTCTAATGAAACGGTGAAAACTCAGGAATCAATCACAAGAGCAAACAGAACCACAAATGCAATATGCAATCAGATATGATGAAACATAAATGAGGTAATAAGCTAAAAACTAATAATGAAGTGAATATAGTAAACTAATACTACACTAAATAAGATGCGTAAATCAAAATCAATTAATGAAGACAGATCTAAACACTTGATGCGTGGGAATCGCAACAGGCTTTACCTCTCGAGGGATCTCGAGAAGCTTACAACCCCCACCAGGCAGTGTACCTGATCGTTGTAGTATAGTATAGTGACAAGTACCGGGGGATTGATCGTTCAGCTTAGGAATAGTGTCGCTAGGATTAGAAAGCCTAAATACTAGTTCTAAAGGTGAGGGATGATTATTTTTGTGTTTTTATATTTTTTTAGAAAGCAGTAAAAATCTCGGGTTTTAGAAGAGTGGGCGGAATTAGTTGCTATTCAACTAACCCAATATTAAGATGCAATCAAAATAAAATACTAGAAATGAAAATAAACTAATTTATACTAAAGTTGTGAGCAGTAATTGGAGAAAATGTGTTTACTTAGATTTCACTACTCCCTAGATATCTTTTACACGTTAATTACTTGTTATAATTGCATGGATGACGGATTGTATTCCTTAATACCATTCATGGGGTGGCACACATAACTCCCCAATTCTATGTTATCTCCTCCTACACCATGCCCAGCACAACTATAGGGATTGTAAACAGTGGCTCATGCATTAAATACAACCAATAAAGACCTAGTGCGCGTTGGTTCATGTTTCTTAAGACGTTCAAGCATGTTACCAATTGGAGATCTGCCAGTTTTCTTAAGCCTAACATATAAATCATTCATCCACAACAAGAATAAACAAGTAATCAACACATAATCAATATCTAGGTTTCATTAGATCTAAGCAAACACAAAAGAGATCTAGCCTAGCATGATAGAATTAAGACAAGAACATGATATAGACAACCAACACATAGACATATTGATTGAATTAGAAGAACACTTATCTTGATTAATCATGCAAGGTATCAAGGGGTTGGAACCCTTGAAAAACCTGTAAAGTTACACCAAAATCGTACTTAGGGTTTCTCCCAAAACTTCCCTCTTTTAATGTGAAAAATTAGAAAACTATATATAGAAAAATAGGTTTGACGGCGTCAAGAATAAACTTGTGACGCCGTCACCTCGCCGCCAAAACTCTTCTTGGACTGCCTAGATCTACTTCTGACGCCGTCAAGACTTATACACTTCCAGGCCGTCATGACTCTTTTACTCTTGACGCCCTTCCTACGTGACGCCGTCAAATCTGTTCTGGGTCGTCATGGAAATTCATGAAATTTGCTCTTGACGCCGTCAAGGTTTTGCTCTTGACGCCGTCACCTACTGTTCCCAGCATGGAAAATTAAGACTTTGGCGTTTTCTTCACTTTTATGCTCCAAAAACGTCCGAATTGCTTCCTTTTCGAGATCTCTCTCCCAAAGTACCTAAAATCACAAAAGGAACGATTTAGGGCAATATTTGATCAAATAAATTCGGATTCGGGCTTAAATGACCCCCTAAAAACGGACCATTTTTTGCCTCATCATATACCCTTACACTTGAGATTTGCTTGTCCTCAAGCAAATGCGCTTTTATTCTACTCAAAAGACAAGTTAGGGGTCATTTAACACTAATATAAAAGTAATTACAACAAATAATCGTTCCACTAAAGACCAATAGACAAGCACGGAGGTCATACACAAGCACCTCACAAATAGTGTTTAGATACTCACATCTCTCGGGTGTAATAAAGTGTAAATTACAATATGGAAACGGAAGATATCTCTCACTACCTGTCATAGCAAAATAGATTACCATAGGCTTGGGAAAGGATCAAACCTCCACCACATGGCGTAAGCACCTAGGATAAACTATCAAAGAGGTCTTTTCAAGGATTGTAACGTTAGGTGTAGGGATAAGAAATACACGGTTTTGTTGGATAAAGGAAGTTTTACTGGTGGCGAGTTAACAATCTTGGTTAATTACATGTACAATATGGCGTTGCTAAGCCAAGACTAGACTCGACTTAAGCTAATAAATGAAAAATAACAAAAACATAAAATAAACATAGAATGAAAAGGGATATTCCCCTTACACTTGAATCTTTACATACTTTACATTTAACAAATCTAATGACTCGAATTAAGAAAATCAAAACACTTGGAGCACTTTTAAGATTAACGTACATATGGGGGTAATATATGATGTTCTTCCCCATTACTCCATAAAATAAGTACTTACCCATGAGTCCCAATCGTCCCAAAACAATATGTACAAGGATATGACTCGACTTAGCAACCATGTAATCAATTAGAAAGTTAACTTAGGGTTTAAACAAATAACAATAATGCACTAAAAATGAGCGCATACACGGAAGGGTAAGGCGATTTGGTTGTACATTTAAGTGGGGTGTAACAAATTCTTCCTTTAAGTAAAATGCTTAAAGTTATAAACGAAAAGATAGGATCGGAGGGGTGTACTAGGGGTTTCGTGTACTAAAAATGAGTACAACGCTAAGGGTGTGGGAAAAATTAGTTGACTTAACTAGCCAAGTAATATGACTTAAATGGTCAAGTAATTATAATACGGGTTTAAAACAAGGGTGACCCTAATGCCTCTTATCATGTAGTAAATCCTACCACACGAATGTAGTCTCACTAGCGGTCTCGGGATGCATCACTAACGCAAGTTCTAGAATCTAAATGCTACCGGTACACTCATAAGCACTAATAGTAAATGTTTTTCCTATCAAATCTAAAGGCGAACCTCACATATTTGGGTGGAAAATTTTTCTGAATATACGGTTATGTGCTAGTCATAAAATCTCCTATCCATGAGACGCTTGCTATGGCTAAAGTTTCACTCCTAAATGTTGTAAAAAAAATTTAAATTTGGCGCTAAAATTGCACTAACAAGTATTTCTCATAGTTTTATTACACATCTACCATTAAACAAAACAAACTCAAGCGAAAGTGCATATGTAAGGTATCATCTTTTTACCCTCCCCTTACACTTAAGATGAATATTGTCCCCAATGTTCAAGTAAAGAATGTAAAAGTGAAAAAGTAAAGAGAATGAAATCAAATACTCCCCTGATTCGCTCGGTATGGATAATAGGATGGCCAGGTTAAATCTTCCTCCAAGAAAATGAATAATCAAAGCTTCCCTTCCAGAATATAAATCATCTTCTTGTCATACATAACCTGTAAAACCTGACAAAATAGACAAGACAACCTCGCGTAAAATCGGCGGCATCCTATATAAGTTTCTAAATCCTAGAAAACAAGATAAGATATAATGCTTGTGGAATGAAGTTTGCAGATCTCTTGGAGATTATAAAACTTAATAATTCACAAAAACCATAAGACTCCGTTAGAAAAACAAAACCGGTAAAATTTCCAGATTTTTAACTCCTGACGCCGTCAAGAGTAAACCCCTGACGCCGTCAGAATGGACCTGCAGAAATTCTTATGTTAAGTTTCCGGAAAATTTCTGGAAAAACTTGGTCCTACTTCCTGGAAAATCCTGCAAAACTTCATTATGACTCAATACAAGCATTTGACTCTAACAAATACGAATATACATGTTCATTTAATATTGTGGAGAATCATGATCGGTTTGTTTCTTAAAAACATATTTGGGGTTTCCCCTTACACTTATCTTTTGCAAAAATACCTTTAGGTGGAGTTAAGACTAGGCCAAAACAACAAAGTAAAGTATTTCCACTATTTAGTTTAGAAACATGATCTACCAACAATAAAAATAAAGCATGCATACGGAAGCAAATAACAATCAAACAAATAAAATCACACAAAACATGGGTTGCCTCCCAAGAAGCGCTTTTCTTTATTTATGAGTCTTGTAGCTAGACTCAAGGTCATGGGTTACTACGTGACACGGGTGAGTTCCTCGTTGAGGACATCCTTGGGATCAAACTTAGGTTTCAACTTCCTATCGGTTTCCTTAGTATGGTATGACCTTTCAAACTTTTCTCCATCCGGATCATACAAAGTCATTCTAATATGCCATGACCCGTCACCTTCTTTAGGTGGCTTGTCCCACCTCCATTTACACTTGTCTCCCTCTCTTTTCCATTTATTCCTCTCTATGTTGATGGGCATTACGCTTAATAACTCAATCATCTTCCTAAAGACTAACGGGTCCTCAAAGGGGTCTAGCTCTTCATCTCTAGCTATGAGTTTTTCTATCGAATGTGTCTTTTCAACAAAATCTTTTTCTAGATAGAATGGGCATTGAGGTCCTATAAAGTTCCTTTCTATCCAAGGTCCATATCTAGATGGTCTCCTATTCATCTCTACCCAATGCGGTGTTGGTTCATCATCACAATCATAACTATGCTTCTTAACATCATACACCGACCAAGTATCGCCTTCACTTACCATTATCTTGGATTCCTTGCAGTCTATCATGGCACTAGCGGTTGCTAAAAATCCTCTTCCTACCAATAATGGGCATGTAGTGTCACTAACCATGTCTAGGACGTGAAAATCCGCTAATATAGTTAACTTTCCTACATGAACAACTACATCCTTAATCATTCCAACCGGGTGGGCAATACTCCCATCCGCTAGCCCTATCAATACCTTCGTTTCCTCTAACTTTCCTAGCTTAAGA
The DNA here is from genome assembly GCA_030686995.1 of Artemisia argyi. Taxonomy (NCBI): domain Eukaryota; kingdom Viridiplantae; phylum Streptophyta; class Magnoliopsida; order Asterales; family Asteraceae; genus Artemisia; species Artemisia argyi. The sequence continues at coordinate 39,894 of JARVZY010010918.1, forward strand.
GCGGTGAATAAGGATAAGGGAATCAAGTTGAGGCTTGACCCTAAATCGGCTAGTGTGTCGAAAGCTTTGGATCTTCCTATCTTACAAGGCAAAACAAATATACCCGGATCATCAAGCTTCTTAGGTAACTTGTTTTGAACGAAGGCGGTCCCATTTTTACCTAGCTTACACTTCTCATATTTTTCTAGGAGGGCACTATAGTAAGGAGCACGCGCTAAGACATCAATGACGGGGCGTTCAAGGTGAAGTTCTTTGAATTCATCATCAAGGTCTTGCGTAAGAGGCGTTTCAACAATGCTTTTGACCAGCTCTATAGTGGGTGTTTTATTTGATTGGTCCTTTTGGGGAACTTGGTTTTGTTTGAAACACGTGCTCGTTGATTTAACCGAGTAGTATTGTGGACACGAAGCGGGTGACGAAACTGAGGATATGGAATTAACGGTTAGTTTCGGATTCTTGACCGTGTCGCTCGGGAGTGCTCCCATTTCTCGGTCATTGAGAACTTTCAACAATGCATCAATCTTAGTGGTCATCTCGCTTTGCTTTTGTTTGAAATCGGCTTCAAACTTAGATATGCGAGCTTCTTGAGATGCCATGAACTTTGACATCAATCCTTCAAGATTGTTGGTACTACCATAGTTGTTAGAAGGATTGTTGTTGAAAGTACGGTTGGATGGTGGACCGTTTGGTTGGTAACGATTAGGCGGATTGGAAGAATTGGGTTGATTTTGTTTCCACCTAAGGTTTGGGTGATTTTTCCATGAGGGGTTGTATGAATCACCGTAAGTGTTTGGCTCAGGTTTGAAAGTGTACCACTTATCTCCCGCTTCGTCGGTACGCGTGGATGCGTAGTCCGCAAAAGCTGTTCCGGAGAGTTCTGCACAATCACGAGTGTCATGGGGACCACTACATAATTCGCATGAAGAAGTGATTTTGTTCACTTGGCTTGAAGGCTTCGGAGCTTCGTAATATTTCATGAGAAACTTGACTTGGTCCTCAAGTTCCATGATCCTTCGGTCGGGAGTGCTAGAATTGTTCGAAGGCAAAGATATTGCCTTGACCGTTTTGTTCAAATCACGGGGATCATTCCAACTTTCGTTGTCATAGAGAGCAAGATCTTCTATGAGTTCCCATGATTGTTCCGCACTAAGATCACGTAGCTTACCACCGGCCGATTGGTCAATGGCTCGCCTCGTGGAGATGTCGATATGGTCATAAAAAATTTGGACTTGGAGCCAAAGATCTATGCCATGATGAGGGACTTTTTGGAGTAAGTCCTTGAAACGAGTCCATGCTTCATAAAGAGATTCATTTTGACGTTGTTGGAACATCAAGATGTCATTTCTAAGCTTAGTAGTTCTCCCCGGTGGGAAAAATTGAGCAAGGAAACGAGTGGTGAGATCATCCCATGTGGTGATGGATCCCGCGGGTAAACGCTCAAGCCATTGACTAGCTTGATCCCGTAGAGAGAATTTGAATAGGCGTAAACGGGTAGTCTCTCTAGTTTCAACATCTAGGTCTATGGAGTCTACGATTTTGAGAAAGTCCTTAAGATGTTGGTTTGGATCTTCAGAACGATGTCCATGGAATGCACATCCGCTTTGCACCAACCGGATGGTGTCGGATCGAAAGGGAGTCACATTGGCTCCGGTGAGCTCAATGGTGTTTCGGTAGCCTTGGTGGCTAGGTCGGGAATACTCTCCTAAGGTTCGGGGCCTAAGGGGTTCTAGTGGTGGGTTTTGTTGTGGTGGTTTGACGGGTTCAAAGATGTTACCACCTTCCATGATGTCGGATGGTAAAGAGTTACGAACAAAGGCACGAAGAAATGAGATAGACTAAAGAGAACCTAAAAATAAAAATAAAATCTTACTAGAAAGGAATCTAGCAAGTAGACCTAATAAAAAGAAATTCTAACCTAGACAATAACTATTCCCCAGGCTGCGGCGCCAAAAACTTGATGCGTGGGAATCGCAACAGGTTTTACCTCTCGAGGGATCTCGAGAAGCTTACAACCCCCACCAGGCAGTGTACCTGATCGTTGTAGTATAGTATAGTGACAAGTACCGGGGGATTGATCGTTCAGCTTAGGAATAGTGTCGCTAGGATTAGAAAGCCTAAATACTAGTTCTAAAGGTGAGGGATGATTATTTTTGTGTTTTTATATTTTTTTAGAAAGCAGTAAAAATCTCGGGTTTTAGAAGAGTGGGCGGAATTAGTTGCTATTCAACTAACCCAATATTAAGATGCAATCAAAATAAAATACTAGAAATGAAAATAAACTAATTTATACTAAAGTTGTGAGCAGTAATTGGAGAAAATGTGTTTACTTAGATTTCACTACTCCCTAGATATCTTTTACACGTTAATTACTTGTTATAATTGCATGGATGACGGATTGTATTCCTTAATACCATTCATGGGGTGGCACACATAACTCCCCAATTCTATGTTATCTCCTCCTACACCATGCCCAGCACAACTATAGGGATTGTAAACAGTGGCTCATGCATTAAATACAACCAATAAAGACCTAGTGCGCGTTGGTTCATGTTTCTTAAGACGTTCAAGCATGTTACCAATTGGAGATCTGCCAGTTTTCTTAAGCCTAACATATAAATCATTCATCCACAACAAGAATAAACAAGTAATCAACACATAATCAATATCTAGGTTTCATTAGATCTAAGCAAACACAAAAGAGATCTAGCCTAGCATGATAGAATTAAGACAAGAACATGATATAGACAACCAACACATAGACATATTGATTGAATTAGAAGAACACTTATCTTGATTAATCATGCAAGGTATCAAGGGGTTGGAACCCTTGAAAAACCTGTAAAGTTACACCAAAATCGTACTTAGGGTTTCTCCCAAAACTTCCCTCTTTTAATGTGAAAAATTAGAAAACTATATATAGAAAAATAGGTTTGACGGCGTCAAGAATAAACTTGTGACGCCGTCACCTCGCCGCCAAAACTCTTCTTGGACTGCCTAGATCTACTTCTGACGCCGTCAAGACTTGTACACTTCCAGGCCGTCATGACTCTTTTACTCTTGACGCCCTTCCTACGTGACGCCGTCAAATCTGTTCTGGGTCGTCATGGAAATTCATGAAATTTGCTCTTGACGCCGTCAAGGTTTTGCTCTTGACGCCGTCACCTACTGTTCCCAGCATGGAAAATTAAGACTTTGGCGTTTTCTTCACTTTTATGCTCCAAAAACGTCCGAATTGCTTCCTTTTCCAGATTTCTCTCCCAAAGTACCTAAAATCACAAAAGGAACGATTTAGGGCAATATTTGATCAAATAAATTCGGATTCGGGCTTAAATGACCCCCTAAAAACGGACCATTTTTTGCCTCATCATATACCCTTACACTTGAGATTTGCTTGTCCTCAAGCAAATGCGCTTTTATTCTACTCAAAAGACAAGTTAGGGGTCATTTAACACTAATATAAAAGTAATTACAACAAATAATCGTTCCACTAAAGACCAATAGACAAGCACGGAGGTCATACACAAGCACCTCACAAATAGTGTTTAGATACTCACATCTCTCGGGTGTAATAAAGTGTAAATTACAATATGGAAACGGAAGATATCTCTCACTACCTGTCATAGCAAAATAGATTACCATAGGCTTGGGAAAGGATCAAACCTCCACCACATGGCGTAAGCACCTAGGATAAACTATCAAAGAGGTCTTTTCAAGGATTGTAACGTTAGGTGTAGGGATAAGAAATACACGGTTTTGTTGGATAAAGGAAGTTTTACTGGTGGCGAGTTAACAATCTTGGTTAATTACATGTACAATATGACGTTGCTAAGCCAAGACTAGACTCGACTTAAGCTAATAAATGAAAAATAACAAAAACATAAAATAAACATAGAATGAAAAGGGATATTCCCCTTACACTTGAATCTTTACATACTTTACATTTAACAAATCTAATGACTCGAATTAAGAAAATCAAAACACTTGGAGCACTTTTAAGATTAACGTACATATGGGGGTAATATATGATGTTCTTCCCCATTACTCCATAAAATAAGTACTTACCCATGAGTTCCAATCGTCCCAAAACAATATGTACAAGGATATGACTCGACTTAGCAACCATGTAATCAATTAGAAAGTTAACTTAGGGTTTAAACAAATAACAATAATGCACTAAAAATGAGCGCATACACGGAAGGGTAAGGCGATTTGGTTGTACATTTAAGTGGGGTGTAACAAATTCTTCCTTTAAGTAAAATGCTTAAAGTTATAAACGAAAAGATAGGATCGGAGGGGTGTACTAGGGGTTTCGTGTACTAAAAATGAGTACAACGCTAAGGGTGTGGGAAAAATTAGTTGACTTAACTAGCCAAGTAATATGACTTAAATGGTCAAGTAATTATAATACGGGTTTAAAACAAGGGTGATCCTAATGCCTCTTATCATGTAGTAAATCCTACCACACGAATGTAGTCTCACTAGCGGTCTCGGGATGCATCACTAACGCAAGTTCTAGAATCTAAATGCTACCGGTACACTCATAAGCACTAATAGTAAATGCTTTTCCTATCAAATCTAAAGGCGAACCTCACATATTTGGGTGGAAAATTTTTCTGAATATACGGTTATGTGCTAGTCATAAAATCTCCTATCCATGAGACGCTTGCTATGGCTAAAGTTTCACTCCTAAATGTTGTAAAAAATTTTAAATTTGGCGCTAAAATTGCACTAACAAGTATTTCTCATAGTTTTATTACACATCTACCATTAAACAAAACAAACTCAAGCGAAAGTGCATATGTAAGGTATCATCTTTTTACCCTCCCCTTACACTTAAGATGAACATTGTCCCCAATGTTCAAGTAAAGAATGTAAAAGTGAAAAAGTAAAGAGAATGAAATCAAATACTCCCCTGATTCGCTCGGTATGGATAATAGGATGGCCAGGTTAAATCTTCCTCCAAGAAAATGAACAATCAAAGCTTCCCTTCCAGAATATAAATCATCTTCTTGTCATACATAACCTGTAAAACCTGACAAAATAGACAAGACAACCTCGCGTAAAATCGGCGACATCCTATATAAGTTTCTAAATCCTAGAAAACAAGATAAGATATAATGCTTGTGGAATGAAGTTTGCAGATCTCTTGGAGATTATAAAACTTAATAATTCACAAAAACCATAAGACTCCGTTAGAAAAACAAAACCGGTAAAATTTCCAGATTTTTAACTCCTGACGCCGTCAAGAGTAAACCCCTGACGCCGTCAGAATGGACCTGCAGAAATTCTTATGTTAAGTTTCCGGAAAATTTCTGGAAAAACTTGGTCCTACTTCCTGGAAAATCCTGCAAAACTTCATTATGACTCAATACAAGCATTTGACTCTAACAAATACGAATATACATGTTCATTTAATATTGTGGAGAATCATGATCGGTTTGTTTCTTAAAAACATATTTGGGGTTTCCCCTTACACTTATCTTTTGCAAAAATACCTTTAGGTGGAGTTAAGACTAGGCCAAAACAACAAAGTAAAGTATTTCCACTATTTAGTTTAGAAACATGATCTACCAACAATAAAAATAAAGCATGCATACGGAAGCAAATAACAATCAAACAAATAAAATCACACAAAACATGGGTTGCCTCCCAAGAAGCGCTTTTCTTTATTTATGAGTCTTGTAGCTAGACTCAAGGTCATGGGTTACTACGTGACACGGGTGAGTTCCTCGTTGAGGACATCCTTGGGATCAAACTTAGGTTTCAACTTCCTATCGGTTTCCTTAGTATGGTATGACCTTTCAAACTTTTCTCCATCCGGATCATACAAAGTCATTCTAATATGCCATGACCCGTCACCTTCTTTAGGTGGCTTGTCCCACCTCCATTTACACTTGTCTCCCTCTCTTTTCCATTTATTCCTCTCTATGTTGATGGGCATTACGCTTAATAACTCAATCATCTTCCTAAAGACTAACGGGTCCTCAAAAGGGTCTAGCTCTTCATCTCTAGCTATGAGTTTTTCTACCGAATGTGTCTTTTCAACAAAATCTTTTTCTAGATAGAATGGGCATTGAGGTCCTATAAAGTTCCTTTCTATCCAAGGTCCATATCTAGATGGTCTCCTATTCATCTCTACCCAATGCGGTGTTGGTTCATCATCACAATCATAACTATGCTTCTTAACATCATACACCGACCAAGTATCGCCTTCACTTACCGTTATCTTGGATTCCTTGCAGTCTATCATGGCACTAGCGGTTGCTAAAAATCCTCTTCCTACCAATAATGGGCATGTAGTGTCACTAACCATGTCTAGGACGTGAAAATCCGCTAATATAGTTAACTTTCCTACGTGAACAACTACATCCTTAATCATTCCAACCGGGTGAGCAATAGTCCCATCCGCTAGACCTATCAATACCTTCGTTTCCTCTAACTTTCCTAGCTTAAGAGCGGTGAATAAGGATAAGGGAATCAAGTTGAGGCTTGACCCTAAATCGGCTAGTGTGTCGAAAGCTTTGGATCTTCCTATCTTACAAGGCAAAACAAATATACCCGGATCATCAAGCTTCTTAGGTAACTTGTTTTGAACGAAGGCGGTCCCATTTTTACCTAGCTTACACTTCTCATATTTTTCTAGGAGGGCACTATAGTAAGGAGCACGCGCTAAGACATTAATGACGGGGCGTTCAAGGTGAAGTTCTTTGAATTCATCATCAAGGTCTTGCATAAGAGGTGTTTCAACAATGCTTTTGACCAGCTCTATAGTAGGTGTTTTATTTGATTGGTCCTTTTGGGGAACTTGGTTTTGTTTGAAACACGTGCTCGTTGATTTAACCGAGTAGTATTGTGGACACGAAGCGGGTGACGAAACTGAGGATATGGAATTAACGGTTAGTTTCGGATTCTTGACCGTGTCGCTAAAAACTAAATGAGGTAATAAGCTAAAAACTAATAATGAAGTGAATATAGTGAACTAATACTACACTAAATAAGATGCGTAAATCAAAATCAATTAATGAAGACAGATCTAAACACTTGATGCGTGGGAATCGCAACAGGATTTACCTCTCGAGGGATCTCGAGAAGCTTACAACCCCCACCAGGCAGTGTACCTGATCGTTGTAGTATAGTATAGTGACAAGTACCGGGGGATTGATCATTCAGCTTAGGAATAGTGTCGCTAGGATTAGAAAGCCTAAATACTAGTTCTAAAGGTGAGGGATGATTATTTTTGTGTTTTTATATTTTTTTAGAAAGCAGTAAAAATCTCGGGTTTTAGAAGAGTGGGCGGAATTAGTTGCTATTCAACTAACCCAATATTAAGATGCAATCAAAATAAAATACTAGAAATGAAAATAAACTAATTTATACTAAAGTTGTGAGCAGTAATTGGAGAAAATGTGTTTACTTAGATTTCACTACTCCCTAGATATCTTTTACACGTTAATTACTTGTTATAATTGCATGGATGACGGATTGTATTCCTTAATACCATTCATGGGGTGGCACACATAACTCCCCAATTCTATGTTATCTCCTCCTACACCATGCCCAGCACAACTATAGGGATTGTAAACAGTGGCTCATGCATTAAATACAACCAATAAAGACCTAGTGCGCGTTGGTTCATGTTTCTTAAGACGTTCAAGCATGTTACCAATTGGAGATCTGCCAGTTTTCTTAAGCCTAACATATAAATCATTCATCCACAACAAGAATAAACAAGTAATCAACACATAATCAATATCTAGGTTTCATTAGATCTAAGCAAACACAAAAGAGATCTAGCCTAGCATGATAGAATTAAGACAAGAACATGATATAGACAACCAACACATAGACATATTGATTGAATTAGAAGAACACTTATCTTGATTAATCATGCAAGGTATCAAGGGGTTGGAACCCTTGAAAAACCTGTAAAGTTACACCAAAATCGTACTTAGGGTTTCTCCCAAAACTTCCCTCTTTTAATGTGAAAAATTAGAAAACTATATATAGAAAAATAGGTTTGACGGCGTCAAGAATAAACTTGTGACGCCGTCACCTCGCCGCCAAAACTCTTCTTGGACTGCCTAGATCTACTTCTGACGCCGTCAAGACTTATACACTTCCAGGCCGTCATGACTCTTTTACTCTTGACGCCCTTCCTACGTGACGCCGTCAAATCTGTTCTGGGTCGTCATGGAAATTCATGAAATTTGCTCTTGACGCCGTCAAGGTTTTGCTCTTGACGCCGTCGCCTACTGTTCCCAGCATGGAAAATTAAGACTTTGGCGTTTTCTTCACTTTTATGCTCTAAAAACGTCCGAATTGCTTCCTTTTCCAGATTTCTCTCCCAAAGTACCTAAAATCACAAAAGGAACGATTTAGGGCAATATTTGATCAAATAAATTCGGATTCGGGCTTAAATGACCCCCTAAAAACGGACCATTTTTCGCCTCATCAACACTTATTAAATAACAGATGCAATATGAACATTGAAGCTAAAAAACGAAAAACTTACAGATAACCTCTCAGCCAAACAGAGAGGCTCTCCCACACAGCCTGTCTTTAAGACAGGCCAAACGCACCTATTGGCTGTCTCGAACTCCCAATAAGCACAGCTTATTTCAATAAGCTCAATATTTGACTTGTGTTGACTTTTGTAGAATTTGAGAATAAGGACTGAATAAGCTCACACAAAGCTATCAGTAAGCTTATATGAGCTTATATGAACAGGTAATAAGCTTCAAACAATATATATATTTTTTTTCTGATTATCTTATTTTTTTTTTAATTTTCTGAATAAGTGAAAATTAGAAAAGTAAAACAGGAATTTAAAAACAACAACTACTATTAATTAAAACTAATAATAAGTAAACAACAATTATAAAGACAATGAAATTTAAAGCAATAAACTGAAATTATATTAATATGAAAATGAGTACAAAGTTTTTGGAAATTGGAAATTACAATAGAAACTGAACTTAGATACTGAAATTTAAATGACAAGAAAATAAAATTGATCAAAATCTTTCTAAAACATGAAAAATTGGACAATCTACAAAGGAGTGAGGAGGGGGATTATATAGCTGCTGAGGAGAATGCCAGGTCATCTATCCGTGTGCCTCTGTGTTTCCTTGAGTCCTTTCACAGCAGTTGGATCACCCTTGGCCTCCAAGCTTTAAATCACAACCTTTGGATTGATTGGGTGACATGACCTATCCTCCCTGTGTAATCTCACTGGTCCACGTGTCTCTGCCATCCATGACACCTTCTAGAATATCCCAATGATTGGTAATTTATTGTGTTCGAGGTTAATTGGGGTTAATTTCTAAGAGTGGTGATTTAGGGTTCTTCGTATAGTAACTTTCTGGGTTGGTAAAAGTTTGGGGGGCGGGAATAAAAGGGTGTGGGTGTTTTTATTATTATTGGAGGGTTGACCGGTTTAGGGCATGGGTTGATGTGGGTTAAAAAGGTGGACCGGGTCAAGGGATAAAAGGGAATGGGCTTTGTGACTTGGGCCAGCAGGATTAGGATTGGGTTTTGTTATTAGTTGGGCAGCTTTGGGTTTAATATTTGTGGATCCGGTTATGGTTAAGTTGAGGTTTAAGAGTAGTAATACTTTAAGGACCAATTTTGTATAAGCTCAAAACTCAAGGACTAAATCCGTAATTACTCAAAACTTATTCCAAGTGCCTATGTTGAATATCTTCAATAATCGGAGGACCTTTGTTGCCATTTTCTACACATAATCTTCCAAAGAACTATTTATGACAAACTTTCAAAGTTGAGGGACTAAAGTCGTCAATCTCTTCAAACTTTGACCAGGGACTAATTATGCAATTTTGAGATTTCCTGAGGACTTCTTATGACATTTTTAGCTTTCCTTGATCATTTTGCTTCCCCGGCTTCGGCTTTTGATCTTTTTCCAATCTCGTGCTCGTTTTTGTCGGTTTTGCTTTGTTTTCGTTCATTTTTCTCATATCCGTACCTGCACATACACAAATACAAAAACATGCATTCTCTTGGCACTTTTGGTTAGTATTTGGTGTATTTGGTCTGAATTTGGGTCTAAAAAGGATGAGTGATTAAGCACTCATCAAAATCCCCCAGACT
>JARVZY010010919.1:0-30000 GCA_030686995.1 Artemisia argyi
ATTTAAATGACAAGAAAATAAAATTGATCAAAATCTTTCTAAAACATGAAAAATTGGAGAATCTACAAAGGAGTGGGGAGGGGGATTATATAGCTGCTGAGGAGAATGCCAGGTCATCTATCCGTGTGCCTCTGTGTTTCCTTGAGTCCTTTCACAGCCGTTGGATCACCCTTGTCGTCCAAGCTTTAAATCACAACCTTTGGATTGATTGGGTGACATGACCTATCCTCCCTGTGTAATCTCACTGGTCCACGTGTCTCTGCCATCCCTGACACCTTCTAGAATATCCCAATGATTGGTAATTTATTGTGTTCGAGGTTAATTGGGGTTAATTTCTAAGAGTGGTGATTTGGGGTTCTTCGTATAGTAACTTTCTGGGTTGGTAAAAGTTTGGGGGGCGGGAATAAAAGGGTGTGGGTGTTTTTATTATTATTGGAGGGTTGACCGGTTTAGGGCATGGGTTGATGTGGGTTAAAAAGGTGGACCGGGTCAAGGGATAAAGGGAATGGGCTTTGTGACTTGGGCCAGCAGGATTAGGATTGGGTTTTGTTATTAGTTGGGCAGCTTTGGGTTTAATATTTGTGGATCCGGTTATGGTTAAGTTGAGGTTTAAGAGTAGTAATACTTTAAGGACCAATTTTGTATAAGCTCAAAACTCAAGGACTAAATCTGTAATTACTCAAAACTTATTCCAAGGGCCTATGTTGAATATCTTCAATAATCGGAGGACCTTTGTTGCCATTTTCTACACATAATCTTCCAAAGGACTATTTATGACAAACTTTCAAAGTTGAGGGACTAAAGTCGTCAATCTCTTCAAACTTTGACCAGGGACTAATTATGCAATTTTGAGATTTCCTAAGGACTTCTTATGACATTTTTAGCTTTCCTTGATCATTTTGCTTCCCCGGCTCCAGCTTTTGATCTTTTTCCAATCTCGTGCTCGTTTTTGTCGGTTTTGCTTTGTTTTCGTTCATTTTTCTCATATCCGTACCTGCACATACACAAATACAAAAACATGCATTCTCTTGGCATTTTTGGTTAGTATTTGGTGTATTTGGTCTGAATTTGGGTCTAAAAAGGATGAGTGATTAAGCACTCATCAAACACCCACCACAATCAACAGAACCGACGACAGGAAGCTGTCAGAGCTTATGTCACTGCACCAGTTAAGGATACTAGGTATGCTGGACCTCTTCCATTCTGTGACAAGTGTAAGATGCATCACAATGGACCCTGCTATGCTAAGTGTGGGAAATGTTCAAGGACTGGACATAAGACACAAGATTGCAAGGCTACAGGAGCCAACTTGCAACCCGTGGCTGTAGTATGCCATGCTTGTGGAGAAAAAGGACACTACATGCATCAGTGCCCTAACAAGGATAACAATGCACGTGGGAGAGCATACGTGCTGGGAGATGGAAATGTCCAGCAAGATCCGAACGTAGTCACGGGTACGTTCTTTCTAAACAACCGCCTCGTTAAAGTTTTATTTGATTCCGGAGCCGATCAAAGTTTCGTATCTATTTCCCTTGCACCACTGCTTAATATTACACCCACCCAACTAGACACCACATATGAGATTGAACTAGCCGATGGAAAGCTAGTAAGCACTAACACTATACTCCGAGGTTGCACCCTACAACTACTAGACACCCCATTTGACATTGACCTTATGCCTATTAGACTTGGTAGTTTCGACGTCATTGTAGGAATGGATTGGTTATCCGAGAACCGCGCTAAGATCATTTATGACGAAAAGGTCGTTCACATCCCACTGAGTAACGAAACCCTGGTTGTTCGCGGAGAGCGAAGTAAGACACGTCTGAGCATCATTTCTTGCGTCAAAGTTGTGAAGTACATCGAACGAGGATGTCAAGTCTTTTTGGCTCAAGTCACCGAGAAGAAGTCGGAAGAGAAGCGACTCGAGGATGTGCCAGTAGTCAGGAACTTTCCAGAAGTTTTCCCTGAGGATTTGCCTGGCCTTCCACCGACTCGTCAAGTGGAATTTCAAATTGACTTGATGCCAGGAGCAGCACCCGTAGCACGAGCACCCTATAGGCTAGCACCGTCAGAAATGAAGGAGTTATCTAGGCAATTGCAAGAATTGTCAGATAAAGGATTTATTCGTCCAAGTTCGTCACCGTGGGGAGCCCCGGTGTTGTTTGTAAAGAAGAAGGATGGAACCTTCAGGATGTGTATCGATTATCGTGAGTTGAACAAACTTACGGTTAAGAATCGATATCCGTTGCCAAGGATTGACGATTTGTTTGATCAACTGCAAGGATCGAGTGTCTACTCGAAGATCGATTTGAGATCGGGTTATCACCAACTGAGAGTTAGGGAAGAAGACATCCCTAAGACGGCTTTCAGGACAAGATACGGTCACTACGAATTCCAAGTAATGCCATTCGGTCTAACAAATGCACCCGCTGTATTTATGGACTTAATGAATCGAGTGTGCAAACCCTATTTGGATAAGTTTGTGATTGTATTCATCGATGATATCCTTATTTATTCACGTAGTAAGGAAGAGCACGCAGAACACTTGAAGGCTATACTAACACTGCTCAGAGAAGAGAAATTATACGCCAAATTTTCAAAGTGTGATTTTTGGATTGAGAAAGTACAATTTCTTGGGCATGTTATTGACAGTAAGGGTATTCATGTTGATCCCGCCAAGATCGAAGCTGTTAAAAATTGGGCGTCACCAACGAGTCCTACCGAGATACGCCAATTTTTAGGTCTTGCCGAATATTATCGGAGATTTATTGAAGGTTTCTCAAGGATTGCTAAACCTTTGACTGAGTTAACACAGAAGAAGAAGAAGTTTGAATGGGGAGAAGAACAAGAATCGGCAATTCAGTTCTTGAAGCAGAAGCTTTGTGAAGCACCGATATTAGCACTACCCGAAGGAAGTGAGGACTTCGTGGTATATTGTGACGCATCAATCCAAGGTTTGGGTGCCGTATTGATGCAGAGACTTAAAGTAATTGCTTACGCTTCTAGGCAACTTAAACCCCACGAAGAGAACTACACTACTCATGATCTAGAATTAGGAGCGGTGGTATTCGCTCTTAAGATCTGGAGACACTACCTATATGGAACCAAGTGTACGGTTTTCACCGATCACAAGAGTCTTCAGCACATTTTAGATCAAAAGGAATTGAACATGAGGCAACGTCGATGGCTAGAGTTGCTAAGTGACTATGATTGCGAGATCCGTTATCACCCGGGGAAGGCAAACGTTGTAGCAAATGCCTTGAGTCGAAAGGAACGACTTAGACCCCTCAGAGTTAGGTCATTGGGTATGACAATTAGATCACCACTTCCGTCTCAAATTCTTGAAGTTCAAGCTGAGGCCCTTAAGGAAGAGAATAGGCCGCACGAGAAGATTTACGGCATGCCCGAAAGCACGAATGGATTTGTCAAGAAACCAGATGGAAGGCTGTGTTTCAAGGACAGAAGTTGGATTCCATTGTATGGAGGAATACGAGATCTCATCTTGCACGAGTCTCATAAGTCTAAAAATTCCATTCATCCTGGTTCGGACAAGATGTATCAAGATCTAAAGAAGTTGTATTGGTGGCCAAACATGAAAGCTGACATTGCAGAGTATGTCGGTAAGTGTTTGACCTGCTCAAGAGTAAAGGCTGAACATCAAAAACCATCCGGTCTTTTGATTTAACCCGAGCTACCAATGTGGAAATGGGAAAGGATTACAATGGACTTCATTACGAAATTACCCAAGACATCGAGTGGGTTGGACACTATTTGGGTTATTGTCGACCGTCTCACGAAGTCAGCGCACTTCTTGCCAATCAAAGAGACTGATGACATGGATGTTCTTGCACGTTTGTACCTTAAGGAGATAGTTTCCCGGCATGGAGTGCCGATTTCTATTATCTCCAACCGAGAAAGCCGTTTCACGTCTAACTTTTGGCGATCTTTACAGAAAGCCTTGGGAACTAAGTTAGATATGAGTACAGCTTACCATCCACAGACTGATGGTCAAAGTGAAAGGACTATACAAACCCTGGAAGATATGCTTAGGTCATGTGTGATTGATTTTGGAAAAGGCTGGGATAAACACCAACCGTTAGCAGAATTTTCGTATAACAACAGTTATCACGCTAGCATTAAGGCTGCACCGTTTGAAGCACTTTATGGAAGAAAGTGTAGATCACCAGTTTGTTGGGCTGAGATTGGAGATGTACAACTCTCAGGTCCCGAGTTGATTCTTGAAACCACTGAGAAAATAGTAAAGATTAGGCAACGATTACAAGCCGCTAGGGATCGGCAAAAGAGTTATGCCGATGTGCGAAGGAAACCAATAGAGTTTCAAGTTGGAGACAAGGTCATGCTTAAGGTATCACCTTGGAAAGGAATGATTACGTTTGGAAAACGTGGAAAGCTAAACCCAAGATACGTTGGACCTTTCGAGATCATTGAAAGGATCGGTCCCATGGCATACAAACTAGAACTACCTGAGGAACTCAGTAGAGTGCACAACACCTTCCACGTGTCTAATTTGAAAAAGTGTTTATCGGATGAAACACTTGTGATTCCATTGAAAGAGATCAGAATCGATGATAAGTTGAACTTTATCGAGGAACCCGTTGAGATTATGGACAGGGAGGTCAAACGACTTAAGCATAGTCGCATTCCCATTGTTAAGGTCAGATGGAACTCTAAGAGAGGACCCGAGTACACATGGGAGCGTGAAGATCAGATGCGTGCCAAATACCCACAACTATTTGATGAGACAACCCCGAGCACCGATTCAACTTTGGATTCCGGGACGAATCCAATCTAACGGGTGGGTACTGTAATACGCCGTAAAATCCCAGGTTATTTATTAATGCTAATTATCAACTCTATTCTAAACTAAGCCATTTTTGCGGGCCAATTTGAAATTTTTATATGAGACACTGTTTGTTTGAACACCCAAATGTTTTGATCACCGTTTGTTTGACACTCGATTATGTTTTGTCACCCGATGTCACTCTTGGATATCACCCAATGAGGTTAACACCGGTAACTCCCACTTGCGACCCGGCACCCCATTTAGACACCGAGAAATTATTAATATATATATATGTATGATATTATGTATATATATATATTAACTATTATAAATTATTATTATATATATGTATATGAGTATATATATATATATATATATATATATATATATATATATATATATATATATATATATATATGTGTGTGTACGACGACACTGTTTATATCTTTTCGGTCTTCACACACCGACACCGACACCAAGATTAATTTCACCATTTTACGGAACACTGACACCCTGTTATTTTGGGCCGACCACAAGCCCACTAAAATTCGTTCTTTCTTTCTTTTGATCCACCTGGGCCGGACACACCACAAGCCCATTGCACCATTTCATTTTTCTCTCTTGGGCCGAATTTTTTTACTTAAGCCCACTCGGCTTGTTGTTTTCTTTCTTTTGCGAAGCATGCTACACAAAACCGAACCATCACCCTTGTTATTTTCGTTGGTTCCCTACAACTCAACACTACTCTTGCAACATCTTCTTTTGACTTTGCTTCATGAGACAAGGAGCCGACTTAGTAACCATCAAACCAACGTGCAAAGGCTTTAACCACCTAGTCGATTATACCCCATGGACCTTGTGTTTCATATCCCCCCAACAAAGCTTCCATATGTACTCTAACCTCAATTGTTTAATTCCTAATAACCTAAGCTAAACCTAAACACATCAAAGTCAACCCTCATTGCTTCCTCACCACCTTAAAATCGATTTGACAATACATATGCAAATTAGACAAGGTTGTCGAGCAAGATGTGACCACTTGGATCTTGTTGTGTTTTTAGGGACATTCGAACCACCCCCATCCACACTATATAAGCCATATTAAATGCAACCTATCTCACACCTTCAAACTTCACTAAGCTCTCAAAGCACAAAGCTCTTCTTTTTCTTCTTGGTTGCTGTCGAAGTATACTAGGCGTACACAAGCAAGGGTTGGGTTAAGATCGAGTTGGGTAGCAAATATTGGAGCAAGGGTCGCTATTCGAAGAGTGTTAGTTTGCTCGTTACTCTTGTTTGGTCACACGAACCCTCCCCACCACCTTTGGTGTTGTAAGTATTTCGTCTCTTCTAAATCCTTTATACGATCATGCATTGCACGTCACATTTAGAACACCTAATCATATGTCGACTAAAAACTTAAACTAACACATGCTAACATGCCTCGACACGCTAGGAAAGGGCCTCGCCATTACGTTTTTACACGTACAACGTATATATATTTTTCGACAACCTAAGACATCGACTCACAATTAATCAAATCAACTTAACATGCATGACATGCTCGGTCATATACTACGAAAACTAGATCTAAACCAAGTCCTAGTCGAACTAGAAATTTTAAAGCAAACTACATCATTTTGGGCCTTGAACCGGGCTAATAAGCCCAATACCTTTCGAATGGGATTTTCGGATTTGAACTAGAATTTTCGAAATAAACTAAAATTTATAAAAACCGATTTTTATAAATTTTAGGAGATAAAATTGTGACTTTTTATAAAAGTAAAAGCTAACTTGCGAAAACTATGAATTTGGATCATTTTTGCAAAATTCCCACGATAAGGGACTAAAACCGTCAAAAACACAAAACATCGGACTAATTATGGCAATACCGATTTATGATGGAAGTTTAGGGTAGAAAGTGTATTTTCCAAAAGTTAAAGGAATAAAGTGTAAAAAGTTCAAAAGGACTATATTGTAATTATACTTTCTTTCTTTTGATCCACCTGGGCCGGACACACCACAAGCCCATTGCACCATTTCATTTTTCTCTCTTGGGCCGAATTTTTTTACTTAAGCCCACTTGCGAGTGAGCGTGAATATAGTTGATAGATCTATTGGAATGACAGCCTGCCTCTGTCAAGGTGATCACTTGGCAGGAGGTGAGCTATATTCGAGGTATTATGGAAATTTGGCACAATTCCTGTCACCGAGGGCCCCTTGTCATTTACATCCGCTGTGGTGTAGGTGATTGTTATTATCTTTATGATATGTCAAATCGATGTTAAGGCTTGCGTTTCGTGAGGCTTAGGAGCAATATTACAACAGTTTAGTCAAGACCTGTCTTTCTTGGCTTGTTTATTTCAAATGCTTGACTTGTGTTCACTGTTGAGGGTCGATTACACGGTAAGGTGGTTAAACCTTCGTTCTTTGTGTATGAGATATGTTTGTGTGAATATGATTAAATATGCGGAATCTACTTAACCACACTTAGAAGATTTATGTTTATTGTTATGGAAATGGAATAGTTAACACCAAACGATTCAATATTATTCAAAAGATAATACGAGTGATCTTTAGTTTATCACTAGGGTTACAAAGACCTTGAATCTTATGTTTGTTTTTTTTTATTGTCTGTATATGAGAGTTGTGTATGACATTGTCTCTCTGATATTGTCTCTCTTATCTATATATCTAAGATTTTCCTTTTATAGTCCAAGGAAATATCTTTTACAAACTTCATGACTCAACAAATAACTAGCTTATGACTAATCACTATTCTAGCTTAGTCATACAAGATACATCATGTATCTAGGTTAAACAACTCACTTGGAGTGTTCAATTTGATGACTAGAACTAAGATATTATCTTTTTATGCAAGTGTTGAATAAGTCGGTCTTATCTACACAGCTGTTTGTTATGAGTCATAGCTGCACAGTCATAGCAGCAGCAGAATCAAGCAGTAGTATGATTCAGCAGCAGAATCATCAGCAGCAGAATCAACAGCAGCAGAATGATTCAGCAGCAGAATCATCAGCAGCAGAATCAACAGCAGCAGAATGATTCAGCAGCAGAATCATCAGCAGTAGTAGAAACGAATCACCTTCAGTGGAAACAGTTTTCAGTAGAATCCATCAGTGGAAACTTGCTTTGATTCTTCTGATATTTAATTCCTAACAATCCTCCCCTAAACATGTGAATCACATTCAAACATGTTTTTCTGAATTAAATGAGGACTTTGTGAAGATCTTTCAAACACTTCATTGTCAGATTTGGTTGATCTGAACTTTCTTCTCTTCTGAGTGAATGAACTTATCTTTCTCTGGAACTTATCTGCTTTCTGATCTTTCAACAAGTAATGAACAAACGTAGTGAACTGAAATTGAATCTTTTCAACTTTTTGACCTAAATAGAACTTTCTCCTTTGAAATGCTTCATCCTTTCTGAATACAACATTTAAGAATGTTCTTGTCATTTTCAACCTCTATGTCATCATCTTGTATGATCTTGTCTTTTCTTTTGGTTAATCTTCCTTAAACTGGGCTTGTATTTCCTCCCCTGAGATTCAAATATCATCTTATATTGATATCCTCCCCTTGTTTGAAAGATTTTCTCACAATCATAACATCATCATCTGATTTAGCATTGTTCCATGTTTTCAGACAATTTGTACATGAAGCCATCAATTCCTTAAGAGTTTAAGATTCTGTCCTCATCACTTCTAGGTGTGTTAACTCCTATGAGAGGTGATTCAATGGACATTTTTGACTTATGGTCCATCATTTGATGGTTTTTAAAGTCATCTTTTGAAAATCCTTTTAAGAAACTTTTGCCTTAGCAGTATGTATATGATTTTATTATATAAAAAAAATCATACTGCTTACAACCATTTTGAAAGGATTAAGTGTGTAACAGACACTCAATCAAAATTTCGGTTTAAAGCAACCTCTGGTTGTGTGAGAACCAATGTTTTCAGTTATAAATAACCGCCTGTGTATAGATAAACCTATTCAAAAGGCTTTCTTTACAGGGTTTCCAGCTCGTGGCATTTGTTACCTCTAACACAAGTGTTAGATTCACTGTTGCTCGCTGTTCTTTCTATCAGATATCCGTAGATTAGTCACATTATACTTAAAAGTATAAAATGATAGAAAGTGAGTTGTATCAGTGATTAACTGATCAACTAATTTGTCAATTCAAAGTGAAACATCATAATCAGATTTCAAGAAAGAAGTTTTAAGGAGTTTTGAAGTCCCAAACTTTTTCTATCATTAACCTATTATATCAGTGGAAATGATCCGCAGCAATGATCATCTTTCAGCAGCAATGATCAGCAGCTTTGATCAGCATATTTCACTTGAAATAGCCTTTCAGCTCAAACATTCATACCTGAAATTGTTAGTCTAAAACCAAATAAACAAAGTACAAAGTACTTGTCTTGAATTAGAATAATCATAGAACTAACTGTATGAATAACTTCAAATATTGTTAATAGTAGACTTAGATAACAAAGTTAGATGCATTAACAAAATCTATATACAAAAACACATTATATTGAAAAATTTAAAGATTAAGCATTCCAATACTTGCTACTAAGTACTGAAATCTTCCAACATCAAAAGCTTTGGTAAGAAGATCTGCAAAGTTTTGTTCTGAAGCAATTTTCATTACTTGAATTAACCTTTTCTCATTGCAATCTCTTATAAAATGATGTCTTATTTCAATGTGTTTTGTTTTAGAATGTTGCACTGGATTTTTAATAATGCAAATTGTACTACTATTATCAATATGTATAATGGTATGTAAGAAATTGTACCCATAATCAAGAAGTTGATTTTGAAGCCATAGAACTTGACCACAACAACTTGCAGCAGCTACATATTCAGCTTCAGTTGTTGAATTTGCCACAATTGTTTGCTTCTTACACTGCCATGAGATAAGTCTGCATCCAAGGAATCGACATCCTCCGGTTGTTGACTTTCTGTCCAAGCTAGCACCAGCATAGTCACTGTCTGAGAATGCTATCAAATCAAAAGGTGATTCTCTAGAATACCATAAACCCAACCTTGGTTGACCTTTGAGATATCTAAAAATTCTTTTGACTGCTGTTAAATGAGAAACCTTTGGAGTTACTTGAAATCTTGCACAAGCACAAACAGAGAACATTATATCAGGTCTGGATGATGTAAGATACATCAAAGAACCTATCATAGATCTGTATGTATGTACATCCACATTTTCTCCATCTGCATCTTTAAGAAGTGGCTTCTCAGGATCTATTGGGGTGCTTGCTATTTTTGAATCAGCAAATTGAAATTTTCTAAGTATCTCTGCAACATATTTGTCTTGACTAATAAATATGCCTTCAGATGATTGCTTAACTTGCAGACCCAAAAAGAATGTAAGTTCTCCCATAGAACTCATCTGAAACTTATCTTTCATAAGTTTTTCAAAGTCTAAACACATCTCCTTCCTTGTAGATCCAAAGATAATGTCATCCACATACACCTGTACTAACAGAAGATCTTTCTTGTGCTGTTTGATGAAAAGTGTCTGATCAATCTTTCCTCTTTGAAATCCATTCTCTAATAAATAGGAAGCTAGTGTTGCATACCAAGCTCTTGGTGCCTGATGTAGGCCATATAGAGCTTTAACTACCTTGTACACTTTGTCTGGATGGTCAGGGTCAGTGAAGCCTGGAGGTTGTGTAACATACACCTCTTCTTCAATTGAACCATATAAAAATGCACTCTTGACATCCATTTGGTAAACTGTGAAGTTCATAGATGAAGCATAAGCTAAGAAAAGCCTAATTGCCTCAATTCGAGCTACTGGAGCATAAACCTCATCATAGTCTATCCCTTCTTCTTGTGTGTACCCTTGTGCTACTAATCTAGCCTTATTCTTAATCACTATGCCTCTTTCATCCCTTTTATTTCTAAAAACCCATCTAGTGCCAATTACTCTTACACCATTAGGTAAATCAACTAGCACCCATACCTTTTGAATCTTGAACTGAAGAAGCTCCTCTTGCATAGCCTCTAACCAGCTTTAATTCTCTAGGGCTTTATGAATATTCTTTGGTTCATCTTGTGAGAGAAAACATACAAACAAACAGGAGTTTGAAAACTCATGCTGCTTTGAAGCATAAAGGGCATCAAGAATCCCTTTTTGATCTGAAGACATCAATTGTTGTCTTGTCTTCACACCAGATTGTACATCTCCAATCACATTTTCTAGGGAGTGGACTTTGTGAATTCGTGTTTGTGGAGTGGAAGGAACTTGATAATCAGATGGAATATTGCACAAATCCATCTCATCTTCTGAAAAGTCTGATTTTCTTTCTTCTGAAGGACTATCAGCAGAGACAATTTGCTTATCAGCAGGAATTGTTTGATCATCAGCGGGAACATTTTGCTCATCAGCAGGAACATTTTGCTCATTAGCAGGAACATTGTTATTTTGTTCTTGTGTTCTTCCTTCTCTGTTTTCATCTTCAACATCTTCTTTAGCTTTGCCAGAAGAAGATTCTCCATTGGTTGAAGTTGATTCCACATTGGTATTTGACCATATTGGCATCATCACATAATCTTGATGTGTCTTCTTGTCTAACCTTGCCTCATCTGTTGCTTGTGAACCTGAAAAATCATTAGTTTCTACAACAACAGGCACATAATTCATTGAATGGGTTAGAGTTTCAAGATCAAATAGCCATTTTGGTCCTTGACCTTCTACATTAGACTTGTTCTCTAAGAACTCTATATGTAGACTCTCTTCTACTCTCTTAGTTCTTATGTTGTATACTCTAAAAGCTTTGCTATTGAGAGAATATCCAACAAAGAAACCTTCATCTGCTTTACCATCAAATTTTCTCAAATGGTCTAAGGTATTCAGAATTGTCACATGACATCCGAAAGGTCTAAGAAATCCTATTGCAGGAGTTCTACCTCTAAAAAGCTCATATGATGTCTTATTGTGAGGCTGTACTATTAAAACTCTGTTCTGAACATAACAAGCAGTGTTGACTGCTTCGGCCCAAAAAGTTATAGGCAACTTTGAATCAGCTAACATAGTTCTAGCAGCTTCTATTAGTGTTCTATTCTTTGTTTCAGCTACTCCATTCTGTTGAGGAGTTCTAGCAACACTAAATTCTCTTTTAATACCTTTTTCTTTGCAGAAATCATCCATAACTCTATTTTTAAATTCTGTCCCATTATCACATCTAATGACTTTTACTCTTTTGCTTACTAGGTTTTCTATCTCTGTAATGAAGGTCTTAAGGATGCTAGAAGTCTCATCCTTAGTTCCTAAAAAGAATACCCATGTAAATCTACTATAGTCATCAGTAACAACTAGACAAAATCTCTTATGCATTATACTACTTACTGAAACAGGTCCAAATAAGTCCATATGAAGCATAAACAATGATTGATTGATAGAGTTAAAAATCTTGGGCTTATAAGTGACTTTGTGTTGTTTGCCTTTAAGACAAGCAATGCATGTTTGATCATTTTCAAAACGTTTTTGAGGTAAATCTCTTACCAAACCATTCTTAACAATCTTATTTATGGTTTTGAAGTTAATATGACCAAGTCTCCTATGCCATAACATAGATTCATCTAATGTGGCCTTTGCAACAAGACAAGTTAAAACATCTTTAGAAACAATGTTATTCATATCAACACTGTACATATTGCCCTTCCTAGGAATTTTAAGAAGTACTTGACTTTCATCAGGCATCTTAAAATCAGGAGAAAGTACAAGACATTCAGTCTCAGTAAAAAGAACATTATTCTTTCTGTCACACATTTGTGAGACACTAAAGAGATTATACTTAAGCTCTTGCACATAAAACACATCTTTAAAATCTAATTTACTGGTTTTGATAGTACCTTTACCAGTAATCTTTCCACCAATTCCTCCTCCAAAGGTAACATATCCACCATCAATTGATTGAAAGTTGGAAAGATAAGACATGTTGCCTGTCATGTGCCTTGAACACCCACTATCTGAATATCCTTGATCTTCATGATCTGTTGGTGAATGTCCCTGCACAAATTAAAAGAATTAGTTTTCTTTGGGGATCCAAGCCAACACTGACTTGGATCTGCCTCTTGCATCAATGAAATGTAATCTCTTGAGGACTGTTGATGCAACATTGGATTTAAGAATCCAACATGCTGAGGCCTTAACAGCATTTGCCCTGTTACCCTTAGCAGCAGTATGCTTAGCAGAAGTAACTGCTAGCTTTGGTCTCCAAACTTGTTTTTGGACCACTGCTTTTGTTTGAATGGGCCTTTGAACAATATTAGATGCATGTTTGAAAGTTGTTTTTGCACCTTTAATTGTTGATTTTGGGTAAACAGTCATATATGGTTTTTCAGCAGAAACCATTTTCCTTTCAGTAGGAACAGTTTTTGTGACTGTTTTGGGTTTTGATCTTTTAGAATTAGAGTGAAAATGAGATTTAGGTGTTTGCCTTTTGTAGTTCACTCTATTACTTTCATACCCAGATACCCATTTGTTACAGAAAGCTGCAAGATGGTCAAAACTACCACAAATGAAACAAGCTTTATTGTGAAAAGCAAAGTCATCACCTAATTGGTAAGACTTGAGGTTATTCCAATTTCTTTGGTTACCTCTGGGCTTGTTTGTGGTTCTATATTGTTCACAATATCTAACTGGTTGCCTAACATATTTTTCATTGGTTTTAGGCCTATCAGTATTGTGTTTGACTATCTTAGGAACTCTTGTTCTTGCTTTCTTAACCACTTCAGGTTTAGACATAACCTGATTATTTACAAAGGACACCTTGTCCTGAAAAAGTAATGTTTTACATGAACATTTACTTTCTTTCTTAGGCTCATCAGCTACTATGTTAGAGTTTGGTTGAACTCCATATTGTAACTCAGGTAGCTGAAATTCAGGCAATCCTGAATGTTCTAGGTCGATCCCTGGGGGTTTTGGGATACCTCTATAAGGGGGTGGGGCTGCATTATATCCTAATCCTGACTTAACTTTATTATTCACTTGACTGTCTATTATTTTGTTTACATTTTTAGAAGCATGTTCAAGCTTCTCTTTAGTCAATTGAATGTTTTCTTTCTCAGTCTTAACCCTATCCAATGCTTCTTTTAAAGCCTCAATGATTTGATCTTTAAATTGATTATCATTTTCAAGTAAAGTTTTAGCATCAGTAAAGGTAAGTTCATTCCTTTTATAGTGTAGGATTTGCCTCTCTGCAGATTCTAAACCACTTTTATAATTGAAACAATCTAGATCAGATTTGGCGTGTCGAACCTTTTGGTCATCATACTGTTTAATTAAGATTTTTAAGTCTTTAAGAGCAGTACAAGTATTTGAACAGGTTTTATGATCATGTACCTCAGGTGCAGTAAATGCCATAAGAGCCATCTGTGAAGAACTCATTTCTTCATCATCCATGAAGCTCCAATCAAAACCTAACCCATCAATTGCTACCATAGCTTTTGGTTCAGACATCTCCCCTGTATTGGATTTTCTTCCAACATCTCTATTTCTGCTATCTTGCTGTCTTGGCCTTCTACATTCTCTTGAGAAGTGTCCCATCTTCTGACAGTTGTAGCATTCTATCTTTGACTTGTCATAACCAGCAGGATCATTGCTACTGATTGTGATCTTCTTCCCCGTCCTTTGATAGAATTTCTTAGCTCTCATGCTAAGAAGAGAAATTTGCCATTTTAGATCCATTTCCTCCAGATCATCATCATTGATCTCTTGAAGGTCTTCATGAGTTAACATAGATCCATTATGTTTGCTTGTGAAGAAAGCACAACATGTTTTCTCATCCAAAATTCCAAAAGTACTGCTTGATGAACTTGCAGCACTTGCACCATCATGAACTTTTTCATTAGTAACTGGAACTGAATTACTAGGAGATGACATAAATGCCATGTTCCCAGTGCTTGAACTAGTACCTCCAGTTTTCTTCAAATCTTGCTCAACAATCTTAAAGTTGCTATACAGATCCATAAGATCCATGGTGTCAATGTCTGACTTGTTCTTCCAGACAACAACATGCATAGCCCATTCTTCAGGTAAGCTTCTCAGAAATTTTGAGTTTAAATCTTCTTGAGGTATTTCAACTCCAAGAATAGCAAGTTGACTCACAATATTCTGTAGCCTGTTGAACATATGGTCTAAAGATTCATGGTTGGTTGATGTGAAATTTTCAAACTGTTGCTTAAGAAGAGTCTTCTGTGTCTTCTTGGTGGCTTCATTCCCACCATACCTTGCAATAATGGCCTCAAATAGTGACTTTGCATCTTTGAATTTGCTGAAGTTTATAAGTTGATCATTTGGAATGGTCATCATCAGCATACTTCTGGCCTTTAGGTCATTCTTCTTCTTAATTCTGTCTTCTGCAGTTTGTGGCTTGGTTTGCAGCTTATCAACTTCCTTACCATCAACTGTTGATGTAGTGGTTGTAGGCTTGTAAGAATCTCCATCTTCAATAATTTCCCACAGTGCATAGTCTTGCACTTGAAAATATTGTTCTATTCTTAACCTCCACATCTCAAACTCATTCTGTTTGAGCATTGGTAACTTAGCAGCAACATTTGTTTGAATAGACTCAACATCCATTTCTAACTTCTTCTTCTAAAACAAAAATATCAACCTGTAGCTCTGATACCACTTGTTGAGGGTCGATTACACGGTAAGGTGGTTAAACCTTCGTTCTTTGTGTATGAGATATGTTTGTGTGAATATGATTAAATATGCGGAATCTACTTAACCACACTTAGAAGATTTATGTTTATTGTTATGGAAATGGAATAGTTAACACCAAACGATTCAATATTATTCAAAAGATAATACGAGTGATCTTTAGCTTATCACTAGGGTTACAAAGACCTTGAATCTTATGTTTGTTTTTTTTTTTATTGTCTGTATATGAGAGTTGTGTATGGCATTGTCTCTCTGATATTGTCTCTCTTATCTACATATCTAAGATTTTCCTTTTATAGTCCAAGGAAATATCTTTTACAAACTTCATGACTCAACAAATAACTAGCTTATGACTAATCACTATTCTAGCTTAGTCATACAAGATACATCATGTATCTAGGTTAAACAACTCACTTGGAGTGTTCAATTTGATGACTAGAACTAAGATATTATCTTTTTATGCAAGTGTTGAATAAGTCGGTCTTATCTACACAGCTGTTTGTTATGAGTCATAGCTGCACAGTCATAGCAGCAGCAGAATCAAGCAGTAGTATGATTCAGCAGCAGAATCATCAGCAGCAGAATCAACAGCAGCAGAATGATTCAGCAGCAGAATCATCAACAGCAGAATCAACAGCAGCAGAATGATTCAGCAGCAGAATCATCAGCAGTAGTAGAAATGAATCACCTTCAGTGGAAACAGTTTTCAGTAGAATCCATCAGTGGAAACTTGCTTTGATTCTTCTGATATTTAATTCCTAACATTCACACTATTACTATTTAAACTACTATGGATTCACTCAACCTTTGTGTTGACTTTTTAAGCATGTTTATCTCAGGAATTTAGCAAGCATGGCGGCACGGAGCTGGCAAAAGGGCATAGGACCTCCCTTGTTATTTCAATAATGATATCATTCTTTACAAACTCATCACCACTTTTGTGAAACAATTAACATTTTGGAAAAATGTTTGTAACACTGAATATTTGAGTTTTCATGGAATGATATTGACTATCTTTTGAATTGTTTTCTATGAGTATGATTGTGTACTAAACTGTAATGACCCCGATTAGACTTCCGCTGCTTAATCAAATTTCGGGGTGTTACAAAAACGAACTCGAGGTAACACCCCTAGTAGCGAGCTTGGAAGGTACCAAGGATCTAATTTCTTGTCTCAAATGAGCATTGAAGAGTTTGAGAGTTTGGATATTTTGGGTTGGTGGAAAGAACGGGAATCCCAATTTCCGGTTCTAGCCGCCATGGCCCGTGACCTACTAATAGTCCAAGCAAGTACGGTAGCTTCGGAATCTGCCTTTTCAACTAGTGGGAGGGTTATATCAGTAAGAAGATCAAAACTCACTCTGGAGTCGGTGGAAACTTTCCTTTGTATGAAGACTACCTCGATGGCGTTCAAAGGATTCAAAATATATCACCACTCGAAGGCGAATTGTAACGGGTTGAAGAAGAAATACACATTGAAGAAATATCTAATGGTTTGCCCCAACCTCTTGACAAAGAAGAATAGTTCAAGACGTTATTTTTAGGTTATTCGTTTAATGTCATTCAAGAAGATGATGTTTTTATTTTTATGTATTCAAGAAGACAATGTTATTTGTTTAATTTGATGCTTAAATATGTTTAGTGTTTGTGTTTTGACAGTTTTTTTACTAGTTTTTTGTCCCATCATGACACTTTTGGCAGCCCCTGCCCCCTAGTAGCTTTTGGCAGCACCTAGCTTACTTGTTTGGACGAAAATGAAAGGTGGTTTGAAAACCGATTGAGTAGTAAACTGTAAGTTTGTCCTATTTTTCTTTAGAGTAGTAAACTTGCTTTTTGTCATTTTTTTAGTGCATGTTGACAACTAGCCATAGACTTTTGTGTATTTTTTTATATGTACTTTTTATATCATATTTTAAGATTCTTTAGACTTTTTATTTTATAAAGATATATTATAATAAGGTTGCTTTTTGAATTTCAAAAAGTTATGGATGTATTTTTCTTGGAGAGTAACCATTTAATATAATTATTGTTTATTTTTACATTGTCTTTCTCTCTCTATAAACTACATCTTCTACCTTAAACTTCATACTCCATTTTAACATCTCTCAATCTTCATATTTCATCCATTAAAGCTTTTTGTAATTCGGTTTTAACTTGCAGAATATTCCGAGGACCATCCTTTTGGACAAGGAAACAAAAACGAATTTGATTCAATGGCCAATTGAGGAAGAACCGGTTTTTGGAACCGATTTAGACCAAACCGGTTTGAACCAGTCACGACCGGTTTGGTGTTTGTGTGAGGAAAACCGCTTTCAAACCGGACCGGTTTGAGCCCAAACCGGTTTTTGACTGTTTGACTCAAACCAAAACCGGTCTGAAAACCAGTTCGGTTACAATAAAAAACCGGAATTTGCACCTCTATGTGCAAGGTGATGAAACTATTTCCCAATCATTTGGCACGTGTTTAGAAGAACTTTAAGTGTACTTTATAAAAGGGGCTATTGTCATGACCTTGGCCTTTGTGGGAAAGTGCTTCTTTCAGCATTTGCACATACATGGCGTCTAAAGCACACAAAGAACCCTTATGACTTACCCTTCAAAATATATTTGTTCCGAACCCTCATTTACCTGGAACGATTCTCTCAAATTTATCACCGTTAAAATTCAAAATTTTGTATGCTTGACATCTATTTGACAAACTAATTAAGCGGCTTGATTTAGTTGAAGAGAATCCCTACTACTACACAGTTACTTCTCCCGACACTTTAGCAACAATGGAGATGTTTTCTAACAAATTATATATAAACATCAGGCTCCTCAAAAGTGTTATTCACATCAATCGGTGATCTTTCTACTTTGCCTAACTACTTACTCTGACTCACTTGGAACAGATTAACCTCAACATCAGGCTCCTCAACGTATTATCCTCATCAATCAATATTAATGCAAGATCACTCTTGTCATTAACATCAACTTCGCTATCAAATCCAGCGTTCAATTCTTTAGCATTTTGAAAGACCGTAACAAGTTTATCTTTTTGCATATGGTCAATAGGTTGGCTAGAAAAGGACATGTCAAGGGTTGAAAACACAAGTTCAATCTTTGGCAACTTACTAGATTCCCCAATACTGTTGACGTCCAAAGATAGTTGTGTTAGTTGCAGAAAATGCTCCACTCATGCTCATTATCAATGCCATCTAAAACCAATCGTCTACAACATGGTTGGATAGCAGCACTAGCTACCTTTATACTTTCTTCATCCATCTCCCTAAAAACTGTCTTAATTTATTGTGGAGACATTTTATTCAACTGTAATCTTGTCTTACCTATTTCAATACAAACATCTATCATCTTATGGTCATTGACAATGTCTTTCAAAAATTTAAGATTTACAAGCTCACGGAAGCTATATAAACCATCATCTAGTGTACTACCCGACTTAACAAAGTAGTAGTAATTAGTTCGTCCTTCCATATAACCAAGTTGGACCATAAGAGCCTCCATTTCATCAAAAGATACCTCATTAATATCAACAATACTTTCTTACCTCTATCTGGCCAATTTCTCAAAACACCATTGTGATAAACCCTCATGCTAAAGCGACCTAATCGACCAGCTGTTGAAACCAAGAACAAAACACTGTTAAGATTATGTAACCTAAACGGCAAATGCCTAAACAATCGTACAAACATATAATTGAAAACGATTATAAGCAAAAAAGAAACTTACTCTATCTCCCCAATACAAAGTTTTGTTCTTCCATAGGGCATCAATAAAGACTGTTCTCTAACTTGCCATAATGTAAAACCAAGGTTGGGGCTTGTTAATTTGTCACTTAGAAAATTTAATTTCAGGGCTGACACTGCATTAAGGTTTTTTGGGTAAGTTTTCAAGACAAGTTTGAGGATGTGTAATGAGTACATGGCTTTGTTATATTAGGGATCATGGCGGGAAAATGGATGGGACGCCTGAAACACAGCACATTAAATGATAAAGAGAAAATTTCGTCACAGTAAAAAGACCATTATGCCATCACTTATAAACGGATATTAGGAGGTTGACAGAGAGATCACGATCAAATGGACCTTAGATGATAAAAAAATGGAAAAAGGGAACTTGCTTAAAAAAAAAAAACAAAAACAAAAACTTTCTTTGACTTATGATGGTTTTCTACAAGTTTCGGAATGATGTATTATATATTATATATATACTAATCTCCATGGACGGTGGAGAATATAAAAATAATAAAACCGTTGGCCCATATTCTGTGTTTAATCTTAGTCTGTTTAGGAGGGTTACTACACGTATCCTGCAATAGTTTGTAAAAAAAACTTAGCAATACAAAAGAACCACACTTTCAACAAACTGTAAAAACAAACTCCAGCACCTACCATCGATAAGGTAAAACGTAACACAATCGAAAAAGCAGTCAAACCTCGCCGCAACGCGGCGGGGCCTCCTTGTTTTTACACTAAAACAAACATATTTAAAAAAGAATAATAATACGAGTAATAAATAAGAAATAAAAATAAAAAAAAGGTCATAGCCGACTAGGCCAAACCCAAACAAAGAAGGACCATATATGATCAACAACACCAACAAACAACATACATACATGAATCATCATATCAATTTCAAACCCTTCATAATAATAACAAATAATATTACTCTTTAATTAGGTTTTATTATAATTTTCGAAGTTGAAGATCGCATCAGATCTGATTACGAATAGGTATAAATAATTCTTCTTCTTCTTATAACCATTTATTCATCTTGTTAAATTAGGGTTTATGTTTCGTTACATGTGGATTTCTGATACTTTAATGATTTTGATGACGTCATCATTGAGAGTGAGAATTTTTTTTATGTTATGGTTGATGACGTCATGTTTGAGAGATATTTTTCGTTAGCCGTTTTGTTTCGATGTATGTAGTATATAGGTTGTGCCTGACTAGGAAATTGAATAGTTTGATCCTTTGAGTAGTTGCGTGTTGTTGTTGATTGCGGTTAATAGAAACTTTGAGATATTGATGGTAAAGCGTGCTTTATTATGACTTGTAATTGCGCGTCTAGGTCATGGTAATGGATAGGCCGTCTAGTTTCTTATGCATACTGATGTTTTAGTTTTCATCTGGCTAGCGACTGTAGTGCTGTCCATTTATATCAAAAAGTATACCTGTTTGGTTCAAGTGTACAACTCCGATGATGTTAGGGTAACATGGTTCCTGACCAAAGATTCATAAAAACGCTCATATTGTTAATGTTTAGATGGACTAAGGAGAAATTTGTAACTTATCTCAAATGTATAAGGGAAACTTTTTTTGGGATATGCTATGCGTTAAGATGAAAGATAGATTGCATCGCGTGATTTAGTTACGTTGGGAGAAAAGTATTAACTTAGATACTATAGTATTTATGTTGTTGATAGTTGGATGTTATTAATAAGAGAATGGAAACCTAGA
Source organism: Artemisia argyi (assembly GCA_030686995.1). Taxonomy (NCBI): domain Eukaryota; kingdom Viridiplantae; phylum Streptophyta; class Magnoliopsida; order Asterales; family Asteraceae; genus Artemisia; species Artemisia argyi. The sequence goes on from JARVZY010010919.1 coordinate 20,973, forward strand.
TTAGATGCAAGGAAAGAAAACCGATAAAACCGTAATTTTACTCATTATAGTCCACAAACGTTAATAAGGTAGATACACAGATAATGTTGCTTTGCCACTGCTGTTCCCGTCAATGTCCGATAGTTTTAGTGTCATTCCTTAGAGATTTTGATGAATCTGATAGCCTGCACGATCTCTACTCGAAATCTACAACCACATGTCATCTTAAATGGCTCAATATACAATCAGTAGATACTATTCATCTTCCTAGTGGTTAGAATGCTTTTTTTGAACATAAATGGGATAGCGATATTTAGGAATTTTACTTATTTGGTTGAATGATTGTATTGGAATATGATATAATCATGAGCTGGTTTCTTGCGTTTGCTGGCATTTTGACTTAATCATGGTATGTGTAATGCAGTTTACGGAGTATATGTTGAATTGCTATTCGAATCAGATCTTTAGAAGCCAATCATAGTTACACGTGTTTGATGGACAATGATTATTCCAATGAATAACACTCTGGGTAAATCGTCACGGGAGCGTGCTCAACGTCTTTACGACAAGGTATGGATATAAGCATTATATCGAGTTTCAGGTTTCTTACTTGTATATTTATTAAGATGCATCCTATGTGTGAGTAAAAGTCAAAGTATGCGTGTGAAGGGAGAAACAACCTATTTTTGTTAAAAAAAAAGGCAAACCGAACCTTGTAATATATTGCCAATGTGTGCAATATCATGAACACTCAGCATATACAATCAGTGTGTACCTTTTCACCGCTTTAGTTACTAAAGTTTAATTGTGAGATAGATTTGTGGTGTATGGTTAGTCGCTGTTAAAAATAAATAGTTGTTATTTAACTTCCAAAATTCCTTGAAAGTTCTGTTTATGAGAGAATAGTGCAAGAGTGTAGCTATTAATACATGGAATTGTTTGCTTTGGTGTCTGTTGATAATGTAGCTAGGAAGCTAATATATATGAAGTACCCTTGATTTTCTCTTATGAATTGAAATTGATGATCTCATGTATCTTTTTTTTTTTCCTAGAATGCTGAATTGGAAAGTAAGCTTAGAAAAGCAGCACAAGCAAGAGTTCCATCGGATCCCAATGTTTGGCAGCAGATGCGCGAGAATCTTGAGACCATTCTTGTTGAAGACCATGATTTTTCTGAACAGCATGACATCGAATTTGCTGTATGGCAGTTGCATTACAAGCGTATTGAGGATTTGCGTGCACACTTAACTGCTGCTCAAGCTTCTGCTGCACGGAATGGGAAAGGTGCCGCACGACCTGGTCCTGACCGAATCACCAAAATCCGTTCTCAATTCAAGACCTTCCTTTCAGAAGCTACTGGATTTTATCATGACTTGATGGCGAAAATTAGGGCAAAGTATGGCTTATCTATGGGTTATATCTCAGAGGACCCACAGAATGATATTTCTTTGTCTAGAGGTGGAGACGAATCTATTGACGTGAAAAAAGGCTTGCTATCATGCCACCGCTGTTTTATATACTTGGGAGACCTTGCTCGCTACAAAGGTTTGTATGGAGAGGGTGCTTCAAATCCACGTGATTTTGCTACAGCAGCAAGCTACTATAAGCAAGCTGCTACCCTTTGGCCTTCGGCTGGCAATCCTCATCATCAGGTCTGCAAAGTTTTCCGTCCTTTGATATTATCTTTTATTTGTTTTAGCTACATATTTGGCTTACCCTTTTTTTATTTATTTGTTTTCAGCTTGCTATTCTGGCTTCCTACTCTGGAGATGCACTGTTGACTGTTTATCTTTATTTTCGAAGCTTAGCAGTTGATAACCCTTTTACTACTGCTAGAGACAATTTGATCATTGCCTTTGAGAAGGTATGTGTTTTGAATTTGGAACATTGATAGGAAAAGTACATATCCATTTTCATTTTAATCAGTGTGCTTAACTATAAGACTTGCTGCTATTTGGGACATTCTCATTCATAACCTCATATTAATGTTTCGTCATTGTGTCTTGTCAACAATCCTTTAGCTTAATGTATGTAAATTAAACTTTGGCAATCTAATACTTAGCAAAAGCGGTGGCTTGGTGTCATATACTCATATCATCAAATTTGGACCCCTGAACACGCTTGAGTTACTTATCCTTTTGGGTTTTGTTGGTTTTCAAAGTGTTACCACTTTTAAAGATACCATGGTTGAGCTATGCATGATAGTATGATTTCTCATACTGTTAGTGGCTCAAATTAAATTTTTAACCATAATATTGTACGCGAGGCAAATGCTAGGTACTATATCTTGAGTGTGTTAAGAGCGGACTATTGGAAGTAGGTTTATCTTGCGCTATGATGAGATATATTCATCCCTTTCATCTTAACTATGAAAGAGGAAATGTAATGAGAAGATGGAAATAGTTGTAGTCAGTTTATGGATGTATGGTTAAAAAAAAATATAAGAATCATTTGAGCATTTTGGTTACATGCCACTTTAGCTTGATGTGTCAATTGTGTCATATATCAGAGTATGTTAACAAGGAATATATTTATCTGAATTTGTTCTTAATAAATTGTTTAAGGATGTATTGATAAACGGGTTGTATGCAATTTTGACAGAACCGCCAAAGTTACTGTCAGCTGCTTGCGGATTCAAAAGCTGCTCCAACAAAGAAGGTACCTGCACGAATGACTGGGAAAGGAAGAAATAGATGTGAATCACGTGTACCTCCAAAAGATAGGAAAACAGAACCAGTTCTTGTTGAGGAGAGAGAATTTACTGTGCCTGAAACTTTTAAGGCCTTCAGCATTCGATTTGTCAGGCTAAATGGTATTCTTTTTACTCGCACAAGGTATGTTATCTTAGATGAACTGCTTTCAGTTATATATTTTCTATTGGAGTTGGCAAAATGAAGGGTGGGTAGCCCTGGTTGAAATGGGTTCAGGTCAGAATGTGATAATGCTGTAATGGGTTGGGATGACCTGACCCACGCGGATTTTCCCCCTTTTTGAATTACATAAGTTGTCAGTGTATTAAAAGTAATTCTGAACTCTTATTACAGTAATATTATAATATCATATTTCTAATATAGCGATATGAGGTTGTAAGCATTTTAATACCCTTTGAGTCACTTTTGACCCTTTTGACCCGGTTCATCCAAAGTTAGTCTTTAGAGTTTGCCCATCGGACCTGTTGGAGATAAAATATAACCCGAATCAATTTATTTCTTTGTAAAAGGGCTGAAAATGCAGCCCCTGATTCCTTAAAGGCTTAAGCATAACTAAGTTATTTCCATGTTACTGTCTATACTCTATAGCTTGGAGACTTTTGGGGAGGTTTTCTCTGTGGCCCGGGGAGAGTTTCTTCGGTTACTATCTTCAGGAGGGGATGAGTTGGTTAACTTTGGCTCAGATCTCGGTGAGTGTAAACTTTTCATAACTAGGTTCATAGCGATCATGATTTTCACTGTCCACAATGCAAACAAGGAAACAGAAAATCAGTCATATACGGAGATTCTTCAGCGTTCTGTTGTGCTTCAGAATGCATATACTGCAATATTTGATTTCATGACACTCATAGTGGAGAGATGCTTCCAACTGAATGATCCTTCTGCAAGCTTTTTACTTCCTGGCATTATGATTTTTGTTGAGTGGCTGGCCTGTTGTCAGGATGTTGTGGGCCCCACTGAAATGGAGGAGAGGCAAGCTACAGCTAGATCATTATTTTGGAACCATTTTGTTTCTTTTCTCAACAAGATTTTGTCTGAGATGGTTAATGGGAATGAAGCCGAAACCTGTTTTGTCAACATGAGTAGGTATGACGAAGGTGAAACAGCAAGCCGTCTTGCATTGCCTGAGGATATCGAATTGAGGGGTTTTCTTCCTCTTGCCCCTGCTCACCTCATTCTAGATTTCTCAAGAACAAATTATTTTGGAGGTGATGGTGGAAATAAGGAAAAGAATGCACGAGTTCAGCGGATTCTAGCAGCTGGCAAGGCCCTTACCACCAGAGTGCGGGTTGGACACCAAGGAATTTATTTTGATTCAAAATCCAAGAAGTTTTTCTTTGGTGTTGAGCCACAGTATATCAGTGAAGTTTCAGATGTACACATTATGGGGAATGAAGAAGGTGAAGAGGAAGAAGATGAGGTTATTGTCTTTAAGCCATCCGTACCTGAGAAGCATACTGATGTGTTACCTTCAATGCCGTTGTCATCAGAGGTTACTTCTAGAAGTAATGCTGCCTCAATGGCACATGGTGCTTTCTCTTCAGAGCCACTGGCATCATCTGTTAATGGAAATATGCAGTATTCGGAACTTGCACAACCATCTGTTAATGGATATATGCAGTATTCGGAACTTGCACAACCAAACACATCAAAATGGATGGTAGGAGAGGAAGAAATTATTGGAAATGGCTCATCCAATTTCAACTTGTTGGGGAATAGATTTCCTGCAAGACCTGAGTGGGATACAAGTTCAGGAATGTTGCGGTCTGATGGTTTTGGTGCTTCCAATGAACGGTCGTTTCAGGATCCTGCAACTGTGATTCCTTCTAAATTTGATTCGGTTATGACCTCAGGATCTGGTTTTGATAGCATTCCATCCAAGACAAAATTCAACAAGAGTCCAGTGAGTCGACCTGTTAGGCATTTTGGCCCGCCACCTGGCTTCAACACTGCTGTATCTAAATATATGGATGAGCCGGCGGTTGGGGCAAACCTTAGGAATGCAAATCCAAATACAGTTCTGGATGATTACAGCTGGCTAGATGGATACCAGTTACCATATCCAGCATACAGTGATGGGTTTGGTAATTCTTTCAATTGCTTGCCACAACCAAAGAAGCTTTTGAACACAAACAAGACTTCATTGGGAATGGAATGCTTCCCATTCCCTGGTAAACAAGTTTCCTCAGTGCAGGGTGACGTTGGAATAGGAATTGGAAAGCAGAATGGGAATGGGAATGGGAATGGATGGCTTGATTATCAAGTTCCAAAACAACCAATTCTTTACCAAGAGCCTCTCAAAAGAGGTAATGAACAGTTTATTGCGCCGCCTCAGCAATATCAAGGGCAATCACTGTGGGAAGGGCGTTTCTTTGTGTGAGATGATTAAGTATCGAGCATAGATGGTACGACTTCGCCTTTTGTTCTACTCTAATCTGAAAGTATGAAAGCTGTTATTTACTTTTTTACTGTTAGATTCACTTATCTTTTGTTTGTGGTAGGTTATGAACAATCTACTAAGGTGGATGGTGTCCAGTGGCCTAGTAAGACCAGTTCAGCCATCAGATATATGCCATGTGGCTGATGTTTAAAGGGTTTTATGGAGCATGGATGGTATTGGATTATTGCAGGCACCTACTTGGTCATTAGGTCTCTCTCCCTCTCACTTCCACGGTGCATTTATTATTGTTTAATTACAGTATCCCGTTAGTATTTTGAATATTTCTTACTAATTCTAATTCTAATAATATTAATTATATTCAGCTAGTGTTGCCAAGAGATCTTAAAGTTCTCGATCAAATACACATCACACAAGAAAAGTAAGGCTACCAAATGACAAACTTACATGAGAGATTCTAGCCGTTTAAGAGTGAACACCTTGGAAAAATTTTCTTTCCACGAAACAAACTCAGGTTGTACTTGGTAAAAAGAACCGAGTATTATAAGACGTAGACACCATTTGGCCTCAGTTTTTCATTAAATAGCTCAACACACTCGAATCTACCACGTTACATTTGAGTCAAAGACTTGCCCTTCCCGGGTAACCTCAACAGGGAAAACCTCATTAGTTTGACTCGAATATACCATGTATACTTGAATATAAGTAGCACACCTGACTAATCTTTATGCGCCCATAGAACTAAAGATATTTTCTCTTTTATTGCCCTATACTTGTGCTCTTTAGTGGATACACAAGAAGGAAAATAGCTCCATGAACTGCGTTGAACGAATCTTATATTTAAAGTTTTTCAGTTCATATTCATTTGGTCTGTAAAGACTTGACCCTCAGATGTTATGCTATGCAAGATGACGAGAAATAACTACTAAGAGTTTGTTTGGTTGTTATTGTGCAGGTGTCGAGTTTTCCAGATTGAATGATTGCAAATGTTTGTGACAAGTGAAAGAGTTGCAGGAAAGTTATCGGCTTTTGGATTGATGATGTATGAGGATATAACAACATGATAAATATGTGAGAGATGGTTGATTTGTTTAACAATACTTACTAGTACTATCTTATCCTACTTTTAAGGTACGTCTAATGAAGGGAACGTTAGAACTCAACCTGTGTGTCAAGGAAAGTTGTCTTCATACTTTGCAAGTGTCTTTAATTTTGTTTTTATCCTCACCGTTAAGGTGAGCTACTGTTTTACTTGGTAAAGAGGTTTGTTTTGCAGTGAATAAGTGAGTTGAGCGACTCTAAAACGCTTGTTTTTCTGATGATTAAAGTTGATGTACGGTTACTATTATGTATTCAACATTCCTTCATTCTGTGTGTTTTGCAAGAAAAAACTGTTTATGCAATGTAGCCTTATGGTTGGTATTTGTCGGCTTTGTTTATAATCATAAGCAGATATATAGAGATACTGCAATGCATGAGATACTCTTTGGATTTGCTTATTGTTTTTGAAATCTCAATAATCAAATAAATAGTTGTGTTAGTGTTTGACAAATTATAAAAAACAATTTATTTTCTTTTAACATGAATTTTTCATCCTAAAAGAAGCAAGATAAGTGATTTTTCTCATGAATTGATGATTTGTTTTAAGAATTTGTGATAAGCGGATGTGTGATGTAAAATAAGCAATTCCAAACACTTGTAATGTTTGTGTATTGCTCTAGTGTAATGATGAAATGGTTGCTTGTTGGATATGGTTACTGTAATTGAATAAACAATGCATTGGGCAAATTAGTAATAGTAGGAAAAAAGAAAGATAATTCATCATCGTAGTTTTTATTAAGAGTAAATTGCAAAAATCGTCCTTGTTGTTTGGTCAAATTGCATGTTTAGTACCCATCTTTTCAAAAGTGTAAACGTTTCTATGAGAAACTTTGGGCTGCATATTTCGTCCCAACGCAAAGTGAAATGACTAAAGGGTTGTTTGATAAAAATTATGATTTAGTACTGACCCTGAATTAACCATGCTCAATGATTTAGATTTGATGAGTGATTATTATTCTGAATGAAAATGGTTGTTTGCTAACTATTTTAGAATAATAGAAGAAAAATACCATTGTGACTTTTGTATGATTTAGTACCAAATAAAATAAATAATATTGATTAACCTTATGACTTGATGAAGCAAAATAATATAATTCAAATAGGCTTTTTAATTCATACTATTCTACTATAATCAAGTATGGAAAAATTATATGAAAGACGAGTGAAAATAATATTAAATAATATTACCTTTTTGTGTTTATTTAACCAATAGTTATTCGTATTACAAGGTAAATAGATGGATAACTGTTATGAGGTAGTAGAGTGCAACATAAAAATAAGTGAATGTATCAATATTTATTTGCTTAATGGGAGGACGATCCCTTTGACGCTGGCCCATGCAGAATGGAATTGAACCAATCAGCGTGCATTTTCTCTGTACCAAACAACTGTGTCACTAACCGATTAAGATTTGCACGCTTAATCCTCCTATTAAGTGGCTATCAACACCCCCTAAGTTACCATCGTCTTCTTTTCCTTTTACTTTTTAGCTAGAATTTTATAGTTTCTAATACAAAATACTAAACTCGAATGCATTCTTCACCATAAGAAAATTCATAAAACAAAACCATGCCTTTATTTTTTTAAAAACACACATACAAAACACCTTCTCTTCTCCACCTCTAATCTCACTACCAAACACACAAACTTAACCTTAACTGTGATGATACAAAACACACATACTAACACAAAAAACCCCAGATTCACTAGATCCGGATCTTTGATTTTTGTTTGTAGATCAAAGGGGTTTTTCCAAAAATCAAAGGTTTTTTTTTTTTTTTTCATGAATTTAAGATATTTACTTCTTGTTTCGGTAAAATTCTCAAATTGCATTAGTTGTTGATGGTGTGGTCGGCGGTGGTGAAGCGGCAACCGCCGACGATGGTTGATGTGTCGTTTAGTATAGATTTTTTATTGTTATCAAGTTTTACATTTATATTTAGCCGACTTGACATATAACAAACACTAACGAGCAGTGTACCCGATCAATGTTGCCTAGTTAGTAAGTAGAGTGTCGATCACTAAGAGTGAAACGTTAGCACCTAAGTATCTATCAGTATTTTAATCCTAGAGTTAGTTCTAATTAAAAATAATCTAACGCAATGGGGGTTTTCAGCCAGAGAGACTGGCACGATGTGTAGATTGAGTAAAACAGTAAATTAAACTAATAAGGCGATAGACACACACGTACACAGATAGAAAACATATACAAATAAGAGGCCTGGGCAATAGTTAGGAAGATTTGTCATCCGTTTAATTGCTTAGCTGTATAAGATGAATACTAAAATATATTCTCTCTCAGTGGATTCTTACGTGTATGCGTATATCATTCAAATAATCAAGTCTAAACGTCTAGATTTCGGGTATTAAGTCTTCCGACGGACTACCCTATCACGATTAATCAGATCTTCGCATAAAGTCCATCTTAATGATTACTAAGTTTATGTATTATTTATCCCTTTTACAGGCTTATATTAAGTATGCAAACGATGTTAATGAAGTAATTTTGCGAGCCTAAGGTCGACAAGGCACAATAAAATTGTATATGTAATCAATACATACGCATAAGGATCCAATAAAACATCAAATATTCTTTATAAAACCTGGAAACAATTAAGTCCGATCAAATAGTGAAAAAGACACTAACTCAACGATTAAAAGATTGCTAATACAAATTAAACGAATCTTCCTATGAATTAAAGTAGTAGCAGAACCTTCTTATAGCTCTAAATTCTTCTTTCTGGTCGTGTCTTGTGTGGTCTGGTCGTTGCCTATGTGTGGTAAAATTGTGTATATCAAGTATGTGTCGAAAGGCAGACAGATGGGGTATTTATACATT
>JARVZY010010920.1:0-59000 GCA_030686995.1 Artemisia argyi
GTAATTCCAGACTAACTGATTGTGAAATTTAACATGTTCTGCCCCTGACAAAGATATACAGGTTTATCAAATATGTTGGTTAGACCAACAAAACCTAGCATGAAATAGGAAAATTGAAAACTTACCACGTCTCAATTTGACTACACCCCTGAAAACCTCAATGTTATTGTAGCATAAAGCAAGTGTTCCAATTGCCATGATCTGCAATATACAAGTTCAAGATTAGTAATATGCGTCTGTGGCAGTGGTTGTTGGTTGTATCAGCGTTTTTAAGCCGGAAAGAAGTATATGAACTACCTTTAAAAAAAATAGAGTGACTAACATCAAGCAACAGAGTGAACTTTTCTTTCTCAAATATTTTATTAGTTAGCATACGAGACAAAAGTGTCTTGAGACCATCAAACTCTTAAACAGTGTTTTGCATATCTGATTATCAGTTAATGAATTATACCTGTGGTATTGCACAAAACCTGAAGATGGCTGGATCTTTCAACTGAGACATATACTTTAAGCAGTCTTCAATGTGTATCAAAGCATTTGTCACCATATCATTTAAGCACTGTGTTGCTTTCTCAGAGTTCTCTTCATATTTCAGGTCCTGAGGTGCATATAATATTCTCAAAAATCATAGTAAACAAGAAATCAATGTATTTAAGTTCAACTGCAAGAAAGACAAAGTACCTCTAGTTTATTCACATATTTACTCCAGATCTCACGAGGCCAAAACATGCGTGACTTAGGTATCTCATTAATATCCTCGAGATAATCTCTAATGATATTTGTTTTCTGCATTTTATGACCATATCAGTACAATGTTGAATTAGAGTAGTGAGTAAAAAAACATTTTGGCTTGATTAATGATCCAAAATTCACCTGAAGAAATAAACCCATCGAATTGGAGATAGAATCAGAAAACAAAATTTCCGTGCCTGAAGAATGGAAGAGCTTTGACAACCCTATTCCAACAAGTCCCGCAACATAATGACAATACTCATCATAATCATCAACTGTCTCAACCTGCAAGTTTAGAACAAACTCAATTTCCTTTTTCACAACTGTGAGACATACACAATCGGTGGTAAATATATATGAACCTTAACAACATACATCTTATCAGTACCATTAAAGAAAAATCAGATTTCACTTTACAAATACTCAAGTACCTCTTTACATATAAATTTTGCCATCCCAGCACCCATTCTCATGGTTATATCCTCAATTGCCTCCTGATAACTGCCGAATAATTGAACTATTGTAAGCCAAAATTATGCACAGGCATACACCAAAGCCCATAGCATAGCAAAACATTAACATTTTAACATGTAAACTGTGTACACATGTATAGGACGCAATTCAAATTAATTAAATGTTGATTCTTTGTTAGCCCAAACAAATGGTATAATTCAGTTTCCAGGTGTCATAATATACCCCCTATGTATCATGCAATAAAAACTGAAACCAAACATTAGTTGTTCAAGCTGTTTCTTTTGATATTCTGTGTTATATAGACAATCCAAAGGTCGATAACTTATTTGTAACGTGTTACCCTCTCTTAAGTTCCAGAAAGGCAGTAGAAACATGGTGGAACTGGTCCATGAGAACTTTGTATTCCTTTGTACCACCTTCAGAAATAAAAACACCAACATTAACATACGTATCGTATGGGGTGACACAAAAAGACTAAAATTGTAGACAGACAAAAAGTAACTCTAGTACTGACATGCAAAGTGCCAATCACGATTGTAGATATGCTTATGAAAGGCGATCAGAATGGGTACTTTGATATCAGCAGCTATGCTTGTATCATCCTCTGGCCAAAAGGAATAAAGCACAACTTTAAAAAATCATGAAAAAACAAATAAAAGGAGAAAAGTGGCAAATTAGCATAAAGGTATTTAAGACATACCAACAGTATCAAGAGCGCGAAGAACCAAATAAAAGATGCAGACCTGAATTTTGGAGGGAAAAAAAACCATAATATTAAGAGAGTACTTAAAGCAGGCAATAATAAAATTGTAGGAACATATATTCGCATTTCAAAGAGAGTCTACCAACAATTCTTAGCACCAGCTGGTTAATAATAAACTTGCTTTCCTTTAAAATTTTCGCTAGTCAGCTTATTTATTTTGCAATAATAATTGCAACTCTTGGTTATAGTTGAAATCCGCTTTCTGTCAACTAATTCCTGGTCCAAGAAAGACCCTATTGATAGGTATCATAAAAAGGGCTATCGAATACGAAGTCGTATGAGTAATAATTCAGGGATCTAATACACCTATCTATATAGGAATATATCACCTACAACTCTAATCGTCATACTTAATTTTAATGATGTATAGATTAAATATACAAAACTCCAACAAATAATTGCAAGGTTAGGCGATAATTACTAGATGGATCTAAAGAAAGAAGAAAAACATACAGCATCACGAAGCTGAGGATTAAGTTGTTGAATAACAAGAGCGAAACTTCTAGAAACTTTATGAAGCATGGAATAAGAGAAAGCCCAGTGAGGTTCTGATGGGATCTGTTTTTCGGCTTTCTTTGCAGCCATTTTCAACTTCAATAATGGATAAAAGTCATCTGGGTGTTTCAATACTGCTTTCAAACTACTCATTTTTCTTCTTCAAGATCCAAATACGTACAATCTTTTCTTCTCTTGCCTATATATATAAGAAGAAGAAACCGATGTTTTTGTTATGTGGTCGCTGTGTGACAACTGGAGAGAGAATGTGTGTTCCTTCTCCTCTCTCGTTTATACCAACGGACGGATCCAAAAGTAATTTTCAAAATACTATACTTTTTTTACTTTCAACAAACTAGACGGATCATCGCCACTTTTCGGATTTTTTTATTTAAAAAAAAAAAAAACATTGTGTGTTTTCATAAATTAAAATGATTTTTACTCCCATATTTCATAATAAATTCAAAATGATATTTAGTTATCTTTTATATAATATAAGAACTCACTTCTGGCCAAATCGGAGGATTTGATTAGCCAATGAGAGGGCTTCATTTTGAAATCGAGCACTCTCATTGGTTAATTGGTTTTCCAATCGAGAGATTGTTGGTACGTTAAAAGTGCTTTTTGAGGAACCTCCCAAAACATAGACGTGTCGAAAATGCAAATAAAAAAACCTTTGGAAATCGGGTGTGTTTCCTGAAACTTTGGTGTCACTGAGTTTCTGGCAGTATGAGAGGCACGTTCTAGAAGGTTTTAAAACGATGGTTATCCTCTCCGATATCTTTTCTATATTTGAATTATGCGTTATCTTCTGGCCCACGGTTGCGAAACCCTAATACTGAGCCTATATATAGTCGCCCAATGTGGGTGCTCAGCGTTCATCGGACTTCTAATCTTTTTGCCTTCGTTTTCTTATAGCAGGTTTCTGCTATAGATTTCATAATTATCAAAATTATTGAAATGTATTTGGTATAGAGCCCTATTTCTGATTGGTTATCGTCTCTTTTTCTTTTGTTTCCTTATAGTAGGTATATTATCGGAATTATTCAAATACACTGGGTATGGAACCCTAAATCTGATTCGTTATCGTTCGTATTTATTTTGTATAGAGCATATTTTTGATTGGTTATCGTCTCTTTTCTTTCGTTTTCTTATAGCAGGTATATTATCGGAATTATTTAAATACATTAGGTATGGAACCCTAAACCTGATTCGTTATCGTTCGTTGTTATTTTATTTTTTTGTTTTTTCTATATTGATTTATATTTTGTTTGTTGAATTAATTATTGTTATATTTATTTTTTTTCTTATATGTTTATTTATTTACGATGTTTTTAAATGTCAATTGATGGAACCCTAAATCTGATTCGTTATCGTTCGTATTTATTTTATATAGAGCCCTATTTCTGATTGATTATCATCTCTTTTTCTTTCGTATTCTTATAGCAGGTATATTATCGGAATTATTCAAATACACTAAGTATGGAACCCTAAATCTGATTTGTTATCGTTTGTTGTTATTTTGTTTTTTTTTTTTTTTTTGGTTTTTCTATATTGATTTATATTTTGTTTGTTGAATTAATTATTGTTATATTTATTTCTTTCTTATACATTTATTTATTTGCAATGTTTTTCAATGTCAATTGCATATATTGAACATTTTTTATTGTTTATATCTTTCCTGCTAACCTTTATGAATATTTGATAAGTGTTCAAACACTCATCATTTTTTGTCAATCTGAACTGCAAAAACATTTAAAAACATTCAGAAATGCATCAAAATACTGAAAATATTCCAAAATTGTGTTTTATATGTTTCAGATGCAAAATGAGTAAAAACATATGAAAAGCGAACAAAGTTTGCATAATTGGCAGTTTCAGTCCTCCAACTTTCAAAAATTGGCAAAACTAGTCCCCGAGCACTTATTTTTAAAAAAAAGTCACCAAAGGTCCTTTTGAAATCATAAGTTGTCATATTTAGTCCTTTGGTGAAAAATTTAAAAAGTTTTGAGAATTTACAAGTTTAGTCCCTGGACTTTCAAAATTGGCAATTCTGGCCCCCGGCATATTCATTTTTGGAAAATTATCATTTATGGTCCTTGGTAAATGGAAATTGGCAACTTTAGTCCTTTTGATAACTTTGGAGGAAGTACAAACTCAGCCCCTCAACTTTGGGATAATTACAACATTGGTCCTTGTGATAAGTTTACAACCAAACTGGACCCTTGATTATTATTATTATCTGTGGAAAACTAGAAGGGGGGGTTGAGTAGTTTTACGTCCTTTTTAAATTTATTTCCAAAATATTTTGTTGGTTATAAAAACTTTCGATTCGATCTTAAGTGAATTCAAGTAGCAACCAATATGAGCAAGTCTAAACTAATATTGAAAGTATTGAAATATAATGAAGAAAAGATAGAGTTAGAAAGATCAAACCACAACACGCGAATTTATAGTGGTTCGGCTACAAGGACACCTTCCTTGCCCTACTCCACTCCTCGAGTACCACACTCGAGAGTTTTCTTCACTATGTCAACAAACTCCTTATAGTGGAGAAACCTTACACACCTTGGCTTACACAAGTTAACGACACTAAGCTAAATGTCGAGTTCTAATCGTAGCTAGAACCAATCTCACACCAAATATCACACCACGTGATCTTCACACCTTAATCACACCTTCACACCTTCTTCAAGACTTCACACCGTCTTCACACCTAGTCAATCTTCACACCTTCTTCTATGCACAACTAAGTCACTACTACTAAACTAGTTTACAACACACCAAGATTCTACAATCAACAAGTATACACAACACCTTAACAATTAGCTATCACTAGTACTATATGAAACTAGCAATACACAACACCACTACAATAAGATGAATGTAGAGAAGTGTTCTTCTTCTTGCACTTGAATGGATGAAGCTTTGGATCACTTGGAAACAAAGACTTATGAAATATATGATCAAAGGATTTTAGATCTAGAGAAGAGGATTGGATCAGAAAGTTTATAGTGCAAAAAGGTGAGGAAAATGTGCAAAATGATCCAGTATTTAAAGGGCCAGATTTTACTGTTTGGGAGCGTTGTCGGTCCCCTTAATTGTAGGCCGGTCCCCTTAATGATTAAGGGGGCCGCCTAGTAAAATTAAGGGGGCCTCCCTCCTGAACGTTTGAAAAGATTCTCTGGATAAAATTTGCCCTTTTTGGTTGGAAATTTGAAATCATATTTTTGTAGTTTAATAAAGCTTTACCAAAAATGATTTACAAATATATATAAAATGTTAAAATCATTTTATATAATGTTATGTATTAATATAAAATTTCCTTTGATCATGTAATGCATAAGTTACTAAGTTTATGCATACCTTAAGTGATATAAGATGTAGAAGTAAATATTTGTCACCAAATACTTGTTTATGTCTTATTCTTGACTTAATTTGATTTAAGTTTTGTGATTATCAAAACATAGGTTTATTGAGAAATATTAATAACATTCACAAACATTATTTATATCAACAATCTCCCCCTTTTTGATGATTACAAAACTTAAACTCATTACCTCAAAAATTAGTTTTTAAACAAGTATTTTAGTGAGTTTATATGTACTTCTCCCCCTTTTTGTAACATCAAAAAGGTTAAGCCGACAAGTTTTCATTTGTGAAAATTTTGACGGGTAGAAACTCCCCCTTGATGTGTACTCCCCCTCGTTTGGGGGCACCAAGAGAACGAGCTATGGAATGCTTGCAAAACAAAAATATTAAAAGCACAAGTATAGACATGCACACAAATATAATGTAATAAGGAAGGAAAGAAGCATTCATATTAGAATAATTGTTGTGTCAAGACACAACAATGCAAGTACAAGTAGAGAAAAATACAAGATATTAGCAATTGCATAAGCTAACAACAATAGAAATACATCATCATGCAAAGGGTACATAGACTTCATAGAGCTTGCAAGCAAAATGGAGGGTAAAGGCTTTATTTATTAAGCATGTCATATGCTTAATTTGGAGAGCATGATGGTGATGGTGGAGTAATGGGTGAGAATTGTGGTGGAGGGATTATTGGAGAGGATGGTGGAGTTGGTGGTGGTGGTGGGTTGGTAAGCAAATGTTCAATATATGAAAACATATATTGAATTTCATCTCTAAGGCCAAAGATGACCGTGCGGTTGTGGATACAACAAAGGCAAGAATCACCATGTGATTCAAGCATCCTCCAAGGTATGGGATTGGTAAAAAATGGTGGTGAAATTTGTGGTGATGAGAGATGAGCATCAAGTGGTGTTGTTGGTGAAAGTGAGATGGTAAGATGAGTAGACATGGGTTCTTGTGTAGGAGGTGGTGATGATACTTGTGGTGACAAGTGTAAGTGGATGTAGTCATTGATTGATGAGGTTGAGGGTATGGATGATGAAGAAGTTCCATGAGTGGAAGGTGTTTTAGATGGTGCATTGGGTGCACTTGGGGATGAGCATTTGGGTGGAGGTGATGGTGTTTTGTTGTCTTCATTTGTTAAGTCAATGAAGAGTTGTTTTGGTGGGATGACCACAAGTTTTTGTTTCTTGGAGGTTTTGGAGTTTGAGGTACTTGGAGGAGTCATGATGATATGATGAATGATGAGATGAAGAATGGGGATAATGGAGGGAATTTATAGTATGGAAGTGGATAATTTAGGTAAATGTTTGAAAAGGTAGAAAGAGATTCTAAAATCAGTTGGGTCAAAATGGGAAATGGTAGCTGAAACTAGAGAGAGGATTCACAAGATGCAAAAGAATACAGTAAACCCAGTTCCAGATGGCCGGTCCCCTTAATTGTATGCCGGCCCCCTTAATCATTAAGGGGACCGCCTAGGGAATTAAGGGGGCCGCCCATCTGGTGTTTTCCCAGACGACCAGAAACCCAAAATTTGCAGAATTTGGCCATTTTTCAAGTTTGTTTTTCCAGCAAGCTCTATTAGAAGCATATACACTAGGAATGATGATATATAAATATATATATATATATATATATATATATATATATATATATATATATATATATATATATATATATATATATATATATATATATATATATATATATAACCAAATTTTGCATGCAAATTATCATATTATAATCCATATTAGAAAAGAGGCATAGCATAGCATGATAATTGTTCAAAGACTAAAAATGATTCAAGAGATGAACAAGAGCTAACACAAGTATTTCCGAGTAAGTCGGACAAGTAGCAAAGCATACAAATGTCAAATTAAAAACACATAATAAGTAGCAATACATCAAAATCTTCTACTTCTTCTTCTTTCCAACCATCTTCCTAAACATCTTCCCAATGGATTTGAATCCCCCTCGAAGTTCTTCATGCATTTATTGTTGACGATTGATGATAGACGTTTGACGAGTGAATAGAAGCTCATCGGTACGTTCATGAGGAAGAGGAATTTGATATTCGGTATCATCAAGATCGGAGAGATCTTCCACAAAGGTCGTGGGGGATGGAGTACTAACACGTGAGGTGTCTTCCTCCTCATCATCATCGTCATCACGATGAGATGTAGAACCACGACCCCTAGAGTACAAGGGAACACGAGATTTTCCTTTGTCACTACGAGGACGACGAGTACGAACACGAGTAAGTTGGTTCAAAGTAGGAAGGATATGAATGTAGTATTCTCTTTGAAGATGTGGGTAATGTTCCATCACATAACGGTAAAGTCGTGTAAGAAACATACTGTAAGGAAGATTGGCATTTGTGGTGTTTTTGGCGGACATGATTCGATGAATAAAAAGATAAGCCAAGTTGTATTGCTCTTCAGCAATAACACAATAAAGCATGTGGGCAATGCTCGCCGTGACATGATCACGGTGACCACCAGTACCAAACGCATTCTCTCGAATGATTTCTTCCCACTTCTTCATATCTTGGCTTAGCTGTTTGAGGAGGATTTCATTAGCATGAATATTGACATTCTTCGACTTGATTACTCGACTAGTCGTACGACGTTCTAGTTCAAGCATTCGACGAATGTCTTCAGGACTAGGAATCTCAGAATAGTAGGGGCCATCCTGAGGACGATTTATTTCAAGAGTGGAAAGATCCCATTCATTTGAGAAAACGGCTTGGCCGTTGAAAGGAATTCTAAGAATTTGTCCGAATTGAGCAAGAGTAAGAGTAATAAATTGATTTTGAATCATGAAGGAAATGAGGAGATTACCATAGGGATCGGTTTGCACCGTCACTTGGCTATAAAAGTCGAGGATAAAATGAGGAATGATAGGTTTGTTGATTTGGAAAAGACATTCAAAATGAATATTAGAGAACATTCGTTCGGTGTCATCAGATTCATAGAAAGATGGATCGACAATTCTTCCTTCGTGAATGTTTCTATTTTCAATAGGACGATAGAAACATGCAACTGAAGGAGACATGCCAGGAGTAGAAGAGACTTTTGGAATGTATTGTTTGGTTTTGGATACATCACCAACCGTGGTCTTAGGCATTTTCACCTAGACAATATAACAACAAAAATAGAATTAATATAAAAACAACTATCATGCATATGTTATATATATGTATATATAATTATATGCAATATATGTGGAACGAAATTCTACTTCGACACAAAAAAAATATTCAATGAAGTAGTTTCATGATGTTCCTTTTATTTTTATTTTTAAACTCGTCTAGAATATATAATATCAAAGAGTATGATATCATAATTCATTTCGAAACAAGGCTAGATATATATTAGATTATATATCTCCCATTCCATAAGAGTTTGAGACAACACAAGTTTGTAAAAAAAAAATTGAAATGCGAATTTTAGTTTTCAAAATTATCATTTTAAAGATAAACCAAACGCTCCCTTAACTAGACAACAATATCCTAAAAATATCAATATATATATTGATTATATATCTTGATGACCTCTATTGATTCTAGTATTATTTAACAAAACTTATAAGCTAGTTATATGTTTCAAATAACTTCATATAGTTAAGGTTTGTTCATGAACCAAACGCCCATGTTGTCTTCATGAACCATTTAATCAACAATTTGAAAAGTATGCTTTGATTGTTTAGAACGTTAAAACAATGTAATGTAGTAAGTTTTAAATGGTTTTTTTTTTAAGAGTTATATCAACAATGTGACTTATGAAAAATAAAATTCGACTAGGGTCTATGGGCGATTAAAGATTTTGACAAGATGATATGTTATACTAATTTTGAGTTGCAAAACATCATCCTAATCCTATGGGGAGCATTTGGTAGTTCAATTTCTAGCTTCAATTACTCTTAAAATCGAATTAAAATGAATTTTAATAAAATGCATGATTATTGATTAGACACCAAATCGAATGAAATGTGATGAAATGCATGTTGGAAAACTTACAAAAGATGTTGTTATATGTTTGGTTGATGTTTGCCCCTTGCGAAATAACCCCGGATTGGTGATATGATGG
Organism: Artemisia argyi; assembly: GCA_030686995.1. Taxonomy (NCBI): domain Eukaryota; kingdom Viridiplantae; phylum Streptophyta; class Magnoliopsida; order Asterales; family Asteraceae; genus Artemisia; species Artemisia argyi. The sequence goes on from JARVZY010010920.1 coordinate 9,931, forward strand.
AGGATTTTTGAAGTTTTTGTGGGTTTTGGTTCGTACTCAGTAGCAGTGGGGAAGAACAAATGAGTGAATGGAGTGTTTGGGAATGGAAATAAGAAGGAAAACGAATTTGGAACTCTCAGATGGCCGGCCCCCTTAAACATTAAGGGGACCGCCCTCGATAACAAGCCGGTCCCCTTAATCATTAAGGGGGCCGCCTTTGAAATTTTCCAAATTTCGCGGAATTCGTTTCTGGAACAAAAATATTTATACGTATGTACTTAGATTTATAATATATCAAAAATACGTAAACGTCTATTGGCACGATGATAAAATACTCAACAACTTTTAATTACCGTTACGATAATTAAAATATACCTTTGACAATTTTTGGATAAAATGATCAAAGTGTTAAGTTGATGAAGGATTTGAGGTGTGTTCGGGAATATGTGAATAAGTGTGTATATATATATATATATATATATATATATATATATATATATATATATATATATATATATATATATATATATATATATATATATTGTTTATATATATAAGTATAAATGTGTTTGAAAGATGGGTTGATGAGTGAGATTTGAAGGATAGTAGCGGAGATAGGATATACTTGGCGAGAGGAGTTTGTTTCATCCATAGTGTTCACGTGCGAAGGCGTTCTTGCATTATAAGAGTCCACTTGACTCATATCCTTTCATCATCATGAGTCTCCTAAAAGAGGACTTACTAGAATAACGTGAGAGGGGGAAAGAAAGGGTTTGATAAAGAACGATTTCTTGGAGTTCTAGAAAGTCAACAAATGACGTATCTAGGTTATGTGCAAGTGAATATATATATATCTATATATCTATATATATATATTTAATATATTACGTATAATAGTATATATATATATGTATATATAAGTATATATGTGATTCTAACACATAGAAGACAATGACAAATTATATCTAAATAATTAACGAAATCAAACAATACATATTTATCTAAGCATGACAATGAGTTGTGAAAGAATGGCGTACCCGGTGGTCTTCAAAAGAAATCTTCAATATCATCAAGATGAAATATAGACTTTGAAAAAGTCTATGTTGAGAGAAAAACCAAGATTGCCTCAAGGAATGTTTGTCTAGCCATTTGATCTCCATTGTCCTTTTGGTCCAAAGTTATTTGGTCCAAACATGTTTAACATTTGGCTCGGGTGCATGAAAGGTGGTAGAATGCCCCAAGGATTGTAGCTTTGTTGGTAGTTCCACATTTGATTACTATTGTTATTATAGTTTTGTCTATTTTGATTTCTTCTTGGTTGAGGTGTTTTAGACCTAGGATGAGAATTATTTGGTTTTCTAGGTGGTGGAGTTTTAGATCTTATTTTGGGTTTAGACAATCCTACTTCGGTCTTTAAAGACGGTTTATAAAAATCTTTAACTTCTTCATCATTGGCAAGAGGTATTTTCTTATCATTAATAAGTATATACTTAGGATTAGATTCTAAAGGTTTTTGCTTGTTGAGTTCACTTTCAAATTTTACATTTTTAATCTCGCTTGTTGAAGCCTCATTTGAATTAAATCCTAAGCCGGTTTTGTCTCCGGACGTTCTTTGAATACTTATTATTTTACTAAGTGATTGACTACTATTTTCAAATTTGTCAAGTTTGCGAATTTCTTTCCTAAGCATTTCGTTTTCACCTTTAAGCTCTTGACATAATTTACATTCTTCAAAAATTTCTTTACCTTTTTCTAGTTGATGTATTTTAATTTTTAATTCAAGTACTTCATTTTCTAATTGATTGTTAATGTATTTTAGTGATTTGTTTTTGGTCATTACTAGTTGTCCTAGTTTGCATAGTTTAATATATTCATTATCTAAATCTTTTTCATCTAATGATATACTTTCATCACTAAAATATTCGGTTTCGGAACGTACCTCATTTGGTGTATTCGCCATGAGACATTTTTCTTCCTTTGTCGTTTCATTCTCATCATCATCACTGTCACTCCAAGCACCTCCAACAAATGCTCTTTTATTTTGATCTCTTGTCATCATTGGACATTTTCCAATAAGGTGATTTGGATCTCCGCACTTGAAACACTTTCTTTCAATCTTATTGTTCTTGTCATCTTTACTCTTTTGAAATGTTTTCTTTTCGTCGTACGGTTGTCTTACGAATCTTCCTCGCCTTTTGAAGAATTTCTTGAAATCTCTTACGGCCATGGCGTATTCTTCGTCATCACTTTCGGAAGATGAGCTATCTTCGATACTAGATTCCTTTCTAGCTTTCAAGGCGATTGACTTGCTTTGCTCTCGTTTTTCCTTGACCATTTTGGAGTCCTTTTTAATGATGACTTCGTAGACTTTTAGATTTCCAATTAATTCGTCAAGTTGCAAAGTTGACAAATTCTTCGATTCTTCAATAGCCGTCACTTTAGCTCGCCATTTTGGATGAAGAGCCCTAAGAAACTTCCTAACAAAATTCTTACTAGAAAAATTCTCATCAAGTGCTTTTAAACTTGTGATGATAGTGTTAAATCTAGCAAAAACATTGTCAATTGATTCCTCTTCCGGAATCGTGAATTGCTCGTATTGTTGAACGAGTAGATCTATCTTATTATCTTTGACTTGACTATTACCTTGGTGAGTTATTAGTAAAGAGTTCCAAATTTCTTTTGCGGTTTCACACATAAAGATCCTTTCGTACTCTTTACGTGGTAGCGCATTATAAATAACCATTTTTGCCTCATTATTTTTAGCAAGTTTTCTTTTTAAATCATCATTTTGTTTTTCAAAAGGTACGATTTCATCTTTCTTAGTTTCCGGGTTATTTTGAATAGGTAAAAAATCACCATTAGTAATAACATGCCAAAGATCTAGATCTTTTGACTTCACATAAGTTTCGAATCGATTTTTCCAATATAAAAATCCATCACTTTCAAATAGTGGTGGTCTTTGCATAGATTGCCCTTCTAAATATTTTTCAGATTCCATAGATCGTTACAAGTTTTAAAATACAATATATTTTAAAGATCTTGCTCGACGTGGCTCTGATACCAATTGTGGAAAACTAGAAGGGGGGGTTGAATAGTTTTACGTCCTTTTTAAATTTATTTCCAAAATATTTTGTTGGTTATAAAAACTTTCGATTCGATCTTAAGTGAATTCAAGTAGCAACCAATATGAGCAAGTCTAAACTAATATTGAAAGTATTGAAATATAATGAAGAAAAGATAGAGTTAGAAAGATCAAACCACAACACGCGAATTTATAGTGGTTCGGCTACAAGGACACCTTCCTTGCCCTACTCCACTCCTCGAGTACCACACTCAAGAGTTTTCTTCACTATGTCAACAAACTCCTTATGGTGGAGAAACCTTACACACCTTGGCTTACACAAGTTAACGACAATAAGCTAAATGTCGAGTTCTAATCGTAGCTAGAATCAATCTCACACCAAATATCACACCACGTGATCTTCACACCTTAATCACACCTTCACACCTTCTTCAAGACTTCACACCGTCTTCACACCTAGTCAATCTTCACACCTTCTTCTATGCACAACTAAGTCACTACTACTAAACTAGTTTACAACACACCAAGATTCTACAATCAACAAGTATACACAACACCTTAACAATTAGCTATCACTAGTACTATATGAAACTAGCAATACACAACACCACTACAATAAGATGAATGTAGAGAAGTGTTCTTCTTCTTGCACTTGAATGGATGAAGCTTTGGATCACTTGGAAACAAAGACTTATGAAATATATGATCAAAGGATTTTAGATCTAGAGAAGAGGATTGGATCAGAAAGTTTATAGTGCAAAAAGGTGAGGAAAATGTGCAAAATGATCCAGTATTTAAAGGGCCAGATTTTACTGTTCGGGAGCGTTGCCGGTCCCCTTAATTGTAGGCCGGTCCCCTTAATGATTAAGGGGGCCGCCTAGTAAAATTAAGGGGGCCGCCCTCCTGAACGTTTGAAAAGATTCTCTGGATAAAATTTGCCCTTTTTGGTTGGAAATTTGAAATCATATTTTTGTGGTTTAATAAAGCTTTACCAAAAATGATTTACAAATATATATAAAATGTTAAAATCATTTTATATAATGTTATGTATTAATATAAAATTTCCTTTGATCATGTAATGCATAAGTTACTAAGTTTATGCATACCTTAAGTGATATAAGATGTAGAAGTAAATATTTGTCACCAAATACTTGTTTATGTCTTATTCTTGACTTAATTTGATTTAAGTTTTGTGATTATCAAAACATAGGTTTATTGAGAAATATTAATAACATTCACAAACATTATTTATATCAACGTTATCCACCAAATAAACGCACTCCAAACCCAAAACAAAATAAACCCATCCTAAACCCCAGCCCACACTAACCCCTAAGCCCATCAACCATCAGCCCAACACCCAAAAAAGTATAACTCCCCCGTTTAATACTTTCCCAGGGTCAAACCCTCCATCGTTGACCCTTCCTTCCTACAACCTCCACTTGCAACCTACAAATACCCTTCCACACTCCACCCCCCCCCCCCCCTCACCTCCAGCTCACCAACCCCATACCTTGTTACCTTAGCCTCCAATACCATCCAAACAACATTTATTACCCTAAATTCTCTCCAAGTTACCCCAATTGCCAAAACCAACTTTTCCCGCCAAAATGGATTTGATGGCCAGGATCAACTTAAGCCAATCCAAGGGCTGAAAACAAAGTGGGAATTGCTCAGGACCCCACCTCAGTGCTTATAAGTGAAGGGAGAAGAAAGATGAAGAGGCAGTTAATTAATTAGTTTTAGTTTTAGAGTAGAATAGTGTCGACATTAGTGTAATGTAGTTTCCAGTTGTAATTTTTAAGTAACAAGAGTTGTAATCAAAATTTCTAGTATAATAAAAACTTTATATAACCTTAATTCAGTGTTCTTAGTCAAGTTTCAGTTTGTGGCAATTTTTATGCAAAATCTCATTTTAGTCTTAAAATTGTTAGAGGTTGTTGTTAATTGTTCCATTTAATTTAGAGAGCTCATTCACAAGCTTTTACAAGCTAAAAAAAAGTAGTCAGTCAAGCTTTTATTTAGTTTACTAATAAATACTAAAAATACAAGAAAATAGTTAATAAATCAAAAAATCAAGCTAGAAGAGAAAAAGAAGAAAGGAGCAGGGTTATAATGGATGCCCTTTTTGGTTTAGAGCTTCAAGGGAAGTTATTGGATGGTGATGTGAGACCTTGTGTATCTCAGTCTGAGCTTTGATCATTTGTCAGCCAAGTCTCTATTTTGCCTTGCACAAATCTGAATTGAGTAAGCTATAGTTGTTGTTTGTAGTTTATTTCTGTTCATTAATGCTCATTTAAGATTAATATAAGTTAATTTAGTAAATTCATTGTTTAAATCCTTGATTTACTTCATACACCTTCATAACTTGTTTTTTAAGGATTGTTTGGATTAACCTGGTTCAAGATGTTTAGTACTGTATTCTTTGTCTCTTGTTATTGAAACATGATAGCTTAAGCCCTAATAACTCATAAACACCATCAAAACTTGTCTCATTTGTTCAATAGTCAAGGTTTACTCTAAACCCATAGATTTAGCTCACTGTTAGTGATTTAGGATCCATGATCATGCTTCTTAGCCCATAAGAAGATAACCTAGCTTAGTTTAGCTTTATTTCAGCTTACCATTTCATTTACTGTCAATTATATTTAATCCAAGTTCAAAAAAGTCAATTTAGGAGTTCTAATAAAAAAAAGTCAAACTTGTTTGTTGGGCAGAAAATCCAAATATGGCATGAATTGTTGTGATTTTTGTACTTAGAGTTAGGCCTTGAAACTTTCAGAAGTGGTAGTCCCCCAGCTTAGATTTAGGAATCAGGTCTTAGTTTATTTTTATGATTTTTTGTGTGGGCTCCACACCCTCACAAACAGACCTGCAGGGAGAGTGTTCTCCCCTGGTGCATAGATCCTACCCAACTGTCTCAACTTGCAGAGGTCACACAGACCACATAAGTGGGCCCCACTTAGTGATTTTTTGTTCTTTGGACTCCTCACCTGGCCCTCTAGCTAGTTCAAGAAAAGTTTTGAGCCAAGGTGCCCTTGCCCCTCCTGAATTTGGCCTGCAGGTCTAACTAGTTGGACTGTTTAGGGGTCAAGATTGGATTTGCTTATTTCTCATTTTTAGCCTATCCATTGTGTTTTTCCTGTTGTATTTGCTCATTCCAAGTACAAATAACTTATTTTCAGCTTATTTCACCTTTGTGGGGCCCCCCTAGCTGCTTATATCAACCCTTGCCCATGATAGTTGACCAAAGTCAACTGTCCAAGGTTTTTGAGTCCAAATTGCTTATTTTCTAAGTTCTAGCCTAGTTGTTTTCATGAAAGTTTTCTATTTTCAGTATGTAAATAGGTTGGTAAAAGAAAAACAACAAAAAATAAAATTTTAAATTAAGTGATAGTTTCTATTTAATATTAATTTTCCTTTTTAGCTTTTTCTTAAGTTATTTCATTTTTATATTTTTCTTAATTTTATTTTATATTAAAGTATTTTTAGGAATTTTTCTAGATTTTTCTCTTGTCATTTAGTATTTATTAGAATTAAATATAGTTTAAGTAATATTTAAGTATTAAATAGCAAAATTAGTTTTTATAAAGTAATACCTAGTTTTTATATTTTTCCTAGCTTTTATACGTTATAAAATAATTTTAGGAATTTTTCTAGAATTTTTACTGTTCATTTTCTATTTTTTAGAATTTAATTAGTTTAATTAGTAATTAATTAATTGTTAAGATAATAATTAGTAAAATAGTTTAAAAACATATAAAATAAACTTTTTACAATTTTTAGGATTCCTGTGATGGTTAATTAGTTTTATAAAAAAATTCATAATTATCTAAGTCATTTTAGTATTTTCTAGTAATTTAAATTAGTTTAATTAGTTAATTAATATTAAATTAGTAATTAATTAATATAAAATCCACGAAAAGACAAAAAGATATATTTTTAATTTTAAAATTTTTTTTAGTTATTTTATAATTTTAAAAATTTAATGTTCATTTTTCTAGTAATAAAATAATATTATATTGTATTTAAGTTATTTAAATAAGTTATAAATAGTATTTAATTAATATTAAATAACTAGTTAGTGTAAAAATTCATTTTCTTTTTCTAAAAAATTTCTTTCATCCTTAGGTTTGTAAAAAAGTCATTTTCACCCCCTGAGGGTTTCAGATTTCAGTTTTCACTTTTTATTTGGTACGTTGACGTTTATTTAAACTTAAACGTACCTTTTAAGTTTTAAAACGTTTTCACTTATCTGGTTTTCAGTTTTTGTCCATATTAAGTATTTGTATCATTTTTAGTTAAAAATCAGTAGTATAATCATCATAATCCTTTCCCATCCAAATCACCCGATCACAAACCCGTTTGAATACAATTCACACCTCGTCAGGACATAACGACCTGGGGAAACACTGTATTCCACGAAAGCATTGACTCTAGGCAGTTTGACCATGTTGACCATTTACTTGGTCAATTTAGGTTGACCGTTTGGAGCCAATCAATACTCTTTAATACATTAAATCTGATTCGTTATCATTCATTGTTTTTTTGTTTTTTCTATATTGATTTATATTTTGTTTGTTGAATTAATTATTGTTATATTTATTTCTTTCTTATACGTTTATTTATTTACATTGTTTTTCAATGTCAATTGCATATATTGAACATTTTTTATTGTTTATATCTTTTCTGTTAACCTTTATGGATACTCTTTAATTTTTTATGTTTGTTTATTAAAGCGATCGATGGAGACGGATGAAATAGGCGCTATTGTCAAGCTTTTAAGTAATTGATCAGAAAAGAGGGTTGTGTAAAGAAACGTGTTTGTTGATTACAAAATTATTTGATCATGTCATTGAGGTGAAGATTTTAATAGGAACACATGCAGGACATATTTCGTATCTTCCTGGAATACATTTACATAGAGGGTTTGCAACAACTTTGCATCTGAAGAAAATATCGCGTTTGTAAATTAATTTTTAATTTCTACAGAATTATATTGAACGTATTTCTTATATGATATTTTATTCACGAAACGTTATAACTAGTTATAATACCCGTGCACGCATGGGGTTTTGAAATAAAACTTTTATCATGTATTTAATACCGAATATATTGTCTTAAAATGTATTGAACTTTACATTTATTCATCTAATATAACACATGACACTTTTAGATGGATCATATTAACTTTAGATGTTATTGTCTGTTTATATATATATATATATATATATATATATATATATATATATATATATATATATATATATATATATATATATATATATATATATATATATATATATATATATATATATATATATATATAATAATGTATATCAATGACGCATCTAAAGATTTGATACAAAATTATTACGATCTACTACTTATGAATCTTCTATTTTCACCCTCGTATCTTCCTTTTTTTACACGCTAGTTTTTTTTATTGATGTAAACAAATAGCATAACACGATTTGCATTTTGATGATACCATTACAAAATGTACATATTATTTGATTGTAACTTTTTTAAAGTTGTGCGGTCTATTTGATGATCTCTCTGTCAATTATTTGTTAGTCTGTTAAAGTTGTTATGTTTGGGTTCTTGTATAACTAATAGTTTTAGAAATAAGTTTTTTACTGAAATGAATAGAAGCGGAGTGTTGATGACTCGTGACATAGAGTGATAAAGTCTTATTCGCTAATGGTGATTTGTATAAATTGCCTTGCTGCCATTTTGTTAATCACTACCCATAAATTGAGTCTCTATTTTAATTTCTTAAACAAAAACAGATATCGAAGCTTTTGGTAATATTATATTATGTTGTTAGTTATATTGTGGACTATTATATCACGCCTGTATAATATGTTGAGCTATTGTAAGTTGAAAGTATAGCAATAGCACCAATAAAGTTGACCATTATGAAACAGGTCGGGAAAGTTAAACTATCATTTACAAATATTTACATAAAAAATTATGCTCGATTCAGTATTGACTTGTACAACTTTTTAGACCATATCAGAATGGATCTAATAAATCTAACTTATGCCTACAGTGTGGATGTTAAAATTTTAAAAATTATAATATCAGTATATAGTATATGAAAAATATTAATTATACTTCCAAAAACTCACTAATAACACCTCTTGAAATTAAATTTAGTTTTACAAACTATACTGAACTTCACACTTCACTTAAGATACATCGACAATGCAACTTCAAGTAAAATGTAAGGCTTTATGTATTCTTTTGTAGAAGTACCTTTGGCGGAACATCTTTCGACTTATCCCAACGTAACCGTCATTTTGCAATGACAGCCTCTATCGATAGAAAAACACAAAAAAATTAAATTCCAAGCCCTATTTGTTAGATATTGCAATATATGATTCTCGTTTTACATGTTTAGCATTATAACATAGATCATTTAAACTTATTTTGCTCGATGTTGAATGTCGTTTCACGTGCTCTGGTGCCTTTCCCAAATGCCTCTCCATTAGGAAGAAGGATGTGACTGGTATAACCGTACAAAGATGTAGCTCCAATCACATAGCCCACACATCAGTATTCCAAGTTAAAACCTGCATTTAACTCATCGTTTACTACCGGTCTATATAAAGTCCAAAATTAACGTAAGGAACATTAATAAAATATTAAAAACCACCCTTTTACAAATGACCTCAAAATAGATGAATTATCATCCAAAAAAAAACATTAAAACAATCCAATCTCCATAACCTGATCAAACTTAGAACTTAATAAATATTCAAGATTTAAACAAAGAATTAGATCAAATGTGATCAATAATTTTGACTTTAGAAATTCGAACCTTTTTGTTTATAATCCACAACTTAAATCAACATTTAGTGTCTTATTCGATGCCCATTAGTTCTGGCTTCTCAAATATTATTAAAGTATCGAAATGATCAGTAAAACACATTAATTAAAATCCAAAATTCAAAATTTTCTCCAACAACAAATTAGGGTTTTCAAATTAATCGTCAAACATCAATTCACATATATATGATGCACCAAATTCAGTTCAGCTTAATTTAAATTCAAAATCTTAAATTTAAAAAAGATGTGTTCTGAAATCTAACAACAGTCTCATTAAGCTCACATCTACTTTAAGTCATTAATATCAAATCTTAACCTATAAATTATCAGCCTAAGTTAGATTGTACCCACTTAATAATCTAATGTTCCGTAAAGTTTTTAAAAAATATTTTTCCGGATATCCGTATATAAAATTTAAATAATAATTACATGAGTCGTTGTTATAAGTACAATCGCGTATATTTGATATCATGTTATACAAAATGTGCGAGTTTAGTAGCACGAGCGTTGTCGTTGTTATAAGTTAAAATATATACGTATATAAACTTTTATTTAGCAGACATAGATGTTATGGTCGATGTTGTTGTTTAACTTTTAACAATTGGTATCATGTTGTACGAAATATGCGAGTTTAGTAGCACATAATGAGCTGATGAAGTTAAAATATACTCTGTAAAGTTTTTTAAAAATATTTTCAGGATATCCATATATAAACTTTAAATAATAATTACATTAGTCGTTGATATTTATATTACCGTTAATAATAATTTAGCCGTATTTAATATTCAAATTCATGTACCCATAGATTAAACTTTTAAATAGGATAACATAAGTCTTTATTTAACGACATAGTAAAAAAATATTTTAATAGATGAAAGTTTAAAACTAATATTTGTTTTTAAAATATTTAACTTATATTAAACCTAATTCGTACATTTATAAAATTTTGTAAGTTTAATGGATGAAAGTCTCAAGTCAATACTAATACTCATATAATTGTAAACAAAGTTTATATTATAAAGTGTAGGGGGTATAAAGTGTAAAGGGTTATTTGTTTATTATCTAAAGTTATTAAAAAACATGGAGATTTATAATTTTACACTTAACTCCAGATAGTATATTTAAAATTCAACCACTAATGTTTTATTAATTACCTCCTCTTTTTTTAAGTTTTTATTTTCCTAAATTTGACACCTATATTTTCATGTGTTTTTTTCCACAATCAAATTCTCCACCAAATTTTTTAAAGTTTGACCAAAATCAATTTAATTTTGACTTTCTATTGACCAATCACATTGCTCGATTTCGCTTACGTCGCAAAATTGAGCTCTGCTACTGGTCCAATTGTTTTTTCAATGAGAAGGGATTTGCAAAAACACTCCGAAATGATGTAATTCTTTTATTATATAAAAGATATCAGATTCATATGAATCAGAAAGTGAAAATGTTTTAATTATTTGATATTTGGTTTATATGATGTTAATACATCAGCGTCATATGTATAAAAAAATATTGTTACGTTATATTTATTTATTATACATACATTTATTGCATTAGACGAAAATATCGCCTTTGTAAATTAATTTTTGAGTTCTGCAAAATTACAAAAAAAATAAACAGTTTTTTAATATAATTGTCTAAAATTCAAAATTCACTTTATAAAACAGAATATATATATATATATATATATATATATATATATATATATATATATATATATATATATATATATATATATATATATATATATATATATTCTGTTTTATAAAGTGAATTTTGAATTTTAGAAAATTATATTAAAAAACTGTTTATTTTTTTGTTGTGTTTTGGTTTGTACATAACAATACTATTTTTATTATAGGGTAATATGTATCTGCGGCTGAACTCATTATTAGAAGAACGGAAAATTATGACTCATCGTTATGGTCACATGATCATAATCAATCGCATTATAATTACATTATATTTATTTTCTACATGTACATTTATCATATCAGACTCAAACTTCCTGTGGATTAGAAGATTTATTTTGCAAATTGAATTATGTTAAATATTTTTTTTTTCTTTTTTTTTTTGAATTGTACATCACAATAATGTCTTTCTTATGAAATCAAGTGTATCACATTATATATATCTACATTCCATCTATCCCGTGGTTTAAAATATTAGAAGCGTGTCTAGAGCGAATAAAAATTGATTTTGTTGATTCATCAAACTTAATTATCTTGTTTGCAGGTTAATTTTACAATTTTAAATAGAGAATATATTTCTCATTAATGAATCAGATAACGCCTGAAAAGAATCAGAGGCTAAACAGAATATCGGTTAAATCTTGATTGAAGTATTTATCATAAATTTGGTTTAAAATTGAGAATAAGTCGGGGCATGTTAGTTAGTTTTAAATTTTTTTTCTAAATATATAGATATTGTCTTATCATAAACATCTTCCATAATATTTTAGAGGTAGACTTTAAGAGGTTTTTAAAACTGATTTTACCTTTAGCCATATCCTTTATTTTTCAATCACGTTATCTATTTGGGCACGTATACTATACTTTAATTTATAATACTAAAGTTTAATTTATAACTTATACATATTTTCCCAATGAGGGTGGTGATGGTTCATTATCTTTTGCATCTCCGCAGATTCAAATGTGTCTAGATTTGGGTAAAAGGGGAGTAATCCTGCACCCTAGTAAAGTATATTAACAAAAAAAACATTGAAGTACAACGGATGAGAGTGAGTCCCTCATCTCAGTCCCTTAGGACACTTACCTAACCACTATATAAGAATGAAAGGCCATTCTTATAACTTACTAATCCAAATACAACTAACAATGACTAAAGATAAAATACAATACTCAAATAAAAACTTAAGTCTTCTTAGTCATCATAGCGATCCAAATCTTGAACATGAAGAAACCCATAACCAAGTTTCCTCGCCTTCCAAAACTCATTCCAAAACAAATCCATTTGCGACTTCTATTAGTATTATGCAAGAAGCATAATCTAATAACCTAATAAGAGTGCAATCCGTAGCAAATCGAATTTGAGACATAAACAGGGTATAAGCAACCCTAACTTCCAGCACACACAACCCGCAGTACCTTGATCACATGTGAGAAAGTCAGTAGATACGACTTCAGCATCAAATCTCACCAACCATAATTATAAGGAACCACACATCAAGCAATGATACATCGTGTATCATGATTGCACAACCAAAACATAGGGATTAACACCCTAACTTCCACATAACGTACCAATTGTCCCATTATATGAAGAATTCTGCCCAGAAAAGGAACAAAAGGTACTACAATGATAGATACACTTTATCCATAAGCAACAACCAGAAAATGTGGATAAAAGTGAACTTCAAATCAACAACAATCTCATGAAATGATCACAAAACCAACCCAATAGACGAATCAGCACCATATCTTATGGAAGTAACCAACGTGTAAGCTCGGGTGAATCACATTCTAACAATAAATCGAATGTGATAGAAAGCATAATGATGAGACAAAAAGTGTACCGCTTTTGGGTGTTCATTTAAGGTCAAAGTCGAGATTATTTGATCAAATATTGCCCTAAATCGTTCCTTTTGTCATTTTAGGTACTTTTGAGAGGAAATTTACAAAAGGAAGCATTTTGGACATTTTTTGAACGAAAAAGTGAAGAAAACGACAAAGTCTCAAGATCATGCTGAAAATTGTACATGACGGCGTCACAGGTTGCTAGTGACGGCGTCAAGCTGTGACGCCGTCAAGACTTGAGAAAGAGGTGGATAAATCAAATACACGTGACGCGCCAGAGAGTTTTCCAAAGAAGTTCGTGACGGCGTCACCCTTTAGGGTCACCAAGGCCGTCACATATATTACAAAGAGAGACGGCCCAGAGTATGTAAAGAGTGACGGCGTAAGAAGTAGATCTAGGAAATACGAGTATTATTTTGGTGGCGAGTTGACGGCGTCAGACATTACTCTTGACGCCGTCAGAATGTTAAATCTATATATAGTTTTCTAGTTTTCATTCATTGTGTGCAACTTTGAAGGGAGTAAACCCTAGACGAATTTTACTGATATTTTGAGGGTTTCAAACCCTTGTTTCATCCATGCTTAATTGAAGATAAGTCTTTCATCAAATCATTCAATATGTCTATGTGTTGTTTGATTATATCTTACGCTTGTCTTCTCTTTAACATGCTAGGCTAGGTTTTCTTTGTGTTTGCTTAGATGTAATGAAACTTAGATATTGATTATTGGTTGGTTATTTGTTTATAATTGTTGTGGATGAATGAATTCGATGTTAGGCTTAAGAAAACTGGCAGACTTCCAATTGGTAAATTGTTTGAACGTCTTAAGAAACATGATCGGAGGTGTACTACGATATATTGGTTATATTTAATGCGTAGGTAACTACTAATGACGCCATGTTAGGAGCTAGTAGTCGGCTCGACATAGGAAGAGGTAGAAGCTTATAGAGTTAGGGAAGATCGTACACAGCCCTACGAATGGTATTAAGGAATATAGCCCGTCATACATGCAATTGTAACAAACTAATCAACCGGTAAAAGATAGCTAGGGAGTAATGAAATCTAAGTAAACACATTTTCTCTCATTATTGTTTTCGCCACAATCAGTTTAATTTTAGTTTATTTTATTTTGATTGCATCTTTAGTTATTTGGGTTAGTTGATTAGCAACTAATTCCGCCCACTCCTTCAAAACCCGAGATTTTTACTTGCTTTCCATAAAATATAAAAATACAAAAAGAATCATCCCTCATCTCTAGACCTAGTTTAGTTGAGTTTTAACCCTAGCGAACACTATTCTTTGAGTTGAACGATCAATCCCCCGGTACTTGTCACTATACTATACTATAACAGTCAGGTACACTGCCTGGTGGGGATTGTAAGCTTCTCAAGATCCCTTGAGAGGTAAAACCTTTTGCGAGGGTGCAATTCCACGCATCAAGTTTTTGGCCCCGCAGCCCGGGGAATAGTTATTGTCTAGGCTGAAATTTCTTTTTATTAGGTCTACTTGCAATATTCTTTTCTAGTAAGATTTTTATTTTATTTTTATAGGTTTTCTTTAGTCTATCTTTTTCTTCGTTCCTTTGTTTGTAACATTTGCCATCCGCCATCATGGAAGGTGGTAATCTTGATTGGCTCCAAACGGTCAACCTAAACTGACCAAGGAATGGTCAACAAGGTCAAACAGCCTAGAGCCAATGCTCCGCGGAATATAGTGTTTCCCCGGGTCGTTATGTCCCGACGAGGTGTGAATGGTTAACAAACGGTTTCGTGATCGGGTGAATCTGGATGGAAAATGGGTTTGTGAATAGTTTAACTAAGGAATCTACAAGATAATAGCTTAAATAAGCTATATGAATAATACTGGAAGCTAGGAAAAACCAGAAACGATTTAAACCTAAAAACGCGTACGTTACGTTTAAATAAAATGTAAACGTACGAAATAAAAAGTGAAAACGGAAATCTGAAAACACCCAGGGGGTGAAAATGACTTTTTTACAAACTTAAAGGTAAAAGAAAATTTTTAGAAAATTAAAATTAATCTTTACACTAATTAATTATTTAATATTAATTAAATACTAATTATTACTTAATTATTAATATTTAAAATACTTAAATATAATGCAATATTAATTAAATACTAGAAAAATGAAAATAAAATTTCTAAAATTATAAAATTACTGAAAATAAGTTTTAAAAATAAAAATAAGTATTTTTGTCTTTTTGTGATTTTTCTATTAATTAATTACTAATTAATTTCTATTTTAAATTAAGAAAAATAGAAAATGAATAGTAAAAATTCTAATAAAATTTCTAAAATTATTTTATAACATATAAAAGCTATAAAAACTAGGTTTTACTTAATAAAAACTAATTATGCTATTTTAAACTAATTAATAATTAATTATAAATAAAACTAAGATTAATTCTAATAAATACTTAATGACAAAATAAAAATCTGAAAAAATTATTATAAATACTTTAATATATGAGGAATTTAATAAAAATATAAAATAGCTAAGTTCTTAATAAAAATATAAAAATGAAAATTAAAATTAAATTACATTAAATAGAAACTATCACTTAATATTAAATTGTTTTTTTGGAATTTTTTCTTTACAAAACTATTTTATAACTTAAAAAATGAAACTTTTGTAAAATCAAACTTGGTGGAACTCAGAAATAAGCACAACAAGTGCTTATTTCTTAGACAGTTGACTTTGGTCAACTGTCTAAGCTATAAGCTTGAAACAAGCTCAAAGCTGAGGACCAGGGGTGGAATTGGGTAGAAACATGCTCAAGGGACATGTGTAAAGCTAAAACATCAATGGTGGGAGCCTGAATAAGCCAATAAAGCCAAATAAGCACTTGGCTTATTTGTTTCAACACTGAAAATGGGACAGCATTGGGGAGCTGATTCAGGTGGGTCCCAGGGCTCTTGAGGTCAAAGACTTGGTCAACAAATGGAGCCTGGTAGGAAGGGGTAGAAGTGACCAAAATTTGGGCAATGTGGAACACTATGGTGGGCTGCAAACCACCACCAAGTAGTGGTGTCGGGTTGAGTGCTGCTGCAGCAGGCATGTGGACTGCCCTGCAGCTCACTTTGGGGGGATAGTGGGCCCCACACAAAAATTGCAAAAATAAGAAAATGGTGGATTCCTAAAATTGAGGTGGAGGGCATAAACTTGTAAAAAGCACAAAGACTAAATCCAAGCTCAAAAATCACAAATATTCACCCAAAATCTGGGTTTCTCACTGATTATGCATTTTGACTTTTTGAGGTTTTGTGAATTTTGACCAAGTTGAGCTTTGATTCCTAGTCTACTGATTGTAAAACATGTAAATAGCTAAAATGAAACTAATCTAACCTAAGGTTTCATCTTATAAGCTAAAATGAGGGATTAAGGAACTCAATACCTTGACAGTAAACAGTTAAGAGGTTTCTATGGTAAATTTTAACTTATGCAGAAAATCCTAGGATTTATTGACTTAGCTTGAGCTAATATTGGATAGTAAACATGTCTTAACCATTATAAGTAACAAAAACTACCAAGGACCCCTGGAAACAGGTGATACCAAACACCCCTTATACCCTTGACTGTTGGAATTTTTAAGTGAAAAATGAATTTGAACAAAGGCTTTCTGAGCAAAGTGAGCTAGGTGTGTCTAAAACCTACTGAGAAGCCATAAACAGAACCAAGTAAGTAGTATCCACTAAGCAAATTGCAAAGGCTAATTTGAGCTAGTTAAAACAGTTAAATGAAATAACTAGAACACTATGACAACTTCAAAACTAAACTAAGGCATGAATAACTAACTAATAGAAACTTGAATAAGCAAAAACAAACAAGGAATAAGCACTGAGCAATACAAACAAACATAAATTAGTTAGATACAAGGACTTATGCAGAAAGTATAAAATGGCTTACAACTTGTCCAAAGCAAAGCACTGAGAGCCAATGACCAATTAACTACCCTAAGCTTCCAATGAAGCTGCTAATACAATTAGAATTTAAAATCCACCCTGCTCCTTGCATCAATCCTTCTCCACACAGATTTTTCAATTTATGATCTATTTATTTAGAATTTTGAGAATTTTTGGATTTTTGAATGAAAACAAACTTTAAACCTTAGTAATCTTATAAAAGCTAATGAGTGACCATCCTGAGTTTGAATGATCCATAAACACCAATATTAAAGACAAACTGAGAATGTGAAGGTTTGAAGTACCAACTGAAACTTAAACTTAATGGTTAATTGATTGATGAAAATCACTTCTCATTACATTACAAGTTCCAAATTACACTTTAGAACTGAAATTGATATTAAAAGTACTAAAAATAAATTACAACGATTTACTAAGCTACACTATAACTACTACTGATACTAACTCTATCTGCTTCCTTTTTTCTTTCCTTTTATAGCTCCTGGAGGTCCACCAAGACTTTCCCACATTCATTCAGAACCATTGGATTAGTTATAATCCATCTTGACCTTCAAATCCTTTTTGGCGGGAAAAATCTCAATTGGCAGGTTGTGGGTTGAGTGAAGGAAAGGTGAAGAATTTAATGAGGTTTGGAGGTTTGTGGTTTGGAAGGGAACAATAATGATGTGGAGGAGGGGGGGGGGGGAAGATGGAGTGTGGCAGTGAGTAACCAGGGTTCAAGTGGGAAGAAGATGGTGAGTTAACCTTGGGTTTGACCGGGGTGTTTTTAATATAAACGGGGTTGTAAATATTTAGGGAGTGGGCTGATGTGGGATTGGGCTTGGGTAGGGGTGTATGGTGGGCTGGTAAAATGGGTTTGTTTGTTTAGAAAGATAATAAGGGTCCGTATGGTTGTAGATATCAAAAGCACAAGGACCATATTTGTAATTTTGCAAAAGTGGTGGACTGAAAATGTAGTTATCCCTTAGATGTAATAAGGACTAATTTTGCCATGTTAAAATATCCCTAAGGACCATAAATTATATTTTCCACTTTTTAAAATTCCCGGGGATCAATTACGCACATTTCCAAATTACGGGGACCAAACATGTAAACTTTCCAAAACTTCACCCAGGGACCAATTTTGATAACTTTTGATTTCCCAAGGTCCAAAAAATGATTTTTCATTCAAAAATATCCCATCAGGGACTAAATCTGCCAAAATCTAAAACTTCAGGGGCTAAATTGTAAATTCTCAAAACTTTTCCAATTTTTCACCAAAGGACAAAATATGACAACTTATGATTGTAAAAGGACCTTTGGTGATACTTTTCTATATTTTGAATATCCAGGGACTAGATTTGTAATTTTATGAAAGTTGAGGGACTGAAACTGCTAATTTTGCAAACTTTATACGTTTTTCATCTGTTTTTGCTCATTTTGCATCTAAAACATATAAAACACGATTTTGAAATATTTTTGGTATTTTGATGCATTTCTGAGTATTTTTGTATGTTTTGCAGTTCAGATTTGACCAAAAATGATGAGTGTTTGAGCACTCATCAATCCCCCACACTAAACTATTGCTAGTCTCTAGCAATACTGTTTTGAAAACTTGATGGATTTTAAACTCTTTACCAAAAGCTATCACTTCTGGAGTAGCCAGGTGTAAGAACTGTGGCACACCTGATAACCGTGTGATTTTGAGCAAACCACCAGCTGTCAACGGATTTGATTAGTCTTTACCAGAAGCCGTTTGCTTCTGGACTAGCCAGCTCTTGATAGAATAGTCAACATCTTGGTGAGCTGATTACCAATTATGGATTTTCCACGGCCTTTACCACAAGCCATAATCTTGCGGGCTAGCCAACTCATTTGTTTTTGGGGAGTTGAGGAACCATACAATTTTGGGCAAATTGCAAGCCATAAACGGATTTGAGATGTCTTTACCAAGAGCCGTTTGCTCCTGGACTAGCCAATCCCTTTTGTCGGTTAGACAAGGCGGACTGATTACCACAAAAATTTTGAAGCATCAGTGATTTTTTTTTTAAAATTTTTGAAATTTTGGCAAAAAACTGGGGTATTATATAGTAAAATGTGATAAAATTCGCTAGAATAGCGAATACCCCCCCCCCCCCCCCCCCCACACTTAGCATGAATATTGTCCTCAATATTCAAAGTCCCGGCTATTATGCCGACATTTTGAACGTAAAAGGGCAACATTACAAGCTAAGCGTGGAAAACACCATTTTGTTTTTCACTCTTGTAACCATAGCATGGGGGACTCCCCCACACTTAGGGTGAAAACCCTATAAGCATGCTACTGTTTTTGTTTACCGAGTCGCTAGCTTGACTCGACCCCGAATTCATTTGTCCTTGGGGAAGCATGATGTGGAAGAGACAATCTCAATCGGACTTTCATTCAAGATGATTGGACAAACATTTGAAGCACGTGAAAGTTTCACACTGATGAGATAAGTATCCGGCTCAAGATAATGATACATGAAAATGCCGGGATCAAATATAGTGTCTTCATTCCCGAAGGAGTGAAGAAGAGAGGAAGGAATCTCGAGAACAGGCTCATTAGCCTGAGTTTGGATTTCAAGGGCTAAGCTCAAAAACATCCCGGGAGGGTGGGTGGGAATTTGCAAATCCTCATGATTGAGCGTATCTCCCCCCGGGTTATCATACTCTGGAGGAGTCATGATAAGGTGATCAATGATGGGCTCAGAAGGTATTTCATCAACGTCACTGATGTCTCCATAAGATAAAGACTTTTCATCAGTGGGTGAATCACCAAGCCCGGTATTGAGATAAGAAATGAGTGATGGATCATCATTCAATAAACTTTCAAGGAACAGAATATCCCCTCAGAATCAAGATAGTTATCATCAACTTCATACGAAGTTGAACTATCTAGAGCAAGGAATGCTTCGACTTCCTCCATATCATCTTTGAAATCAAAGAGATCATCATCACTTCCCGATGGAAGTGGATTGGAGTGAGTAAGTTCATCGGCGAACTCCTCGAGAAGAAAGTCAACCTTAGAGTGGGGAAGGGATGCATCAACATACTCAATGTCTCCATAAGATAAACAATCATCACTAGAATCAGAGACAATCTCAATTTGATCATTTGGATTATTAGGGTGAGAAGAAATACCACACACTTGATCAAAAGTCCCCTGTGACTCTCTCGGGATTGGGACAAGGATCTCAACACTAGACTTTATTAATTCGTCCGATTCCTTATTAGCAACAGTGCTAAGATGCTCATCCCCCATGTTTAGAGAGTGAGTGTGAACTTCGGGTGTGATAACAACAGACTGAGGGAGATGAGAGGAGCTAGCATTCATGGATTGTACAATTTCCATTTGTTCAACGGCTAGTAATTTCCCCGTCTCATTACTTTCTACCTGATTTTCCGTAGGAGGAATCACAAATGATGAATCTGATGAACCCTTATAAAATTGAAGGATATCAAGGGTTTCTTCATTATCACTATCATCATCACAGTTTAGAAGAGCAGCTTGACAAAATTTGGCACGTGTTATAGCTGCTTGCTCTAAGACAAGTAATTCTTTCATGCTCAATTCGTTTTTAGCCTCTCGTTCTTCAGCAAGTAATTCTGCCATAGATTTCTCACGAGAGTCTTGAAACGATGTAGTAACCAACTCCTCTTTAAGTTCTTTTAAAATATCAAGAGCCCTTAGTAAAAGGTCTTGCTCGGTTTCTTGAGGAGTTGTGTGAATCATATCGTACTGTGGAGGTGGGTCTGAAAACGAATAGTCGTAATTGTTACAAGGAAATGGATTCCTTGTTTGACAATCCGAGCTAGAGTGTGGACCTCCACAGTAATCACAATAGTGAAACTGATGTGGCTGTGGGTTGTATGTGCTAGAATTACAATTGCTATCAGGAGACTGCTTATAGACAAGCGTGTTTCCCGATTGACAATCATAACTGTAGTGTGAACCACCACAGTACTCACAACAGTAAAACTGCTGAGACTGATGGTGTGGTAACTGATGGAATGAATCAGTCGTGTCATGGTAGGAATATGAATTCTGGTTATAGACAGACCCGTTTCCCGACTCTACCATGCCACAGCTGGGGCAATTGCCACCATTATAAGGATTACCACACCAATGGCAAACCAGAAAGTGTGGATGAGACATAGAAAGAATCAAAAGTGTATAGAGGGGTAGGGATGAAGAATCAAAGGTGTGAGAGGGTAAAGGTGAATATTTTTGGATTTTTGGATAAACATTTTGTACAAATAGGAAAAATGTTTTTGTGTTTTTGTGTTCGTTGAAAACTGAGTTTAAAATGTTTTCGGGAACGGTTTTGTTTTGATAATAAGAAAATAATAAGGAAATATGAACAAGGATGGATCAATGTACAATGGAATGAATTCCAAAAACACTAATCAGAAAAACCGTTTAGATACGCACACAACCTCCCCGGCAGCGGCGCCAAAATTTGATTGGCTCCAAACGGTCAACCTAAACTGACCAGGGAATGGTCAACAAGGTCAAACAGCCTAGAGCCAATACTCCGCGGAATATAGTGTTTCCCCGGGTCGTTATGTCCCGACGAGGTGTGAATGGTTAACAAACGGTTTCGTGATCGGGTGAATCTGGATGGAAAATGGGTTTGTGAATGGTTTAACTAAGGAATCTACAAGAGAATAGCTTAAATAAGCTATATGAATAAGACTGGAAGCTAGGAAAAACCAGAAACGATTTAAACCTAAAAACGCGTACGTTACGTTTAAATAAAATGTAAACGTACGAAATAAAAAGTGAAAACGGAAATCTGAAAACACCCAGGGGTGAAAATGACTTTTTTACAAACTTAAAGGTAAAAGAAAATTTTTAGAAAATTAAAATTAATCTTTACACTAATTAATTATTTAATATTAATTAAATACTAATTATTACTTAATTATTAATATTTAAAATACTTAAATATAATACAATATTAATTAAATACTAGAAAAATGAAAATAAAATTTCTAAAATTATAAAATTACTGAAAATAAGTTTTAAAAATAAAAATAAGTATTTTTGTCTTTTTGTGATTTTTCTATTAATTAATTACTAATTAATTATTAATTACCTAATTAAACTATTTTAAATTAAGAAAAATAGAAAATGAACAGTAAAAATTCTAATAAAATTTCTAAAATTATTTTATAACATATAAAAGATATAAAAAATATAAAAACTAGGTTTTACTTAATAAAAACTAATTATGCTATTTTAAACTAATTAATAATTAATTATAAATAAAACTAAGATTAATTCTAATAAATACTTAATGACAAAATAAAAATCTGAAAAAATTATTATAAATACTTTAATATACGAGGAATTTAATAAAAATATAAAATAGCTAAGTTCTTAATAAAAATATAAAAATGAAAATTAAAATTAAATTACATTAAATAGAAACTATCACTTAATATTAAATTGTTTTTTTGGAATTTTTTCTTTACAAAACTATTTTATAACTTAAAAAATGAAACTTTTGTAAAATCAAACATGGTGGAACTCAGAAATAAGCACAACAAGTGCTTATTTCTTAGACAGTTGACTTTGGTCAACTGTCTAAGCTATAAGCTTGAAACAAGCTCAAAGCTGAGGACCAGGGGTGGAATTGGGTAGAAACATGCTCAAGGGACATGTGTAAAGCTAAAACATCAATGGTGGGAGCCTGAATAAGCCAATAAAGCCAAATAAGCACTTGGCTTATTTGTTTCAACACTGAAAATGGGACAGCATTGGGGAGCTGATTCAGGTGGGTCCCAGGGCTCTTGAGGTCAAAGACTTGGTCAACAAATGGAGCCTGGTAGGAGGGGGTAGAAGTGACCAAAATTTGGGCAATGTGGAACACTATGGTGGGCTGCAAACCACCACCAAGTAGTGGTGTCGGGTTGAGTGCTGCTGCAGCAGGCATGTGGACTACCCTGCAGCTCACTTTGGGGGGATAGTGGGCCCCACACAAAAATTGCAAAAATAAGAAAATGGTGGATTCCTAAAATTGAGGTGGAGGGCATAAACTTGTAAAAAGCACAAAGACTAAATCCAAGCTCAAAAATCACAAATATTCACCCAAAATCTGGGTTTCTCACTGATTATGCATTTTGACTTTTTGAGGTTTTGTGAATTTTGACCAAGTTGAGCTTTGATTCCTAGTCTACTGATTGTAAAACATGTAAATAGCTAAAATGAAACTAATCTAACCTAAGGTGTCATCTTATAAGCTAAAATGAGGGATTAAGGAACTCAATACCTTGACAGTAAACAGTTAAGAGGTTTCTATGGTAAATTTTAACTTATGCAGAAAATCCTAGGATTTATTGACTTAGCTTGAGCTAATATTGGATAGTAAACATGTCTTAACCATTATAAGTAACAAAAACTACCAAGGACCCCTGGAAACAGGTGATACCAAACACCCCTTATACCCTTGACTGTTGGAATTTTTAAGTGAAAAATGAATTTGAACAAAGGCTTTCTGAGCAAAGTGAGCTAGGTGTGTCTAAAACCTACTGAGAAGCCATAAACAGAACCAAGTAAGTAGTATCCACTAAGCAAATTGCAAAGGCTAATTTGAGCTAGTTAAAACAGTTAAATGAAATAACTAGAACACTATGACAACTTCAAAACTAAACTAAGGCATGAATAACTAACTAATAGAAACTTGAATAACCATAAACAAACAAGGAATAAGCACCGAGCAATCCAAACAAACATAAATTAGTTAGATACAAGGACTTATGCAGAAAGTATAGAATGGCTTACAACTTGTCCAAAGCAAAGCACTGAGAGCCAATGACCAATTAACTACCCTAAGCTTCCAATGAAGCTGCTAATACCATTAGAATTTAAAATCCACCCTGCTCCTTGCATCAATCCTTCTCCACACAGATTTTTCAATTTATGATCTATTTATTTAGAATTTTGAGAATTTTTGGATTTTTGAATGAAAACAAACTTTAAACCTTAGTAATCTTATAAAAGCTAATGAGTGACCATCCTGAGTTTGAATGATCCATAAACACCAATATTAAAGACAAACTGAGAATGTGAAGGTTTGAAGTACCAACTGAAACTTAAACTTAATGGTTAATTGATTGATGAAAATCACTTCTCATTACATTACAAGTTCCAAATTACACTTTAGAACTGAAATTGATATTAAAAGTACTAAAAATAAATTACAACGATTTACTAAGCTACACTATAACTACTACTGATACTAACTCTATCTGCTTCCTTTTTTCTTTCCTTTTATATCTCCTGGAGGTCCACCAAGACTTTCCCACATTCATTCAGAACCATTGGATTAGTTATAATCCATCTTGACCTTCAAATCCTTTTTGGCGGGAAAAATCTCAATTGGCAGGTTGTGGGTTGAGTGAGGGAAAGGTGAAGAATTTAATGAGGTTTGGAGGTTTGTGGTTTGGAAGGGAACAATAATGATGTGGAGGAGGGGGGGGGGGAAGATGGAGTGTGGCAGTGAGTAACCAGGGTTCAAGTGGGAAGAAGATGGTGAGTCAACCTTGGGTTTGACCGGGGTGTTTTTAATATAAACGGGGTTGTAAATATTTAGGGAGTGGGCTGATGTGGGATTGGGCTTGGGTAGGGGTGTATGGTGGGCTGGTAAAATGGGTTTGTTTGTTTAGAAAGATAATAAGGGTCCGTATGGTTGTAGATATCAAAAGCACAAGGACCATATTTGTAATTTTGCAAAAGTGGTGGACTGAAAATGTAGTTATCCCTTAGATGTAATAAGGACTAATTTTGCCATGTTAAAATATCCCAAGGACCATAAATTATATTTTCCACTTTTTAAAATTCCCGGGGATCAATTACGCACATTTCCAAATTACGGGGACCAAACATGTAAACTTTCCAAAACTTCACCCAGGGACCAATTTTGATAACTTTTGATTTCCCAAGGTCCAAAAAATGATTTTTCATTCAAAAATATCCCACCAGGGACTAAATCTGCCAAAATCTGAAACTTCAGGGGCTAAATTGTAAATTCTCAAAACTTTTCCAATTTTTCACCAAAGGACAAAATATGACAACTTATGATTGTAAAAGGACCTTTGGTGATACTTCTCCATATTTTGAATATCCAGGGACTAGATTTGTAATTTTATGAAAGTTGAGGGACTGAAACTGCCTATTTTGCAAACTTTATACGTTTTTCATCTGTTTTTGCTCATTTTGCATCTAAAACATATAAAACACAATTTTGAAATATTTTTGGTATTTTGATGCATTTCTGAGTGTTTTTGTATGTTTTGCAGTTCCGATTTGACCAAAAATGATGAGTGTTTAAGCACTCATCAAATCTCTTTGATCCCATCAACCCACCATAACAAAACCATCTACAAAACCCACCACAGCCAAACCAATCTCCTAGACCCCGAACTTTAGGAGAGTACTCCCGTCCTAGCCACCAAGGCTATCAAAACACCATTGAGCTCACTCAAGGAGCCAATGTGTCTCCCTTGCGATCCGACACTATCCGGTTGGTGCAAAGCGGATGTGCATTCCATAGACTTCGTTCCGAAGATCCTAATCAACATCTCAAGGATTTCCTCAAAATCGTAGATTCAATAGACCTTGATGTTGGAACTCGAGAGACAACCCGATTGCATCTCTTCCAATTCTCTCTACGTGACCAAGCTAGTCAATGTCTTGAGCGTCTACCCGCGGGATCCATCACCACTTGGGATGATCTCACCACTCGTTTCCTTGCTCAATTTTTCCCACTGGGGAGAACTACTAAGCTTAGAAATGATATCTTGATGTTCCAACAACGTCAAGGTGAAACTCTCTATGAAGCATGGACTCGTTTCAAGGACTTACTCCAAAAAGTCCCTCATCATGGCATAGATCTTTGGCTCCAAGTCCAAATTTTCTATGACCATATCGATCTCTCCACAAGACGAACCATTGACCAATCGGCCGGTGGCAAGCTTCATGATTTATGTGCGGAAGAATCATGGGAACTCATAGAAGATCTTGCTCTCTGTGACAACGAAAGTTGGAATGATCCCCGTGATTTGAACAAAACGGTCAAGGCCATATCTTTGCCTTCGAACAATTCAAGCACTCCCGACCGTAGGATCATGGAACTTTAAGACCAAGTCAAGTTTCTTATGAAATCCTACGAAGCTCCTAAACCTTCAAGCCAAGTGAACAAGATCACTTCTTCATGCGAATTATGTAGTGGTCCCCACGACACTCGTGATTGCATGGAACTCCCCGAACAAGCTTTTGCGGATTACACATCCTCGCGTACCGAAGAAGCGGGAGACAAGTGGTACACTTTCAAACCCGAGCAAAACCCTTATGGTAATTCATACAACCCCTCTTTGAAAAATCACCCGAACCTTAGGTGGAAACAAAACCAAAACATGCCCCGAAACAATTCTTCCACTCTACCTAATTGTTATCAACCAAACGGTCCACCCTCTAACCGTACTTTCAACAACAATCCTTCCAACAACTATGGTAGTACCAATAATCTTGAAGGATTGATGTCCAAATTTATGGCATCTCAAGAAAATTGACAAGTTGTTGAAAGCCCTCAACAACCAAGTGCTAACTACACCAAAGAAGGACACTAGGCATACTAGTAGCGGAACCCAAATTAAGGACCCCTCATCATCTAAACACGTCCACTTTGTCAACGTAGTTACTATTAAACCAGTCAATAATGATAGGGAAGAAAGTGATGTGGATAAATTAAGGAAGTTGTGGAGAAAAAGGGAGAGAAAGTTAAGGAAGTTGGAAATGTAGAGGAATACTTTGATAGGTTACCGACCAATGAAGAACGGGAATACCATAAGGATCTATTCGATGACCCCGAGACACCATACGTCCTTGGTTTACCAATCATCAAAGCGGGTAATCCCTCTAACATCAACATACCATGCAACATTGGGCATATGCATGTGTGGAAAGCCTACATCGATCTTAGATCTCCCATAAACATTATGACCAGGACCCATTACAATTGGGTAATGAAGAAGCAACTTGGATATAGGATGATTCCCAACACGAGTTGGATGAGTAACTTTGTGGGAAGAGTGAAAGGATTGCACTTCTTTGTAGGAAACTTCACTTATGTTACCGATTTTTTGATTGTAGAAGATATTCGTCCAGTAATAGATGGTTGCCTAAGTCAAGTAGTGTTCGTAAAGCCGTTTGTTGAGACCTCTAAGATGAATTATGACCAATCTATAGGGATAGTTAGGTTTAAGGATGAGAACGATGAGATAGCTTACCAAATGCCCTATAAGATTGAACAATTTTGTCTTTTATCAAACATCAAAAAGGAACATAAGCAAGCAGTCTACTATATGAATGACGAGGATAGACGTAGAGGAGTAGACTATGTTATGAATAGAATATTTGGTTTTTACAAGGAATGCCTGCAACTAGGTCCGAAATACAAAACTAAAATCGAGGATGACCTAGGAACCGTGACCAATGACGAAGTCACGTAATAATCCATGACCTTTAGTCTAGCTACAAGACTCGTAAATAAAGAAAAGCGCTTCTTGGGAGGCAACCCAAGTTTTACTTGTTTTATTTGTTTGATTGTTTGTTTATTTTATTTTATTTGTTTTCGTATGTGTTGAGGGTCGATTACACGGTAAGGTGGTTAAACCTTCGTTCTTTGTGTATGAGATATGTTTGTGTGAATATGATTAAGTATGCGGAATCTACTTAACCACACTTAGAAGATTTATGTTTATTGTTATGGAAATGGAATAGTTAACACCAAACGATTCAATATTATTCAAAAAAAAAAAAAATAATACGAGTGATCTTTAGCTTATCACTAGGGTTACAAAG
The DNA here is from genome assembly GCA_030686995.1 of Artemisia argyi. Taxonomy (NCBI): domain Eukaryota; kingdom Viridiplantae; phylum Streptophyta; class Magnoliopsida; order Asterales; family Asteraceae; genus Artemisia; species Artemisia argyi. The sequence continues at coordinate 38,173 of JARVZY010010920.1, forward strand.
ACCTTGAATCTTATATTTGTTCTTTCTATTGTCTGTATATGAGAGTTGTGTATGGCATTGTCACTCTTATCTACATCTTTTATAGTCCAAGGAAATATCTTTTACAAACTATATGACTCAACAAATAACTAGCTTATGACTAATCACTATTCTAGCTTAGTCATACAAGATACATCATGTATCTAGGATAAACAACTCACTTGGAGTGTTCAATTTGATGACTAGAACTAAGATATTATCTTATTATGCAAGTGTTGAATAAGTCATTCTTATCTACACAGCTGTTTGTTATGAGTCATAGCTGCAGAGTCATAGCAGCAGCAGAATCAAGCAGCAGTATTCATCAGCAGTAGGATTCAGCAGCAGAATCACCTTCAGTGGAAATAGTCTTCAGCAGAATCTCCTTCAGTGGAAACTTGCTTTGTGCTTTATCAGCAGAATCATACTTGTCGTATTTCCATTAAACCTTTATGCTGAATCTTCTGATTCTTGTGCTTATTTAATTCCTAACAATCCTCCCCTAAACATGTGAATCACATTCAAACATGTTTTTCTGAATTAAATGAGGACTTTGTGAAGATCTTTCAAACACTTCATTGTCAGATTTGGTTGATCTGAACTTTCTTCTCTTCTGAGTGAATAAACTTATCTTTCTCTGGAACTTATCTGCTTTCTGATCTTTCAACAAGTGATGAACAAACGTAGTGAACTAAAATTGAATCTTTTCAACTTTTTGACCTAGATAGAACTTTCTCCTTTGAAATGCTTCATCCTTTCTGAATACAACATTTAAGAATGTTCTTGTCATTTTCAACCTCTATGTCATCATCTTGTATGATCTTGTCTTTTCTTTTGGTTAATCTTCCTTAAACTGGGCTTGTATTTCCTCCCCTGAGATTCAAATATCATCTTATATTGATATCCTCCCCTTGTTTGAAAGATTTTCTCACAATCATAACATCATCATCTGATCTAGCATTGTTCCATGTTTTCAGACAATTTGTACATGAAGCCATCAATTCCTTAAGAGTTTAAGATTCTGTCCTCATCACTTCTAGGTGTGTTAACTCCTATGAGAGGTGATTCAATGGACGTTTTTGACTCATGGTCCATCTGATGATGGTTTTTAAAGTCATCTTTTAAAAAATCCTTTTAAGAAACTTTTGCCTTAGCAGTATGTATATGATTTTATTATGAAAAATCATACTGCTTACAACCATTTTGAAGGGATTAAGTATGTAACATACACTTAGTCAAAATTTCGGTTTAAAGCAACCTCTGGTTGTGTGAGAACCAATGTTTTCAGTTATAAATAACCGCCTGTGTATAGATAAACCTATTCAAAAGGCTTTCTTTACAGGGTTTCTAGCTCGTGGCATTTGTTACCTCTAACACAAGTGTTAGATTCACTGTTGCTCGCTGTTCTTTCTATCAGATATCCGTAGATTAGTCACATTATACTTGAGAGTATAAAATGATAGAAAGTGAGTTGTATCAGTGATTAACTGATCAACTAATTTGTCAATTCAAAGTGAAACATGATAATCAGATTCCAAGAAAGAAGTTTTAAGGAGTTTTGAAGTCCCAAACCTTTTCTATCATGAACCTATTATGTCAGTGGAAATGATCAGCAACAATGATCAGCTTTCAGCAGCAATGATCAGCAGCTTTGATCAGCAAATTTCACTTGAAATAGCTTTTCAGCTCAAACATTCATGCCTGAAACTGTTAGTCTAAAACCAAGAGAACAAAGTACAAAGTACTTGTCTTGAATTAGAATAATCATAGAACTAACTGTATGAATAACTTCAAATATTGTTAATAGTAGTCTTAAATAACAAAGTTAGATGCATTAACAAAATCTATATACAAAAACACATTATATTGAAAAATTTAAAGATTAAGCATTCCAATACTTGCTACCAAGTACTGAAATCTACCAACATCAAAAGCTTTGGTAAGAAGATCTGCAAAGTTTTGATCTGAAGCAATTTTCATTACTTGAATTAACCTTTTCTCATTGCAATCTCTTATAAAATGATGTCTTATTTCAATGTGTTTTGTTTTAGAATGTTGCACTGGATTTTTAATAATGCAAATTGTACTACTATTATCAATATGTATAATGGTATGTAAGAAATTGTACCCATAATCAAGAAGTTGGTTTTGAAGCCATAGAACTTGACCACAGCAACTTGCAGCAGCTACATATTCAGCTTCAGTTGTTGAATTTGCCACAATTGTTTGCTTCTTACACTGCCATGAGATAAGTCTGCATCCAAGGAATTGACATCCTCCGGTTGTTGACTTTCTGTCCAAGCTAGCACCAGCATAGTCACTGTCTGAGAATGCTATCAAGTCAAATGGTGATTCTCTAGAGTACCATAAACCCAACCTTGGTTGACCTTTTAGATATCTAAAAATTCTTTTGACTGCTGTTAAATGAGAAACCTTTGGAGTTACTTGAAATCTTGCACAGGCACAAACAGAGAACATGATATCAGGTCTGGATGATGTAAGATACATTAAAGAACCTATCATAGATCTGTATGTATGTACATCCACATTTTCTCCATCTGCATCTTTAAGAAGTGGCTTCTCAGGATCCATTGGTGTGCTTGCTAATTTTGAATCAGCAAATTGAAATTTTCTAAGAATCTCTGCAACATATTTGTCTTGACTAATAAATATGCCTTCAGATGATTGCTTAACTTGCAGACCCAAAAAGAATGTAAGTTCTCCCATAGAACTCATCTGAAACTTATCTTTCATAAGTTTTTCAAAGTCTAAACACATCTTCTTCCTTGTAGATCCAAAGATAATGTCATCCACATACACCTGTACTAACAGAAGATCTTTCTTGTGCTGTTTGATGAAAAGTGTCTGATCAATCTTTCCTCTTTGAAATCCATTCTCTAATAAATAGGAAGCTAGTGTTGCATACCAAGCTCTTGGTGCCTGATGTAGGCCATATAGAGCTTTAACTACCTTGTACACTTTGTCTGGATGGTCAGGATCAGTGAAGCCTGGAGGTTGTGTAACATACACCTCTTCTTCAATTGAACCATATAAAAATGCACTCTTGACATCCATTTGGTAAACTGTGAAGTTCATAAATGAAGCATAAGCTAAGAAAAGCCTAATTGCCTCAATTCGAGCTACTGGAGCATAAACCTCATCATAGTCTATCCCTTCTTCTTGTGTGTACCCTTGTGCTACTAATCTAGCTTTATTCTTAATCACTATGCCTCTTTCATCCCTTTTATTTCTAAAAACCCATCTAGTGCCAATTACCCTTACACCACTAGGTAAATCAACTAGCACCCAGACCTTTTGAATCTTGAACTGAAGAAGCTCCTCTTGCATAGCCTCTAACCAGCTTGAATTCTCTAGGGCTTTATGAATATTCTTTGGTTCTTCTTGTGAGAGAAAACATACAAACAAACAAGAGTTTGAAGACTCATGTTGCTTTGAAGCATAAAGGGCATCAAGAATCCCTTTTTGATCTGAAGACATCAATTGTTGTCTTGTCTTCACACCAGATTGTACATCTCCAATCACATTTTCTAGGGAGTGGACTTTGTGAATTCGTGTTTGTGGAGTGGAAGGAACTTGATAATCGGATGGAATATTGCACAAATCCACCTCATCTTCTGAAAAGTCTGATTTTGTTTCTTCTGAAGGACTATCAGCAGAGACAATTTGCTTATCAGCAGGAATTGTTTGATCATCAGCGGGAACATTTTGCTCATCAGCAGGTACATTTTGCTGTTCTTCTGTTCTTCCTTCTCTGATTTTATCTTCAACATCTTCTTTAGCTTTGCCAGAAGAAGATTCTCCATTGGTTGAAGTTGATTCCACATTGGTATTTGACCATATTGGCATCATCACATAATCTTGATGTGTCTTCTTGTCTAACCTTGCCTCATCTGTTGCTTGTGAACCTGAAAAATCATTAGTTTCTGCAACAACAGGCACATAATTCATTGAATGGGTTAGAGTTTCAAGATCAAATAGCCATTTTGGTCCTTGACCTTCTACATTAGACTTGTTCTCTAAGAACTCTATATGTAGACTCTCTTCTACTCTCTTAGTTCTTATGTTGTATACTCTAAAAGCTTTGCTATTGAGAGAATATCCAACAAAGAAACCTTCATCTGCTTTACCATCAAATTTTCTCAAATGGTCTAAGGTATTCAGAATTGTCACATGACATCCAAAAGGTCTAAGAAATCCTATTGCAGGAGTTCTACCTCTAAAAAGCTCATATGATGTCTTATTGTGAGGCTGTACTATTAAAACTCTGTTCTGAACATAACAAGCAGTGTTGACTGCTTCGGCCCAAAAAGTTATAGGCAACTTTGAATCAGCTAACGTAGTTCTAGCAGCTTCTATTAGTGTTCTATTCTTTCTTTCAGCTACTCCATTCTGTTGAGGAGTTCTAGCAACACTAAATTCTCTCTTAATACCTTTTTCTTTGCAGAAATCATCCATAACTCTATTTTTAAATTCTGTTCCATTATCACATCTAATGACTTTTACTCTTTTGCTTACTAGGTTTTCTATCTCTGTAATAAAGGTCTTAAGGATGCTAGAAGTCTCATCCTTAGTTCCTAAAAAGAATACCCATGTAAATCTACTATAGTCATCAGTAACAACTAGACAAAATCTCTTATGCATTATACTACTTACTGAAACAGGTCCAAATAAGTCCATATGAAGCATAAACAATGATTGATTGATAGAGTTAAAAATCTTGGGCTTACAAGTGACTTTGTGTTGTTTGCCTTTAAGACAAGCAATGCATGTTTGATCATTTTCAAAACGTTTTTGAGGTAAACCTCTTACCAAACCATTCTTAACAATTTTATTTATGGTTTTGAAGTTAATATGACCAAGTCTCCTATGCCATAACATAGATTCATCTAATGTGGCCTTTGCAACAAGACAAGTTAAAGCATCTTTAGAAACAATGTTATTCATATCAACACTGTACATATTGCCCTTCCTAGGAATTTTAAGAAGTACTTGACTTTCATCAGGCATCTTAAAATCAGGAGAAAGTACAAGACATTCAGTCTCAGTAAAAAGAACATTATTCTTTCTGTCACACATTTGTGAGACAATAAAGAGATTATACTTAAGCTCTTGCACATAAAACACATCTTCAAAATCTAATTTACTAGTTTTGATAGTACCTTTACCAGTAATCTTTCCACCAATTCCTCCTCCAAAGGTAACATATCCACCATCAATTGATTGAAAGTTGGAAAGATAAGACATGTTGCCTATCATGTGCCTTGAACACCCACTATCTGAATATCCTTGATCTTCATGATCTGTTGGTGAATGTCCCTGCACAAATTAAAAGAATTAGTTTTCTTTGGGGATCCAAGCCAACACTGACTTGGATCTGCCTCTTGCATCAATGAAATGTAATCTCTTGAGGACTGTTGATGCAACATTGGATTTAAGAATCCAACATGCTGAGGCCTTAACAACATTTGCCCTGTTATCCTTAGCAGCAGTATGCTTAGCAGAAGAAACTGCTAGCTTTGTAGTTGTACCCTTTGGTCTCCAAACTTGTTTTTGGACCACTGCTTTTGTTTGAATGGGCCTTTGAACAATATTAGATGCATGTTTGAAAGTTGTTTTTGCACCCTTAATTGTTGATTTTGGGTAAACAATCATATATGGTTTTTCAGCAGAAACCATTTTCCTTTCAGCAGGAACAGTTTTTGTGACTGTTTTGGGTTTTGATCTTTTAGAATTAGAGTGAAAATGAGATTTAGGTGTTTGCCTTTTGTAGTTCACTCTATTACTTTCATACCCAGATACCCATTGGTTACAGAAAGCAGCAAGATGGTCAAAACTACCACAAATGAAACAAGCTTTATTGTGAAAAGCAAAGTCATCACCTAGTTGGTAAGACTTGAGGTTATTCCAATTTCTTTGGTTACCTCTGGGCTTGTTTGTGGTTCTATATTGTTCACAATATCTAACTGGTTGCCTAACATATTTTTCATTGGTTTTAGGCCTATCAGTATTGTGTTTGACTATCTTAGGAACTTTTGTTCTTGCTTTCTTAACCACTTCAGGTTTAGACATAACCTGTTTATTTATAAAGGACACCTTGTCCTGAAAAAGTAATGTTTTACATGAACATTTACTTTCTTTCTTAGGCTCATCAGCTACTATGTTAGAGTTTGGTTGAACTCCATATTGTAACTCAGGTAGCTGAAATTCAGGCAATCCTGAATGTTCTAGGTCGATCCCTGGGGGTTTTGGGATACCTCTATAAGGGGCTGGGGCTGCATTATATCCTAATCCTGACTTAACTTTATTATTCACTTGACTGTCTATTATTTTGTTTACATTTTTAGAAGCATGTTCAACCTTCTCTTTAGTCAATTGAATGTTTTCTTTCTCAGTCTTAACCCTATCCAATGCTTCTTTTAAGGCCTCAATAATTTGATCTTTAAATTGATTATCATTTTCAAGTAAAGTTTTAGCATCAGTAAAGGTAAGTTCATTCCTTTTATAGTGTAGGATTTGCCTCTCTGCAGATTCTAAACCACTTTTATAATTGAAACAATCTAGATCAGATTTGGCGTATCGAACCTTTTGGTCATCATACTGTTTAATTAAGATTTTTAAGTCTTTAAGAGCAGTACAAGTATTTGAACAGGTTTTATGATCATGTACCTCAGGTGCAGTAAATGCCATAAGAGCCATCTGTGAAGAACCCATTTCTTCATCATCCATGAAGCTCCAATCAAAACCTAATCCATCAATTGCTACCATAGCTTTTGGTTCAGACATCTCCCCTGTATTGGATTTTCTTCCAACATCTCTATTTCTGCTATCTTGCTGTCTTGGCCTTCTACATTCTCTTGAGAAGTGTCCCATCTTGTGACAGTTGTAGCATTCTATCTTTGACTTGTCATAACCAGCAGGATCATTGCTACTGATTGTGATCTTCTTCCCCGTCCTTTGATAGAATTTCTTAGCTCTCATGCTAAGAAGAGAAATTTGCCATTTTAGATCCATTTCCTCCAGATCATCATCATTGATCTCTTGAAGGTCTTCATGAGTTAACATGGATCCATTATGTTTGCTTGTGAAGAAAGCACAACATGTTTTCTCATCCAAAATTCCAAAAGTACTGCTTGATGAACTTGCAGCACTTGCAACATCATGAACTTTTTCATTAGTAACTGGAACTGAATTACTAGGAGATGACATAAATGCCATGTTCCCAGTGCTTGAACTAGTACCTCCAGTTTTCTTCAAATCTTGCTCAACAATCTTAAAGTTGCTATACAGATCCATAAGATCCATGGTGTCAATGTCTGACTTGTTCTTCCAGACAACAACATGCATAGCCCATTCTTCAGGTAAGCTTCTCAGAAATTTTGAGTTTAAATCTTCTTGAGGTATTTCAACTCCAAGAATAGCAAGTTGACTCACAATATTCTGTAGCCTGTTAAACATATGGTCTAAAGATTCATGGTAGGTTGATGTGAAATTTTCAAACTGTTGCTTAAGAAGAGTCTTCTGGGTCTTCTTGGTGGCTTCATTCCCACCATACCTTACAATAATGGCCTCAAATAGTGACTTTGCATCTTTGAATTTGCTGAAGTTTATAAGTTGATCATTTGGAATGGTCATCATCAGCATGCTTCTGGCTTTTAGGTCATTCTTCTTCTTAATTATGTCTTCTACAGTTTGTGGCTTGGTTTGCAGCTTATCAACTTCCTTACCATCAATTGTTGATGTAGTGGTTGTAGGCTTGTAAGAATCTCCATCCTCAATGATTTCCCACAGTGCATAATCTTGCACTTGAAAATATTGTTCTATTCTTAACCTCCACATCTCAAACTCATTCTGTTTGAGCATTGGTAACTTAGCAGCAACATTTGTTTGAATAGACTCAACATCCATTTCTAACTTCTTCGTCTAAAACAAAAATATCAGCCTGACGCTCTGATACCACTTGTTGAGGGTCGATTACACGGTAAGGTGGTTAAACCTTCGTTCTTTGTGTATGAGATATGTTTGTGTGAATATGATTAAGTATGCGGAATCTACTTAACCACACTTAGAAGATTTATGTTTATTGTTATGGAAATGGAATAGTTAACACCAAACGATTCGATATTATTCAAAAAAAAAATAATACGAGTGATCTTTAGCTTATCACTAGGGTTACAAAGACCTTGAATCTTATGTTTGTTCTTTCTATTGTCTGTATATGAGAGTTGTGTATGGCATTGTCACTCTTATCTACATATCTAAGATTTTCCTTTTATAGTCCAAGGAAATATCTTTTACAAACTATATGACTCAACAAATAACTAGCTTATGACTAATCACTATTCTAGCTTAGTCATACAAGATACATCATGTATCTAGGATAAACAACTCACTTGGAGTGTTCAATTTGATGACTAGAACTAAGATATTATCTTATTATGCAAGTGTTGAATAAGTCATTCTTATCTACACAGCTGTTTGTTATGAGTCATAGCTGCAGAGTCATAGCAGCAGCAGAATCAAGCAGCAGTATTCATCAGCAGTAGGATTCAGCAGCAGAATCACCTTCAGTGGAAATAGTCTTCAGCAGAATCTCCTTCAGTGGAAACTTGCTTTGTGCTTTATCAGCAGAATCATACTTGTCGTATTTCCATTAAACCTTTATGCTGAATCTTTTGATTCTTGTGCTTATTTAATTCCTAACAAGTGTTCTTCTAATTCAATCAATATGTCTATGTGTTGGTTGTCTATATCATGTTCTTGTCTTAATTCTATCATGCTAGGCTAGATCTCTTTTGTGTTTGCTTAGATCTAATGAAACCTAGATATTGATTATGTGTTGATTACTTGTTTATTCTTGTCTTGGATGAGTGATTTATATGTTAGGCTTAAGAAAACTGGCAGATCTCCAATTGGTAACATGCTTGAACGTCTTAAGAAACATGAACCAACGCGCACTAGGTCTTTATTGGTTGTATTTAATGCATGAGCCACTGTTTACAATCCCTATAGTTGTGATGGGCATGGTGTAGGAGGATATAAGAGCTCATAGAATTGGGGAGTTATGTATGCCAACCCATGAATGGTATTAAGGAATACGATCCGTCATCCATGCAATTATAACAAGTAATTAACGTGTAAAAGATATCTAGGGAGTAGTGAAATCTAAGTTAACACATTTTCTCCAATTACTGCTCACAACCTTAGTATAAATTAGTTTATTTTCATTTCTAGTATTTTATTTTGATTGCATCTTAGTATTGGGTTAGTTGAATAGCAACTAATTCCGCCCACTCTTCCAAAACCCGAGATTTTTAATTGCTTTCCATAAAATATAAAAACACAAAAAGAATCATCCCTCACCTTTAGAACTAGTATTTAGGCTTTCTAATCCTAGCGACACTATTCCTAAGCTGAACGATCAATCCCCCGGTACTTGTCACTATACTATACTACAACGATCAGGTACACTGCCTGGTGGGGGTTGTAAGCTTCTCGAGATCCCTCGAGAGGTAAAGCCTGTTGCGATTCCCACGCATCACCTACTCTAAGGTATCATCATTTACCCTCCCCTTACACTTAGGCTAAACATTGTCCCTTTCAAAGTATAATTAATGTTTTGAATGGAACCTAGTTTGATAAAAGTTCACTTTCAAAGAATTGATAATAATTTGTAAAAACCTTTGAAACTAAAGTATAGATACAAATTAATTCACATATGTCACATAGATACTACTTATTTAAAGTGTTGAATAGAAATTATAATTTCATGTATCTCACTTGATTATAAGTTTGTATTTATATATATATATATGTGTTTTAATGATTGTATATACTTTTAATTTACTAATGTATAATTAATGTTTTGAATGGAACCTAGTTTGATCTTTATGTGAAACCAATATATGCACAACACACAATAATACTAATGTACAAGAAGCAAGTAAGTAAATAAGTAAAGAATGAGAGTTGGAAAGATCAAACCGAGAGACAAAGGATTTATAGTGGTTCGGCTACAAGGACACCTTCCTTGCCCTACTCCACTCCCCGAGCACCGAACTCGAGAGTTTTCTTCACTAAGTCAATAACCTCCCTTATGGCGGAGAAAATCGTACACACCAAATGCTTACACCAATTAACGACACAAAGCAAGATGTCGAGTTCTAATCGTAGCTAGAACCAATCTCACACCAAATAACACACCACAACTTCTTCACACCTTTTACTTCTTCAATACGTCTTCACACCACGAGTATCTTCACGGCTTCACAAAATACTTCACGACTTCAATGTCTTGCTACTTCACAACTTCAAAGCACCAATGTCTTCACAACTTCAGTCTACTAATTTCTTCAAGTCTTCTCCACTTGGAAGCTTCAATTTCTTCACTACTAGTCACTATTGCCACTCTATCCTATCTTCACTACTATCCAACACTACTTCTTCCCTTCAACCTCCACTTCACACTTACAACAATTCTAGATTCTACAACTAAATCTAGCAAACTAATACATACACCTTATTCACCAAGATATGAAAGATTAACAAGATGAAACCAACAAACAACTATGATAGCAAGATGATACTAAGTTATAATACTTCTAATAGAAGTATTCTTCTCTTTGCACTTGAGTGTTGAGGCTTGAATCACTTTGAAACATAGATCAAAGTATATAAGATCAAAGGATTTTTTTTTTAGAGGATGGAGAGGGATGTTTAGATCAGAAAGTTTTTAGTGCAAAAAGGTGAGAAAAATATGTGGAATGATCCAATATTTATAGGGCCAGAAAATACTGTTCTGGAGCGTGCCGGTCCCCTTAATGATTAAGGGGGCCGCCTAGTATAATTAAGGGGGCCGCCCTCCTGAACGTTGGATTTTCTTGTCCTTTTGTGAGGGGAATTTTTCTGGATTAGATTTGCCATTTTTTGTTGAAAATTTGAATTCACAAATTTGTAATGAATAAAACATATTCTTTTAATTCCAAAAATGTTTTACAAAAGATATAAAATGTTTTGTGACATTTTATAAATATCTAGTGATTAACAAAAATGTTCCTTTGATCTTGTAATACATTAGACACTTTGTTTATCCATACCTTAAGTGATTTAATGGTAAAGATGAGTATTTACTACTAAATACTTGTTATTGTCATAATCTTTGGTTTGATGAGTTTTCGTTTTGTAATTATCAAAACATATAGATATCGAAAGATATGAATAATGTTTTTAGTCATTTATTTATATCAACAATCTCCCCCTTTTTGATGATTACAAAACCTAAACTCATACAATCCAAAAATTAATTTTTAGACAAGTATTTTAGTGAGTTTATATTCACTTCTCCCCCTTTTAGTAAAATCAAAAAGGTTTAAGCCAAAAGAAAGGAAGCTCGCCCTTGATGTATGCTCCCCATCGTTTGAGGGCACCAAGGGTTCGAGAATTGGGATTCTTGCAAGAAAAATATTAGAAGCACAAGCATAGCACAAGCAAACACATATATCATAATACCAACAAGTAATAAGCATGGTAAAAGATAATAAGGAACACATATTAAGTCATTCATTGATAGAAAATGATTATGTCAACCTATAATCATTGTTACAAAAGCAATAACTATAGAATACTAAGACTAAGTATAGCATCCTATTGTGCTAACAAGGAGTGTCACCAAACTTTCTTGAATCCCAAAATGGTTGAAAGGTTTTATTTGAAAATGAGAAACATAAGCATATAAAATGCTTGGTGGTTTAGTGGAGATAAACTTTTGGTTGCATGGATGTTGGTGAGTTTGGAGATGTGGAACTTGTAGGTGGTGGGTTAGAGATAGGGTTTGTTGATTGAGGGTTTTGATGTTGTTCAAGTGATGATATTTGTTAAGATCTTGTAAGAAGATACTCAATCCAAGTGAAGTGCTCATTCAAGGCAATGGTTTGTTGTTGAAGGAAGATGCAACAAGGGCAATTGTTGACATGCTTCTCAACTTGGTTGATGTTGTATGGTGATGATGGTGAGCTTGATTGGGTTGGATCCAAATTGCGTTGCGCAAGATGTAATGCTAAAAGAGCACTAAGCTCATGAGCCTCTTTTAGCTCCTCAACGAACTTCAAGTGTTCGGAGGAAGGTGATGATGGTGGAACATGATGGTTGTCTTGGGTGAAGGTTTGAACATGCAACATAGGAATGGCATGTGAGGTTGTAGGATATGGTGGTGGTACTCTTGGTGGTGGAGACATGGTTGAGCTTGGGTAGTCATGAAAACATGAAATGGGTGGAAGAGGTTCTCCAAGAGTGAGTGGTGTTTTTGTTGAATGAGCAACATGTGAAGTATTGATTGAGAGATTGGGATTGTTGTTTTGGGATTGAGCATGCTCACCATAAGAAGAAGCATGAATGAGGGAATGAGTGGGTGATAGGTTGTGAGATGAGTCATTATTGTGGGTTTGAGGTTTAGTAGTTGGTTGACTTGGAACAACATCACTTGAGTTATGACAAGAATCAAGTTTCCTCCTCCAAACGGGTTTGACGGAGATCCTTGCGGTTCTTGAAATCTTAGGTTTTTGGTTGTTGGGAGATGACATGTTTGGGTGTGATGGCATTAATGATGGGAAGAGGGTATTTATAGTGTATGATAAATGTGGTTTAGGAAGGTAAATTTTTGAGGGATAGCATGGGACAAAATATGTTTGTGAATTTTGGGAAGTATAGGCTGAAATGGGTCAAAAAGTGATAAAGAAAACAGTATCCCCGACCATCAGATGGCCGGTCCCTTTAATCATTAAGGGGGCCGCCTTATATAATTAAGGGGGCCGCCCATCTGGTGATTCCCAGATGCCAGAAATGGGTTTTTGGCAGAAAATTTTCAAAAAGGTTGTGTTTTTGGATTTGGATTCAAGTAAGTTCAACACTTTGAGGCAATATAGGGCATACTATTCATGAATGTAGAGAGTGATATAGAATTAATTAAAATAGGTAATTAATTTCTAATAATCATGTGATCTATTAATTTATCAATTAAGATATGCAACAAAGGAGGCAATAAGGCAAATAAGTTAAATGTGTAACTATATGAAGATGATAACATTTAGTCTAGAGCAAACATATTGATGATTGTTAACAAGTAACAAATAGGTGGACATGATTATATGGACTTCAAGACTTGTTACAAACAAGATCCATATGGGTAAGCCATGATTCTCATGAAATGATTTGATTAAATTATGAATGTCATTTCCAATAGAAGTGTATGACACATGTGAGAAAGTTAAATGTGTTTTAAGCAAAACGTTTTTAGTTTTATTCAACAATGTTTTGAAGTAAATTCAAGTGTGCATTACAATAACATAGATTGAATTTTGTTTCATAACGTGTAACAAAAAATTTCAATCTTGTTTTTGATTAAAATAATGGTTATGAAAGAAATTTTAGTTAAGTAAATTGTTTTAAGAAAAAAAATATTTCATTCAAAAAGAGAGAAGTTTTAAACATGATGTTTTGATCATGATAATCAAGAAGTTGCAAGTGAAGGATTTGAAATGGAAGCTTATCATGCTCAAGAGAATCAATTAAGCCCATTGTCACACATAATCATCTTTAATGACACCTAAAGATATTAAAGTGAAATGATAGATACTTATGATCTAAATGCAATGGGACAGGAAGGAGCAAGGTAAATAGTTCATGGATACAAGATAGACATATATATATATATATATATATATATATATATATATATATATATATATATATATATATATATATATATATATATATATATATATATATATATATATATATATATATATATATATATATATATATACAAAGAACATCATAATATCAAGTTGCAAACAAATCTCAATTATAATACATCTATTAATGCAACTAGTAAGATCATATAGCTTAAGTGGAAGGGTTCTACTATAGATCATAGAAGATTAAGAAAAATGATAATAGATTAAACAACAAGAAGGCATATATGCATATATTAGTGTTAATAATCTAAAAGCATGGCAACTTATCAGTTAAATCATATTCACATACTAATTGAAGTATTCTAAAATATAATGTAATATTGGCAAGTTTTTGAAAAGAGAACTTATCTCAGGTCCAGCTTTTCTTTAAGAGTGGGCATGAGGGTAATGGAAGAAATCATAGAAGTTTGTCCAAAACATGTCGAAGTAGCCAAGTAACATTCCAACGCAATAGAAATCAAGGAAGCTAGATCCGAGATGCTTAACCGATCACATCAATCATCACAAGTCGTGAAGGCTAATAAAAATTGTAATTAGGAGGCTTCATCTTCAAATAGTAACGGACACACCATGATACCAATACTCCAAGAGCGAAGAACAAAATGCCGAGCCAAGAAGATTCCCGCAACAACGTCATAGGCGAAACGATTGCAGAATGTGAAATAACGTGATAGAAACCAATAGCCGTCAAAGGTAGTAGAGCGAGATGAGTAAATCAACACGTAATAGACTCTTTGTTCGTTAATTATCTAAACATGATAAAAAGCTTGGTACCCAGATTCTCATGGGTCCTAGTTGGTTAGATGAGAACATCCATTGCATTTGAATGCACATGATGAGGATGTCGTCGATAAGTACAAGAATTCACCAATAGTTTGTTTTAATTAACAAACAATGACTTTCTTGACTAGAGCAATAGATAATGAGTGTTAATAGTATTAGTTCTAAATTTATTCACTAGGTTTAACAAATTTTATTTGTTTTGATACATTTGTTGAAGGATTATTTACGATAAATCCTAAGCCGGTTTTATCATAAAATGACTTTTGAATGTTGAGAAGATATTTTAAAGATTTAGAACTATGTTCGAATTTTGCCAATGTTTTTGCTCTTTCATTTTCCATTTTAATTTCATGTTTGTAGTCTTGACATTTTTTACATTCAAGATCAATTTCAATATTACTTTCAAGTCTAGACATTTTATCTTCTAAAATTATTTCTTTTTCAAAGTTGTTTTAGCGGATGTTGAAGATTCATTTTTAAAAATAATTTTTGAGTCAATGTTGCAAAAATGTTTGAAGTTGTTTTCCATTTTTGAAAATTCTAATATAAATTGATCATAGCAAAAATGTTTGGTTTTGGATTGTACCTTATTTGTAGTTCTACATTCTTCACATGTTATACGGTGATCAATTCCATTGTCTATGTTGCTCCATGTTTTGTTTGTAGTTTCGCTTGGATCTAGAAGCATGTAGTTCTTGCCATCAATACTTGTGTTCGCATTTGTTTGAATATTCTTATAAGCCGTATTATCATCGTCATCTTTGCACTTGTTGCACCATGATTTATTCACGCTCTTTCTTCGGATTTGGCTCATGTATTCTTCGTTATAGATTAAGGGTGAGCAAACGGACCGGATGGACCGAACCGACCGACAAAACCGACCGGACCGGACCGGACCGGACCGGACCGGACCGACCACATTCGGTCCGGTCTGCGGTCTAGGCTTTTCTGCAAATTCGGTCCTCGGTCCGGTCGGTCCGGTCCGGTCCGGTCCGGACCGACCAAAAAACCGAAAAAACGTGCCAAAATACGCCTAATTGGACCGGACCGACCGAAGACCGGACCGGACCGAACCGGACCGAGACCGGACCGACCACATTCGGTCCGGTCTCGGTCCAAGGGTTTCTCCGGTTCTCGGTCCTCGGTCCGGTCGGTCCGGTCCGGTCCGGTCCGGTTTTTGGACCATGCTCACCCTTATTATAGATACCTTCAATGATCATATTTGAACTAGTAGTACATGTGTTTGTTTCAACTAAATATTCATTTACTAAATTTTCTAGATTAAATATTTCTTGTGCAATATCAAGTTTATCATCTTTGATTCTACATTTCTCTTGGTGAAACTTTAAAAGACATTTCCAAATATCATTTGCCGTTTTACAACGAAATAATCTTTCATATTTAACTCTTGGTAGAGTTTTAAAAATAAGTAATTTGGCTTTAGTGTTTTTATCAATTTTGGTTTGAAGATTATTATATTTATTTTCAAAATCTATTTTGGTTAGTTTAAGATCACCAATTGAAATGATATGCCAAATATCAAGATCTATTGATTTCACATAATTTTCAAATTTGTTTTTCCATTCAAGAAAATGATCATTTTCAAATAAAGGTGGTTGTTGTGCAAATTTCCCTTCTAAATATTTTTCAAATTCCATAGATCGTTACAAGTTTTAAAATACAATCTATTTTAAAAATCTTGCCAGACGTGGCTCTTGATACCAATTGTGGAAAACTAGAAGGGGGGGTTGAATAGTTTTGCGTCTTTTTCGTTTAATAAAAGTTCACTTTCAAAGAATTGATAATAATTTGTAAAAACCTTTGAAACTAAAGTATAGATACAAATTAATTCACATATGTCACATAGATACTACTTATTTAAAGTGTTGAATAGAAATTATAATTTCATGTATCTCACTTGATTATAAGTTTGTATTTATATATGTATATGGGTTTTAATGATTGTATATACTTTTAATTTACTAATGTATAATTAATGTTTTGAATAGAACCTAGTTTGATTTTTATGTGAAACCAATATATGCACAACACACAATAATACTAATGTACAAGAAGCAAGTAAGTAAATAAGTAAAGAATGAGAGTTGGAAAGATCAAACCGAGAGACAAAGGATTTATAGTGGTTCGGCTACAAGGACACCTTCCTTGCCCTACTCCACTCCCCGAGCACCAAACTCGAGAGTTTTCTTCACTAGGTCAATAACCTCCCTTATGGCGGAGAAAACCGTGCACACCAAATGCTTACACCAATTAACCACACAAAGCAAGATGTCGAGTTCTAATCGTAGCTAGAACCAATCTCACACCAAATAACACACCACAACTTCTTCACACCTTTTACTTCTTCAATACGTCTTCACACCACGAGTATCTTCACGCCTTTACAAAATACTTCACGACTTCAATGTCTTGCTGCTTCACAACTTCAAAGCACCAATGTCTTCACAACTTCAGTCTACTAATTTCTTCAAGTCTTCTCCACTTGGAAGCTTCAATTTCTTCACTACTAGTCACTATTGCCACTCTATCATATCTTCACTACTATCCAACACTACTTCTTCACTTCAACCTCCACTTCACACTTACAACAATTCTAGATTCTACAACTAAATCTAGCAAACTAATACATACACCTTATTCACCAAGATATGAAAGATTAACAAGATGAAACAAACAAATAACTTAGATAGCCAGATGATACTAAGTTGTAATACTTCTAATAGAAGTATTCTTCTCTTTGCACTTGAGTGTTGAGGCTTAAATCACTTTGAAACAAAGATCAAAGTATATAAGATCAAAGGATTTTTTTTAGAGGATGGAGAGGGATGTTTAGATCAGAAAGTTTTTAGTGCAAAAAGGTGAGAAAAATATGTGGAATGATCCAATATTTATAGGGCCAGAAAATACTGTTCTGAAGCGTGCCGATCCCCTTAATTAGGGGGCGGTCCCCTTAATGATTAAGGGGGCCGCCCTCCTGAACATTGGATTTTCTTGTCTTTTTGTGAGGGGAATTTTTCTGGATAAGATTTGCCATTTTTGGTTGAAAATTTGAATTCACAAATTTGTAATGAATAAAACATATTCTTTTAATTCCAAAAATGTTTTACAAAAGATATAAAATGTTTTGTGACATTTTATAAATATCTAGTGATTAACAAAAATGTTCCTTTGATCTTGTAATACATTAGACACTTTGTTTGTCCATACCTTAAGTGATTTAATGGTAAATATGAGTATTTACTACTAAATACTTGTTATTGTCATAATCTTTGGTTTGATGAGTTTTCGTTTTGTGATTATCAAAACATAGAGATATCGAAAGATATGAATAACGTTTTTAGTCATTTATTTATATCAACATAAGGTAAAAGAATGAAAACAAATACTCCCCTGATTCATTTGGTGTGGATAAATGGATAACATGGTTAAATCCTCCTCCAAGAAAATGAATGTTGAAAGCTTCCTTCCAAAAATATAAATCATCTTCTTGTCCAATATAACCTGTTAAACCTGAGAAAAACAATCATGGCAAACCTCGTGTAAAATCGACAGCAATCTATATATATCAGGATATAATGCTTGTGGAATGAATGTTTGCAGATTTCCTGGAGTTCATAAAACTAAAGAATTAACAAAAACTTTAAGAATCAGTTAGAAAAAAAAACTCGCAAAATATTTTAGATTTTTTACACCTGACGCCGTCAGGTTATGATCCTGACTTCGTCAGAGTGTTCTGACAGAAATCTCATGTTAAGTTTCCGGAAAATTTCTGGAAAAACTTACGCCTTAATTCCTGGAATTCTTGCAAAACATCATTATGACTCGATACAAGCATTGGACTCAAACAAATACTAATATACATGTTCATTTAAAATTGTTGTGGTTCATGTCCAATTCCGTTCTTAAAACAAATTTGGATTTCCCTTACATTTAGCTTTTGCGAAATACCTTTTTTATGAAG
Source organism: Artemisia argyi (assembly GCA_030686995.1). Classification (NCBI taxonomy): domain Eukaryota; kingdom Viridiplantae; phylum Streptophyta; class Magnoliopsida; order Asterales; family Asteraceae; genus Artemisia; species Artemisia argyi. The sequence continues at coordinate 56,725 of JARVZY010010920.1, forward strand.
TTAAGACAAAAAACAAGGTAAAGCATTTTCACAATTTATTATGAATCATGATCCATAAACAATAAAAATAAAGCATGCATACTGTTAGGAATTAAATAAGCACAAGAATCAGAAGATTCAGCATAAAGGTTTAATGGAAATACGACAAGTATGATTCTGCTAATAAAGCACAAAGCGAGTTTCCACTGAAGGAGATTCTGCTGAAGACTATTTCCACTGAAGGTGATTCTGCTGCTGAATCCTACTGCTGATGAATACTGCTGCTTGATTCTGCTGCTGCTATGACTCTGCAGCTATGACTCATAACAAACAGCTGTGTAGATAAGAATGACTTATTCAACACTTGCATAATAAGATAATATCTTAGTTCTAGTCATCAAATTGAACACTCCAAGTGAGTTGTTTATCCTAGATACATGATGTATCTTGTATGACTAAGCTAGAATAGTGATTAGTCATAAGCTAGTTATTTGTTGAGTCATATAGTTTGTAAAAGATATTTCCTTGGACTATAAAAGGAAAATCTTAGATATGTAGATAAGAGTGACAATGCCATACACAACTCTCATATACAGACAATAGAAAGAACAAATATAAGATTCAAGGTCTTTGTAACCCTAGTGATAAGCTAAAGATCACTCGTATTATTTTTTTTTTTGAATAATATTGAATCGTTTGGTGTTAACTATTCCATTTCCATAACAATAAACATAAATCTTCTAAGTGTGGTTAAGTAGATTCCGCATACTTAATCATATTCACACAAACATATCTCATACACAAAGAACGAAGGTTTAACCACCTTACCGTGTAATCGACCCTCAACAAGTGGTATCAGAGCGTCAGGCTGATATTTTTGTTTTAGAAGAAGAAGTTAGAAATGGATGTTGAGTCTATTCAAACAAATGTTGCTGCTAAGTTACCAATGCTCAAGCAGAATGAGTTTGAGATGTGGAGGTTAAGAATAGAACAATATTTTCAAGTGCAAGATTATGCACTGTGGGAAATCATTGAAGATGGAGATTCTTACAAGCCTACAACCACTACATCAACAATTGATGGTAAGGAAGTTGATAAGCTGCAAACCAAGCCACAAACTGCAGAAGACAGAATTAAGAAGAAGAATGACCTAAAAGCCAGAAGCATGCTGATGATGACCATTCCAAATGATCAACTTATAAACTTCAGCAAATTCAAAGATGCAAAGTCACTATTTGAGGCCATTATTGCAAGGTATGGTGGGAATGAAGCCACCAAGAAGACCCAGAAGACTCTTCTTAAGCAACAGTTTGAAAATTTCACATCAACCAACCATGAATCTTTAGACCATATGTTCAACAGGCTACAGAATATTGTGAGTCAACTTGCTATTCTTGGAGTTGAAATACCTCAAGAAGATTTAAACTCAAAATTTCTGAGAAGCTTACCTGAAGAATGGGCTATGCATGTTGTTGTCTGGAAGAACAAGTCAGACATTGACACCATGGATCTTATGGATCTGTATAGCAACTTTAAGATTGTTGAGCAAGATTTGAAGAAAACTGGAGGTACTAGTTCAAGCACTGGGAACATGGCATTTATGTCATCTCCTAGTAATTCAGTTCCAGTTACTAATGAAAAAGTTCATGATGTTGCAAGTGCTGCAAGTTCATCAAGCAGTACTTTTGGAATTTTGGATGAGAAAACATGTTGTGCTTTCTTCACAAGCAAACATAATGGATCCATGTTAACTCATGAAGACCTTCAAGAGACCAATGATGATGATCTGGAGGAAATAGATCTAAAATGGCAAATTTCTCTTCTTAGCATGAGAGCTAAGAAATTCTATCAAAGGACGGGGAAGAAGATCACAATCAGTAGCAATGATCCTGCTGGTTATGACAAGTCAAAGATAGAATGCTACAACTGTCACAAGATGGGACACTTCTCAAGAGAATGTAGAAGGCCAAGACAGCAAGATAGCAGAAATAGAGATGTTGGAAGAAAATCCAATACAGGGGAGATGTCTGAACCAAAAGCTATGGTAGCAATTGATGGGTTAGGTTTTGATTGGAGCTTCATGGATGATGAAGAAATGGGTTCTTCACAGATGGCTCTTATGGCATTTACTGCACCTGAGGTACATGATCATAAAACCTGTTCTAATACTTGTACTGCTCTTAAAGACTTAAAAATCTTAATTAAACAGTATGATGACCAAAAGGTTCGATACGCCAAATCTGATTTAGATTGTTCAATTATAAAAGTGGTTTAGAATCTGCAGAGAGGCAAATCCT
>JARVZY010010921.1:0-24939 GCA_030686995.1 Artemisia argyi
AAAAAAAATGAAACATCATTGGGCTAGTGAGGTGATTCGGCCCAAAAATATCGGGGTGTCGGTGTTCCGTATAATTTGTGAAATAAATCTCGGTGTCGGTGTCGGTTTGTGAAAACCTTAAATATTTAAATGGTGCCGTCATATATATATACTTGTATATATTCATATATATTTTACTCGTATATATATATATATATATATATATATATATATATATATATATATATATATATATATATATATATATATATATATATATATAAATTGTAATAATGAATTGTACTAATTAATATATATACATATCGTTATATATATATTAATAATGTTTCGGTGTCCAAAATAGAGTGTCAGGTCGCAAGTGGGAGTTACCGGTGCTTAACCTCATTGGGTGACATCCAAGAGTGACATTCGGGTGATCTTGGGTGACAAAACATAATCGGGTGTTAAACAAACGGTGATCAAAACATTTGGGTGTTCAAACAAACAGTGTTTCATATAAAAAATTTCAAATTAGCCCGCAAAAATGGCTTAGTTTAGAATAGTGTCGATAATTAGCATTGATAAATGACCTGGGATTTTACGGTGTATTACAGTACCCACCCGTTAGATTGGATTTGTCCCGGAATCCAAAGTTGAATCGGTGATCGGGGTTGTCTCATCAAATAGTTGTGGGTATTTGGCACGCATTTGGTCCTCGCGCTCCCATGTGTACTCGGGTCCTCTCTTAGAGTTCCATCTGACCTTAACAATGGGAATGCGACTATGCTTAAGTCGTTTGACCTCCCTGTCCATAATCTCAACGGGTTCCTCAATAAAATTCAACTTATCATCGAGTCTGATCTCCTTCAATGGAATCACGAGTGTTTCATCCGATAAACACTTTTTTAAATTTGACACGTGGAAGGTGTTGTGTACTCTACTGAGTTCCTCAGGTAGTTCTAGTTTGTATGCCACGGGACCGATCCTTTCAATGATCTCAAAGGGTCCAACGTATCTTGGGTTTAACTTTCCACGTTTACCAAACCTTATCATTCCTTTCCAAGGTGATACCTTAAGCATGACCTTGTCTCCGACTTGAAACTCTATTGGTTTCCTTCGCACATCGGCATAACTCTTTTGCCGATCCCTAGCGGCTTGTAATCGTTGCTTAATCTTCACTATTTTCTCAGTGGTTTCATGAATCAACTCGGGACCTGAGAGTTGTACATTTCCAACCTCAGCCCACCAAACTGGTGATCTACACTTTCTTCCATAAAGTGCTTCAAATGGTGCAGCCTTAATGCTAGCGTGATAACTGTTGTTGTATGAGAATTCTGCTAACGGTAGGTGTTTATCCCAGCCTTTTCCAAAATCAATCACACATGCCCTAAGCATGTCTTCTAGGGTTTGTATAGTCCTTTCACTTTGACCATCAGTCTGTGGATGGTAAGCTGTGCTCATATCTAACTTAGTTCCCAAGGCTTTCTGTAAAGATAGCCAAAAGTTAGACGTGAAACGGCTGTCTCGGTCAGAGATAATAGATGTTAGGACCCAAGTTTATATCATTCCACACATAAGATATGGTTTAGAGAGATGAAGATGTATTTTAGAGAGAGAGAGTACAAGAGAGGAAAATAAGAGAAAGTTTCTTATTCCATAATGAACCAACACCCTCCTTGGAGGGTTTACAAGAGTATTTATACTCATTATCTAGGGCATCTTACATGTTTCACATAATATCACTAATGGCCCTTAGACTTTAACAAAACATATATTCTAAACATATTAAAACTTTAACGTGCTAATATAATATTGCAACCTATTACAAGACTCATTGACTCGATAATGATCGTCACTTCAAGTGTTCCCAACAATCTCCCCCTAAGGGACGATCATTGAGATCTCTCTTTGATTGCATTTATGATCATCACTTTTGCGTTTCCAACAATCTCCCCCTAAAGGGGTGATCATTTGAGATCTCTTTGGCGACCTGTGGGTTATGGGTCCACCAATAGAAATGATAGATCTTTTGACTTCTTTGATGCTTGTTGTTTTGAGCTTTAAGTCTTTGTGTAATAGCTTTCCTAGATTCTTTGTTCCAATCATGCTTTGTGATCTTTGTTCTTCGTTTTTGTTGTTGTGATCAAATGATGAAGTTGTCTGCCATTCGTCACTTCTGTGTCTGTGGTGGTTGTCCGCCATTCCAACATGCTCATACATCTTTGGACTTTGACTTTCACATGCATGTAGTTCCCTTTCTTTCACTTTGATCTTTAGTCTCTTTACTTTGTAGATTCTTCTTTTCGGCGTAGAATCTTTCTTTGAACTTAGTGTTGCTTTGATCTTTGAGGGAGCTTTCTTTGACTTCAAGATGTATATATGAGCATGCAGAATCTATCGCCATGGAGATGATGTGTAGCTGCAGGTAAACAGTTAGCAATAAACAACCGGTACTTACAGATAAGGAATTAGAGCTCGTCAACAGCATAGTGTGAAGACTCCTTCTAATCCTTATCAAGGCCGTTCCCATGTCAGATACCCCCGAAGGAGCTTACGAGACCTACTAAGTAGCTCAATGACTGGGTGAGTCGCTGGGGATCACTCCACGACTGTAGACCGCTATGAAACCACCACAAACACTAAGCGTAACCCTTGTGGGGTTACCGAAGTGACCTGCTGTCAGGGCTGTTTGATGTTGACCCTGGCAGGAATTTCCGTTCAATCATTGAGAACTACATTTGTAATTCTCTCATAAACGTTCTTGGCAGATTGCTAAGATCTGCGAAGGACTCGATAATTTACAGCTGGTGTCCATTGATGTAGAACACCAGTTGCAGAAATACTAAGTGTTCCTAAGAGATCTTTGATGTATCTCAAGGCTCTAGACTCTATAAGTGCACACTTAGGTTTCCTATACGGAGACTAGGGAGGGGTCTCCTGCTTCAATATCAACCATCTCTAAGAGATAGGTCGATAGATTACACTGGTTCACCGTGAGAATGAAACAAGTTCTTTTAAGAGAACTTGAGTGGTTAAGAAGGTTTAGTGCATTGCGTCACTGGGTCCATGACGACTTTATCTTCAATACCGGTGTCGCGTTAGCAACAACCAGTAGCATATGAGTTGAACCCGGTGTCTGCCCTAAGGTTGAACCTATGGAGGGCTATTTCTTTTCACCCTTTTCTTTACTTTTCTTTTTAATTCTTCAACTCCTTCTTTCCCTTTCATTCTTTTCTCCTTTTTTCGTATCATACCTAAGGACTTCTAATTCTGACTATGGGAGATGTCCTTGGGTAGATCCCTCCGGCTCTGGCGGATCATAGGACGGTTTTTCCTATCTTAATCACCTTATAACTCCGACGGTAGCCAAGAAACCTTTGATTGAAAATCTCTCAAAGTGTTTGTGATCATCAAATATTTTGGTTAACACTTTGAGAGTTATGTGTACACTTTTGAAGAACTCCCCCTTCACATGTGCTCATGAGTATTTAAATAAATTTACACATGCGGGAGGAGTAAGCACTTTTTGAATTGATCCACTTTTAGTGAACAAGACCGATTCGAGACACGCTTACATCACTAGTTAGACTAGCTTGAAATTATTACCCGGCCTGGTCAAGTCCACAAAAAGTTTCTCGAAATGGTACCTTTCTACTAAGACAAATCCTTTTCGAGACACGCTTACGTGGCTAGTTAAAGAGTTCCATTGTCAGCTTTTAGGTGACAACTAGCTCTAGTAACTAACTTGATGTTATTACCCGTCGAGGACAAGTCTTTTCGATTACTAACTTTTGTGTTTCGTCAATTCCTGGGTCAATTCTGAGTCGAGCTCGCACGAGATTCAATCTTAAAGCATCCATTGTCATCCATATTTTAATCACTTTTACTTTTCTCCCCCTCAAAAATAGCATATAAGATGTTGTTTTTGATGAACTTTTGATTAAAATATGCTTTTTGAGTCTTATGGGGAGATTCACCAAGAACTTATCATATTGAACAAAGATCATTTCAAATACTCCCCCTCAATAAGTGAAATAACTTTTTGAGGTTTTGATTACGAGAGGGAATACTTGTCCTTTTGAGAAGAATATAGAAAAAACTTTGAAAATTTGAGTAATTCTACTCAAAAGTAACAAGCTTTCGCTCCTTATGTTAGGATTAAGGCACCGACGCGTACCTCAGGGTCCTTTAATTTTAAGCATGATTTTGATGGAACATTTTGTTTTGAAAAATACTCCCCCTCAAAACTCGCATTTGTTTTGAGAATTTTAAACTTTTTAAAGTTTGAGGGAAGGAGTCTTCTTGAAGCAAAATTCTGAAAGATTTAGAAATTTCAGTTTGAAAAATTCTTGAATAAATTTCGCTTCAAGGTAACTAAAACTTTATACACAGAAATACTCCCCCTCAAAACTAGCATATGTTTTGACATTTTTAAACTTTGGAGCGAATTGGGGAGTAAATATTTGAAAAAATCTTGAGCGAAATTTTGAAAAACCTTTTGAAAAATTTTGAATAAATTTCGCTCAAGATTAAGAAGTTTTAGATAAGCTTTGCATGAGAACTTCTTCTTGTTTTTCAAGGATAAGTGCACATTTGGTTTTAAAGAATGTTTTAGCAAGGCACTTTCCTTTATTTGAAACCCAAGTTGTACACTGAAATTTGTGCACAAGTCGTCATGTTTAAGCCCGGGTTGTAAGCTGAAATACTTACAAGCCATTAAAAATTTTAAGATTAGACAACAACCTTGGGAACCCATTTAAGCACGGCGCCAACAGGTTTACCAAATTTTGAAATCCATTTGTAGGTTGTGTCAATCTGATTTAAAGATGTTGAATTCCAACGAGGACTGAAAACCGGTGTTTCATTTTGAAATAACACTCGTGGAATCGATGGAGGTTTAAAACTCTTTTTTCGTTGAAAATTGTTTGAGAAACCCGGCGTTTCTCTTGGAGTTTTAAAATCTGAAGAAGAAGATTTCCGTCTAGAGTTGAACCTCATGGGTTCTTTTTGAAAATTTGTTTCTGTGATAAATGGAAACCTTTCGGTATTAGGAATGTTCAAAGCAGAGTCATTTTCATGTTGCAGCGAAAGCAATTCTGATATTGAATATTTGAAAGGTTTTGAACGACTTTGCTTTGGTCTCCACACTTGCTTTACCGGTGTAAAACGAGAGTGTGGAGTTTGAAAAACATGATTCTTTTCTTTTGAAGCATTTAGGTGTCACACCCCCAGAAATCGGGTCCAGCGGAAGCATACATGTAGCTGGGGTGTAACTCAATTGGTATTACAACACAAGTTCAAAAATGGTTTTCACTTGACTCATTTAGAATAAAATAGCTTAATCAAAAATGTTGAATTTACATTTTTAAAAGTAGTGCGGAAGTAAGCCCTTTAAATAGTTTAAAACGGTCCCCATAAGAATATCAGAGTCTTCTATGACCATGCCATGCCCTGCCAAAACCTCCAGTAGCGTGCCATTGCTTAAAACCTGAAAATACATGCTAAAACGTCAGCATAAAGCTGGTGAGTTCATAGGTTTAATAAACAAGTATTTTCCGTAAACAAGTGTTTTCCCGCAAAGGCATCGTAAATCCACTGTCAAATATAGTATGAGTAAGACATGTGTGCTTAAAAGAATGTTTCCACAGCAAAACGCATAAATAGTTTAACAAACAAAGTTTCATAGCACCAGTTTAGGAAAGAATATTGATTGCACTAAGTTCAAGGCACCGAAAAGGTTTTCTAGCTATATGCAGGAGGTTACGCTCCCAAGAACTTCTAGGTAATCAAACATACCTAGGATATTGTGGGTAATCAAACATGCCCAAGAACTTCTAGGTAATCAAACATACCTAGGATATTGTAGGTAATCAAACATACCCAAGAACTTCTAGGTAATCAAACATACCTAGGATATTGTAGGTAATCAAACATACCCAAGAACTTCTAGGTAATCAAACATACCTAGGATATTGTAGCTACCGGTCCTTAACTTAGGCAATATTTGGCAATCAGTAAATAGTTTAAATTTATGCACTCATGTCCATGAGTAAATAGCAAGTAGGTAGTAAGTGAATAATATTGTACTCGGATAATCAACAAGTATTTAGATAAAGCTGAAAATATTTGAGTAATCAACTATGTAAAGCGAGTAATGCGTTTTAGTAAAACGAGCATTGAATTCAAATAGTAAGGAGCATGTATCTTCCCCCAAAACAGTTGTAAAACAAGTAAAAGTAGGGGTTATGAACTCACCTGGTGCAATAGCTACAATGACAACAAGGAATACACGAAATGAGGCACGATCTCTAATCGCAACCTAATAGGAATGATATGATCTAATGTAAGAAATGAAATAATGCTACACATGCAAATACGTATGTTATCGATACCACTCATTAGTTTTGAAAATAACGTTTATCGTCGACAAATACGTTTTTGACGTCTCGTTAGGTTAATAACCACTTTTCATTGTAAATATGTTGAAACGGTACTCCACGATCCTTGTTTGGTGATCTATCGGCAAATATAAGGTTTTCGTCGCAAAAATAACCTTTTTATTAGTTGAAAACATGCCCAAAATGGCCTCGCAAAACAAGTCGCGAAATGTTGTACGTTAAGAGTTAGTGATGAAACTCGGCGTTTTTGAAAACCTTGTAACAATATCTAAAAGTCGTGTCATTTAACTTTTGGCGATACGGGTCTCGATCGATGAGAAAATCGACTCTCATTGTTGTTACTTGAAAGTATTATGTTCAACACTTAGAAAATTTTATTATAGTAAAAGCTGTCAAAATATATAGTTTATCGGGCATATAGATGAGATCGTAGTTTATTCGTTACAAGTCTATTCAACGAACGGCCAAATGATTTGAAAAGCTTGTTGGAAGATCTCGATTTTACTTAACTACGGCTCGGACTCAAACTAATCCGATCATAAAGAAAAACAGCCGTGAAAGTGGTGTCTCGCAAAGACAGTTTTGCGGCAAAAATGGTAATACAAAAGCTGATGGAAAAATATATGTATCGTCGGATTTCAAACACTTGTATCTTTTTCGTTATAAGCCCGTTTTCTATGTTCTTTATATCCCCGCGAAGGTAATCAAGTATACTAATATATTTTTGATAGGTCGGGATGGCTAGATCAAGTTTTAGGCCTCGAAACAGTCCAAGAAAATCGTGGGACAGCAAGGTATTTTTCAGAAAATAGTTTTCGTCGTTAAAATTGAAAATATCATAACTTCTTCGTCGTAACTCGGATTTTATCCCCGTTTTCGGCCATAGTTTCGTCTCGGAATGTATTTTCTAAATCTTTGGTCCAACGTTACCCAAAACCCACTGATCTTTCCAGATTTTACAAAAATGGACAGAACCTCATATATAGTTTGGAAAATCAACTTTTCTAGTTCAAGACTTGTTTAGATCTTACCCAAACTATCTCAAATCAACTCCACAAGTACCCAATCCTACCATACACCTTCTTAGGGTGTCATGGGTTCCTAAACATCACCAATCTTGGTGGATCTCATGAGATTACTAGTAAAAATTGTAGATCTATGTTTATAACCAAAAATAAACAATAAGTGGTATGGATCATAGTATATTTGCATGTTTTTGTTACTAGATCAAGAAAATATATGAAGTAGATGTTTAAAAGAGTAAGAAAGATTGTTGGTAACTTACTTTGAAGATTGGGTGATTTTTGAGCAAGAAAACTTAATAATCTTGAGGTTTTTATTTCAAAACCCAAACAAGATCAATACTATGACTTGTTAAACACCTTGATCTTGAAAAGTTGATGGATCCCTCTTGGTGTTCTTGGCTTGGCCGATCATACACAAAAGGGAGGAGAGAAGAGAGTGTTTTGCTAGGTGTTTTGATTTGTTAGAATGAAAAATGGTAATTGATGGAAGTATATATATACTTGGTTAATTTCAAGTAATTATGGTGGCAAGATCCATGAAACAAGGAAGCATAGGGTGGCTAGGGGGGGGGGGGGGGGCGGCACAAGAGTAAAACAAGGGTTATGTTTTGTGGACTCATTAATAATCTTGTCTAGGTGCAAGTATTGGTTGGTTTTGAGATGTATTAGGTGTTATCGGGTACCGAGTTATCTAAAAATAAATCATGACGCGATGAAATAAAATACGACGAAGTTGTAAAAATTGTAAAATATTATTCCTTGCAAGAATCGGGTGTTAAAATAATTATTGAATTGAAATAGCGCAAACCGACGGAGTTATAAGCTCCGACCGTAAGGTATAGCCATTGATTTCAAAACACCGGGTAAAATAATAATATAATTTTTTTTTATATTATTATAATGAGTATGAAAACATATTAGGATCATAGTCGGGAGTATTGGGTATACGTTCGTAGTAAAAACTGAGTGGTAACGTTAATTACAAATTAAGCATACGTAAATGAAAATAATGCATATCCGTGTAGGGCCTAAAGTACTGATGATGTTACTGAGGATATATATAGACTACTCCAGTCTATATGAAATGTCATAAATGAAGGATGCATGAATTCGCAGCTAAACCTAACTGGTTACGCGAATTTGAAGACTCGTAAACTCAGTTTACGAAAAGACGAACGACAATCGTGAATAGTGATTTCCTTCCGGAAATGAATAGTGTCACATGAATAGTAAAATTTCTGAACGCTTCTCGGAATCACAAACTGACTCCGAAAACGATGAATAGTAAAATGATGAATAGTGACCGGTGAATAGTAAATGGTGAATAGTAACCGATGAATAGTAAAATTGTCGAGATTTGGAAAATGACCTGAAATTACGAGTTGTGACATTCTCACCCCCTTAAAAGGAACTTCGTCCCGAAGTTCAGTTTGTGTTGGTCTCTAGAGTGGTATTGGTTAAAAGATGATGATATAATCGTGTAAGCTACTGAGCTCTAACAAGGTTCAAGTCTGACGGCCACTAGGCCTACTCTGTCAGAATTCGTAAATAGTTCAGTGTATATCGAGTTTAACTTTATGAAGTTTTCTGAATGGTATTATGCCTTTCCTAGGCAGAACTTTCCACACAATCATGCCACGAACTTGAAATTCTAGTGGTTTACCGCTTATCGAACTTGTAATTGATTCTTGATTTGTAGGAAATTCCTGGTTATTTCATGAATGCTTACGGGACTAGTGAGTTGTGCTTTTCCAAGTTTTGACCCGTCAATGGATGTTGGCACTTCGACCATAGAGTGCTTCGAATGGTGTAGTCTCTAAGCTCGTGTGATAACTATGGTTGCAACTGAATTTGATTTATGGCAAATGGTTAATCCAACCATTTCTAGTGTTATTCACACCCGATTTGGGCATATCTCCCTAGGTTTGAATCAATCTCAAATTCTGACCATTGGTCTACAGATGATAGGTGGTGTGGTTCCAAAGAGATCTTAATGAAATCATTAGGAGTTGAGGTGAATCAAATTCCTTTATTAGGAATAATTGAAATGAGTATCATGAATCTTGTTTTGAAAGTCTTACAGGGTTAAATCAGTAAAAGGGTGTTGTTGAAAATAATAGATTAGGATAAGGTTGTGATCCTTCGCAGGATGTCAGGAATTGAGTCTTTCTCCACCTACGGTGCTTAGTCTCCGTTACTAAGATTTTCCCCAAGTTATAGGTCATCAACTCACAAACTCCTAAAGGTATAAGTGAGGTAATATAGTGATTGATTTTCAAAGTTTGTTTTGAGATTGTGTTTTGTTCATAAACCTTTCCTGAATAAATGAATCTACAAGTTTAAGCAAACAGCTTTTTAGGTAACATCCTTCTTGATGTTTCAAAATTTAGTAGTTATGCAATATGGGAAAATTTTCAACATAAGGTGGATAATATAGTTTACCAAAGATCGATGTTTGAAATTTTGTAATATTCAATAGTTTTGTAAAAGATTAGCCAAAAGGAATTTGCTTGTCAAAATAAGAGCATCAGAAAAGTATTTCTTACAAGATATATGTTTTTGTATAACGGTAGTTTGGAGAAAATCCATTTTAAAGTGAAAGTATTAAGAGGATAAAATAGCCAGGTAGGTATGTCTGCACAAATGCATAGGTGTCTAACATGTTCGAATAAAGTCTATTGGTGAGGACATGTTCAATTTATAGTCTTGGTTAAAAGGTTGGATTTATCTCTATGGTGTGGCTTAGTGAGCACTCGTATCGAAACAAATCCTGTAATTCAGTCAAACCAATACTTTCTAGATGGTAGAATTTTTGGTGATCAGGCCAGTGATAGTGGTTCGAATGGTTTTGTGATATCTTGCGGTTTCTATTGAGTTTTGAATGGTCTTACTGTACCGAGGTATCCTCCTCATAGAAGGTATGGAAAGTCTTTCCTAGGGAGGTCATTGATAATATCCACTTATCAATATAGGGAGTAGTGAGGGATGAGTGACATCGGAATCTATAGAGTGTCACCTAATTCTTTGTATATATGGGGGTGGGGAAAAGAAATGATAGTGATGGTGAGAAGGGAAGAGACTGTGACAACTGCAACAAAATGAGATTGTGACAAAAGAAAATACTGTGATATGAGTGTATTGTGCATAAATATGAAAGTTCATGAAATAAAATGACTAGCTGACATGCTTCCAATCGGTGGTTTACGAAGTGATGAAAAGTATGAAGGTTCCAATAACGAGAGTATACACACACATGAATGAAACATTTGGAAATGAGTTGAGAATTCAATCCAGACATAATCTTATTATAACCATTCTCAGTGTTGCAAAATTCACTTCTGAGTCAGACATAGGTGGTCAGCCTATATCTCACTATCCCGGGTCGAATATAGATGACCAGTCTATATTCCACCGAGGTTCAATGAATTTTAAAATACTCAGCTCAGTTATACTAATACTGTCACAACCCGCTATTTCCCAGGTCAATACTAATTTCTAAACTAGAATTTAAATTCTTGACGTTTGATTTGAAACATTTTTACATGAGCCTTTTAATTGAACCGACGCGAATTTCTAATTAAATTCTAAGTACTCTAGGACTTAGGTTAATTTTAATCCACAACGCTCCGGTACCTTGCTCCTTCCCCAGTTCACCATTTTATTCTATAAAACGAATTTCTATTCTTTAAATACTTACGGTTTTTAAATCCTACATAACGTTAATTTTTATTCAAGAATGTAACACTTGACATACCCGACTTTCTCAACAATTATTTTTAGGGTATTTTTATACTTCCAAAACTATTACCAAAGTCCTAAAAATATTTTTCGATGTCCAAGATAAATTCTTTATATCTTACGTTTAATTACGTATAACTTCCGTTAACTACCAAACTAATACCCAATACATATTTTTACTACCCAATACATTCAATATATACATTTTATACAAATAAAAACCATTTTCTTCCTATCCTAGACATATGAGCCGCCCCCCCCCCCTACAATGTATAAAACTAGCACAACAAAATCTATTAAAATTTCAAACTTGTTATTAGGTGAGACATGCAATTAATTTTGGTGGCTAGAGCAACCCATTTGCCCCCTCCTTTTTCCTTAAAATTCGGCAAGACCACAAGGACCATGCAAAGATATTTTTGACCACCTTTGACCATAGGGCTATATATATGTACACCTAAAACAAGTTCTTCATTTTAGTTAAAAAGAAAACACACTTATCTCCCACTCTTACATCCCATTCGATCCACCCTAAGGAGCAAGGAAGAAGGAGAGCTTGTTTGGCACTTTCAAGAGTACTTAGGGTAGATTAACAAGGGTTTGGAGTACTAATCTTGGGGTCACACTAGTGTTTTACAACCCTCATCTCACTAATCACCTTTGTAAGTGATTTTTTTTTTACACTACTAATACTTCATGATTTTTTTATGCTTGTCTAGTATATATACTTAGTATCACTTGGTACATGTTGAAACATTTTACATCCACCTTGATCTTTTAGCAAGAAAATATATTTTGTACAAGTTTTGATCACAAGAAAATTTGTTAGTAAAAATCTCTAAAAGAAGTTGAAGATGAAAACATTATATATCTAGATGTTAGTAAACTTGTAGTTTTAAGCATCCTTGATGATCTTTTACTTGGACTCTTGACTATTGCTAAGTTTAGGTTTAGATCATTAATTTCTAGTGGAGATGATGATGGATGAACTAGTATTATTTTTGGAGATGTTGTTAAATAAGTAGGATGACAAAAAGGATTTGGTAAATATAGTTTGGCATTTTAGATGTCAAATCTGTCCCCTCCGACCCTTCACAGAAAAATCAGCACTTTGGCGACTATATTGGGCTAGAAATATAGAAACTAGACTTAACAACGAAAACATAGCCGCTTGAATGGGTTGAAACGGCCTTATAACGAAAAAGATATGCTATTTTCAAGATTTACGACGAAAACTATATTTTTCTGAAAAATGGTTTCTGTCCCGAATTTTTGAGCTAGGAAAACTGAGGTTAAATGACATTTAGACTAGCCGAGACCTTGAAAAATCAAAAGTATACTTGATTACCTTCGCGGGAATATATAGAACTTGAAAAACGGAGTTACGACGCAAAAGTTATAGTCCAAAGAAGTTACAACGAAATAATAAATTTTGACGGCTTATTATTTGCTATTAGAAAAGCTGTTAGAATATATAAAATGGATTTTTAGACACTTTAGAGTGTATTTTGGCTAAAATGACGTACATATAAATGGTAGGACATAGTGTATACTTAGTAGGTGCGTTAGAGTTTTTCAAAATATACATTTACAAGACGACTAATATTTGGTCGTGAGATTTACAAGCTACGTTTTCTAAAATGGTGGATAACTTAAATACGAAATCACTTTGATTACCTACATTTTTGACGATAAAAATTTCAACAACATGTACAAGTGATAATATAGTGTATGACTTGCATGCTTAACCTTGTTTTCGAATCTAAGGCATATGTACTATCTAGGTTGCGTTTAGAGTTACCGGACCTTATTTCCTACTACTTTGTCTATCGGATTTGCTTTTGCTAAGGTGAGTCATAGCCCCACTTGTACACTTTTAATACTTGATTTCAAATACTTGGGGTGGAAATACATTGCTTTATTTTATTGCGGACATGAGTATAAAACTGTTACATTGCCTGAGTTACCGATTACTGCCACAAAAGTCCCCTTTATCATGAACCGTTAATTACATGCGTGTAAGCGCGAATGCTGTGGATAGATCTATTTGGGTTGACACCCCGTCCGAGTTGGTCGCGCCAACCTGTTAAACGGACGCATATCATTCGGATTATTTCCGAGTGTCTGGCAAACACTTACTAGGGGCATTATTATGATTGATTTCATGTGATTACGTCGAGCTTCGGGGTCATGAGCTCATGGCATTGTATTTTATTTTTGAGTTAACATTGTATTTGTTATAATGGTTATCTCCACTGAAAATCTTGTGTTCCGCTAAATACTTGTTTACTTAAACCTATGAACTCACCAACAATTATGTTGACGTTTTAGCGTGTATTTTCAGGTAACTAAATGAAGTTTGCATAAGTATGTATGGACCACGCTAGAGTCACGTTATGGATGCACATCATGATGAAGATGTCTTTACTTTAACTAGTGTTTGGTTTTGCGTTTTGAACGTGAACTCTGATGTTTTGTAAAACTTTATGTTAAATCAAACGCTTGTTTTAAAATGACTCACTTAGAGGTCATTCTTTATTTCCTTGTACTTTGATTGCCATGAAAGTTGCGCCCTCGGGTTCCATTCCGCTGCGACCCAAATCTGGGGGTGTGACAGATTGGTACCAGAGCCAAGGTTATAGAGAACTAGGATGCATCATTGACCCTAGACTATAACCACTAGGTCACGACACTTCACTACATCATGATGTGCGTAGGCGATTACTATACATGCTTTCATTTACTCATTTTATACAAATTACTTATACTTGTACTTATACTATACTTATACTCATACGTATGTATTTTTTTTATTATTGACCTGGTCACAGCGACATGTCCTCATCCACTAATCCCATTATCATTCCCTCAGACTCGGACATTGAGGATACCTCATCATCCCCTACCGTTCCAGTATCACCTGCTATTCCATCCCTCACACCCTCTGGCGACGTCTCCGCAGAGACTGAGCCATTTGAGGATGACGAGACTGCACCTACTCCACCATCAGTACCAGTTACCTCTACTCTCCCATCACCATCGATTACACCATCTTCATTACCATTACCTTTCTCTACTACCCCTCAGACTACAGCTGTCCCATCACCATCTCCTGTCTACGGACCACTGACATATGACCAGTACCTAGAGACTCAGCAGTGGCTATCACCTGATGATGTTGCACCATTACCTGCTTCATCCTTCCGACCACCTCCATATATGTTACCCTCTTATGTTACACCACCAGTCTTCACCTACCGTCAGACTACTACTGTTCCACTATCACCATCATCCGGAGCTATTCCAGACACTGTTCTACCACCTCGTAAGAGGTCTTTCACCATACTACCCTCACCATCGGACCCTTACGTCCAGGCTGCTGCTGAGGCATCTGATCGACCCAAGGCACGTCGTAGAGTCGACGCGCGCATGTGGTCATTCATTCCAGATACTCTTAGTGATTGGAGGTATGAGGAGGGTACACCTAGTACCTATGAGTTAGGTGAGAGCTCATCTATGGCTGGTGCCCGAGTCCTTCCGGTCACTCGAGAGCCTATTCATCATACTATCCCTCTATTGATTGCTAGGTTGGTTCGTCATGAGGACCGACTTGACCGAGTCTGTGATCGTCTCCATGATTTCCCTTTGGGTCGTATCTATGACTTAGAGGGGGATGTTGCACTCTTGTTGGTTGGTCGAGGTGACATCCAACAGACTGTCGCTGGATTAGGGACTACTCTGGACCAGACTCTTGAGCAGGTTGCAGATTTACAGAGTCAGCTCGCACAGCATCAGGAGGATCAGTATTCCTCAGCTGCAGATGCCCATGATGAGCGAGAGGCACTTAGAGACCGACTAGAGATTGCTACGGCACGTATTGTTGAGTTGGAGGAGCGAGATGCTCGCAGGAGAGATGAGATCTTAGAGCTTCGTGAGAGTATCCAGCATGAGCGTCACATGAGGGGACGTCTCACGGATCAGCAGCTCTTGAGTCGTACTCGGATTACCACTTTGGAGCAGACTGTTGAGGATTCCCAGACCCGCCAGGGACTGACTGATGACATCATAGCTAGCTTGACCAGGCAGATCAGAGAGCTCCAGAGTCGCTTGGGTGTTCCACTAGGTGGTAGCTAGACTAGACTAGTATCTTATGTAGCTTTTGTATCCATATCCTAGCCACGGGGTGTGTGGCATGACTAAAGACGCTTGTGATATTTTGTATGTTGTACAAAACCGTAACAAGTTATGTAGACTTATGGTATGATGCTATATGATGATATCGGCCTATGTTAGCCGAGATTTTCCATGTATTATTCGGATATGTTGTGGTTGATCTACGCATATTAGGATTATGTCTATGGTTGACTCTTATCACAGTATACTTTTATCATGATTTATCCTTGTCGCGATATATTTCTATCATTTTCATGGTTGTATCTACTCATGATGTGAATATATTATGGCTATGGTGATTTATTATGGTTGATTGTTGTTCCCGTCGTGATTCATTCTTGTTATGAATTACTTCTATCCTTGTGGTTGCTCCTATTGTGGTTTGTATACGTCATGGCTATATGTATACGCTTGTGATGACTTTTGTTACTTATGGACACTAACCATTGTTATTTCTTGTGATTAGAAGAACAATGCCACCAAAGAAACAAAACATGAGTGCCGCAGCCATTGATCGACTTGTTGCTCAACGAGTTGCTGAACAAGTTGCTGCTGCTATGGCTGAATACGAAACTAATCGCAACAGTGGCAATGGCGGGGAAGCTAGTGGAATTGCGACTAGAGTTGAACCTGCAGCTCGTGGATGTACTTACAGGGAATTTTCGGCTTGCAAGCCACAGACTTTTAGTGGCACTGAAGGAGCCGTTGGTTTGGTAAGATGGTTCGAGAAGTTGGAATCGGTTTTTCGTACGAGTAAGTGCGCAGAGGACTGTAAGGTGGCATATGCTACAGGTACCTTGCTGGACGGTGCCTTATCGTGGTGGAATTCTTATGCCCAATCAGTGGGAATTGATACTGCTTTTGAAACACCATGGGCTGATTTTAAGGAAATGATGATGGCCGAGTATTGTCCAAGAAATGAAGTTCAAAAGATGGAAGTTGAATTTTGGAACTTAGCTGTGAAAGGAGTTGACATTGCTGCTTATACTAAGCGACACCATGAATTGTCTACTCTTTGTCCTGAGATGGTTTCCACTACACGGAAAAGGATTGAAAGGTACATCTGGGGACTTCCGCCTAATATTCAGGGAAATGTCACATCTTCTAAGCCAAGTACTCTGGATGAGGCAATTCGAATGTCTCACAATTTAATGGACCAAGTTGTTCGAGCAAGGGCTGCTCGAGATGGCAATACTAGTAACCGCAACAACTACAACAATCGCTACAACAATCGAAACAACAAGAGGAAATGGAATACAACTCAGGAAGGAAATGCTACACCACAACCAAACAAGAAACAAGAAGTGGTTAAGGCTTATGCAACAGGCCCAGCTGAGAAAAAGGGATATGGCGGAACTCTTCCTAAATGTGACAATTGCCAACGTCACCACAATCCAGGTCCATGCCCTCCAATATGTGGTAACTGCAAAAAGATGGGTCACATGACCAAGGACTGCAGAATTCCTACTCCCGCAACAAATCAGAGGATTCCTGGTACATGTTTCGGATGCGGAGAAACGGGACATTACAAGAATAATTGCCCAAAGGATAAGAACAAGGGTGCGGAGACTCAGAATAATGGAGCTCGGGGAAGAGTCTACAATCTCCGAGGAAGGGAAGCTAGAGAGGACCCGAACGTTGTTACGGGTACGTTCCTTCTCAATAATCATTATGCTTCAGTTTTATTTGATTCGGGTGCCGATAGAAGTTTTGTGTCTACTACTTTTGCTCCTTTACTTAACATCACACCAACCACTCTAGACACTATCTATAGAATCGAATTAGCTAACGGTGATATAGTTGACTCTGACACCATAATCCGCGGTTGTACCTTTAACTTCCTAAACCATCCGTTTCATATCGACCTTATCCCTGTTGAACTTGGTAGTTTTGACGTCATAATTGGAATGGATTGGCTATCCAAACATCACGCGAGAATTATTTGCAATGAAAAGGTTGTTCATCTTCCTTATAATGGTGAAACCTTGGTTATTCGTGGTGAACGAAGTGGAACTCGATTGAGTATAATATCATGTATTAAGACCGAAAAGTACATAAAGAAAGGATGTTACGCTTTTCTAGCACACATAACCGAAAAGAAATCGGATGAGAAACGATTGGAAGATGTACCAATTGTCCGAGATTTCCCGGAGGTCTTTCCTGAGGAATTGCCGGGATTACCACCTACCCGACAAGTTGAGTTTCAGATTGATCTGATTCCTGGAGCTGCACCAGTAGCTAGAGCACCCTACCGACTAGCACCATCTGAGTTGCAAGAGTTGTCTAATCAGTTACAAGAACTATTAGACAAGGGATTCATCAGACCAAGTTCCTCGCCTTGGGGAGCACCTGTTTTATTTGTAAAGAAGAAGGATGGGTCTTTCCGAATGTGTATAGATTATCGTGAGCTAAACAAGTTAACAGTGAAGAACCGTTACCCACTTCCAAGAATCGATGATTTGTTCGATCAGTTGCAAGGCTCAAAATTTTACTCAAAGATTGATTTGAGGTCGGGTTATCATCAGCTTAGAGTTCGGGAAGAAGATATCCCGAAGACGGCCTTCAGGACTCGTTATGGTCACTACGAGTTCCAAGTGATGCCGTTTGGATTAACTAATGCGCCGGCAGTATTTATGGATCTCATGAATCGCGTGTGCAAGCCGTATTTGGACAAATTTGTAATTGTGTTCATTGACGACATACTAATCTACTCTAAAAGCAAAGAAGAGCATGAAGAACACCTCAAGGCTATTTTAAAATTGCTCAAGAATGAGAAGTTGTATGCGAAGTTTTCCAAGTGCGATTTTTGGATTCGGAAAGTACAATTTTTAGGACACGTAATTGATAGTCAAGGACTGCATGTCGATCCCGCTAAGATCGAGGCTATCAAAGATTGGGAAACCCCTAAGACTCCCACCGAGATTCGCCAATTTCTAGGTCTTGCTGGGTATTATAGAAGATTCATCGAAGGTTTCTCTAAGATAGCTAGTCCTTTGACCAAATTGACACAGAAGAACCAGAAGTACGAATGGGGAGAGAAACAAGAATTCGCCTTCCAGTTGTTGAAACAAAAACTTTGTAGTGCGCCGATTTTGGCATTGCCCGAAGGAATGGAAAATTTTGTAGTCTATTGTGATGCTTCGTATAAAGGGCTTGGAGCTGTATTAATGCAGAAAGAAAAAGTCATAGCTTACGCTTCTCGACAACTCAAGGTGCATGAGAAGAATTATACCACTCATGACTTGGAGTTAGGAGCAGTTGTCTTTGCACTAAAGATTTGGAGACATTATCTCTATGGCACTAAGTGTACGGTGTACACGGATCACAAAAGTCTCCAACATATCTTAGATCAGAAAGAGCTTAATATGAGGCAACGTCGTTGGTTAGAGTTGCTCAGCGATTATGATTGTGAAATTCGATACCACCCAGGCAAAGCAAATGTTGTAGCAGATGCTCTTAGTAGAAAAGAGCGACTTAAACCTCTAAGAGTAAGATCACTGGGCATGACAATTTGTTCACCACTCCCATCCAAAATTCTTGAGGCCCAGACTGAAGCCCTTAAAGCAGAAAATCGACCTAAGGAAAATATCTACGGTATGCCAGAGAGTAAGAATGGCTTTACAAAAAGAGAAGATGGGACGCTATGTTTAAAAGAAAGAAGTTGGATACCACATTTTGGTGGTTTGCGAGATTTGATCATGCACGAATCCCACAAGTCAAAGTATTCCATACACCCAGGTTCCGATAAGATGTATCAGGACCTTAAGAAGCTTTATTGGTGGCCGAACATGAAGGCTGACATTGCCACTTATGTCAGCAAATGTCTTACTTGTTCCAAGGTTAAGGCCGAATACCAGAAACCGTCGGGTTTACTACAACAACCCGAGCTCCCACAATGGAAATGGGAGCGTATCACCATGGATTTCATCACTAAACTTCCTAAAACTCCGAGCGGTCACGATGCAATTTGGGTGATCGTGGATCGTCTCACCAAGTCAGCTCATTTCATACCTATTAAGGAAACCTATAAGATGGAGAAGTTAGCCAGAATTTACATCAAGGAAATTGTATCTAGACATGGTGTACCAGTTTCGATTATTTCAGATCGAGATAGTCGATTCACTTCAAGATTTTGGGAATTACTTAATGATTCCTTTGGATCCCGTCTTGACATGAGCACGGCCTATCATCCGCAAACCGATGGTCAGAGTGAGAGAACCATCCAAACACTAGAAGACATGCTTCGTGCCTGTGTGATCGATTTCGGGGATAGTTGGGATGATCATTTGCCATTGATCGAGTTTTCCTACAACAATAGTTATCACACGAGCATAAAGGCCGCTCCATTCGAAGCATTATACGGTAGAAAATGTCGATCACCTATCTGTTGGGCCGAAGTCGGAGATGCTCAACTCACCGGTCCGGACATTGTTCACGAAACAACCGAGAAGATTTTTCAGATTCGGAACAGATTAAAGGCTGCTAGAGATCGTCAAAAGAGTTACGCCGATGTGAGACGTAAGCCTTTGGAGTTCAATGTTGGCGACATGGTAATGTTAAAGGTATCGCCTTGGAAAGGCGTTATACGATTTGGAAAACGCGGGAAGTTAAGCCCCAGGTTCATTGGACCATTCAAGATTCTAGCTAGAGTCGGTCCAGTGGCCTACAGACTTGAGCTTCCGCCGGAGCTCAGCAGTGTGCATAATACATTTCATGTTTCTAATCTCAAGAAGTACTTAGCCGACGAATCCCTCATCATTCCGCTAGAAGAGATTCAGCTTGATGACAAGCTTAACTTTATCGAAGAACCGGTCGAGATTATGGACCGTGATGTCAAACAGTTGAAACATAGCCGAATTCCTATCGTCAAAGTTCGCTGGAATTCTCAACGAGGTCCTGAGTTCACTTGGGAACGAGAAGACCAGATTCGTCAGAAGTACCCCCACCTCTTCACCAAAAACACTCCAATGACCAACGCTGACTGAATCTCGCGGACGAGATTCCCTTTTTAGGGGGGTAGAATGTCACAACCCGCTATTTCCCAGGTCAATACTAATTTCTAAACTAGAATTTAAATTCTTGACGTTTGATTTGAAACATTTTTACATGAGCCTTTTAATTGAACCGACGCGAATTTCTAATTAAATTCTAAGTACTCTAGGACTTAGGTTAATTTTAATCCACAACGCTCCGGTACCTTGCTCCTTCCCCAGTTCACCATTTTATTCTATAAAACGAATTTCTATTCTTTAAATACTTACGGTTTTTAAATCCTACATAACGTTAATTTTTATTCAAGAATGTAACACTTGACATACCCGACTTTCTCAACAATTATTTTTAGGGTATTTTTATACTTCCAAAACTATTACCAAAGTCCTAAAAATATTTTTCGATGTCCAAGATAAATTCTTTATATCTTACGTTTAATTACGTATAACTTCCGTTAACTACCAAACTAATACCCAATACATATTTTTACTACCCAATACATTCAATATATACATTTTATACAAATAAAAACCATTTTCTTCCTATCCTAGACATATGAGCCGCCCCCCCCCCCTACAATGTATAAAACTAGCACAACAAAATCTATTAAAATTTCAAACTTGTTATTAGGTGAGACATGCAATTAATTTTGGTGGCTAGAGCAACCCATTTGCCCCCTCCTTTTTCCTTAAAATTCGGCAAGACCACAAGGACCATGCAAAGATATTTTTGACCACCTTTGACCATAGGGCTATATATATGTACACCTAAAACAAGTTCTTCATTTTAGTTAAAAAGAAAACACACTTATCTCCCACTCTTACATCCCATTCGATCCACCCTAAGGAGCAAGGAAGAAGGAGAGCTTGTTTGGCACTTTCAAGAGTACTTAGGGTAGATTAACAAGGGTTTGGAGTACTAATCTTGGGGTCACACTAGTGTTTTACAACCCTCATCTCACTAATCACCTTTGTAAGTGATTTTTTTTTTACACTACTAATACTTCATGATTTTTTTATGCTTGTCTAGTATATATACTTAGTATCACTTGGTACATGTTGAAACATTTTACATCCACCTTGATCTTTTAGCAAGAAAATATATTTTGTACAAGTTTTGATCACAAGAAAATTTGTTAGTAAAAATCTCTAAAAGAAGTTGAAGATGAAAACATTATATATCTAGATGTTAGTAAACTTGTAGTTTTAAGCATCCTTGATGATCTTTTACTTGGACTCTTGACTATTGCTAAGTTTAGGTTTAGATCATTAATTTCTAGTGGAGATGATGATGGATGAACTAGTATTATTTTTGGAGATGTTGTTAAATAAGTAGGATGACAAAAAGGATTTGGTAAATATAGTTTGGCATTTTAGATGTCAAATCTGTCCCCTCCGACCCTTCACAGAAAAATCAGCACTTTGGCGACTATATTGGGCTAGAAATATAGAAACTAGACTTAACAACGAAAACATAGCCGCTTGAATGGGTTGAAACGGCCTTATAACGAAAAAGATATGCTATTTTCAAGATTTACGACGAAAACTATATTTTTCTGAAAAATGGTTTCTGTCCCGAATTTTTGAGCTAGGAAAACTGAGGTTAAATGACATTTAGACTAGCCGAGACCTTGAAAAATCAAAAGTATACTTGATTACCTTCGCGGGAATATATAGAACTTGAAAAACGGAGTTACGACGCAAAAGTTATAGTCCAAAGAAGTTACAACGAAATAATAATTTTGACGGCTTATTATTTGCTATTAGAAAAGCTGTTAGAATATATAAAATGGATTTTTAGACACTTTAGAGTGTATTTTGGCTAAAATGACGTACATATAAATGGTAGGACATAGTGTATACTTAGTAGGTGCGTTAGAGTTTTTCAAAATATACATTTACAAGACGACTAATATTTGGTCGTGAGATTTACAAGCTACGTTTTCTAAAATGGTGGATAACTTAAATACGAAATCACTTTGATTACCTACATTTTTGACGATAAAAATTTCAACAACATGTACAAGTGATAATATAGTGTATGACTTGCATGCTTAACCTTGTTTTCGAATCTAAGGCATATGTACTATCTAGGTTGCGTTTAGAGTTACCGGACCTTATTTCCTACTACTTTGTCTATCGGATTTGCTTTTGCTAAGGTGAGTCATAGCCCCACTTGTACACTTTTAATACTTGATTTCAAATACTTGGGGTGGAAATACATTGCTTTATTTTATTGCGGACATGAGTATAAAACTGTTACATTGCCTGAGTTACCGATTACTGCCACAAAAGTCCCCTTTATCATGAACCGTTAATTACATGCGTGTAAGCGCGAATGCTGTGGATAGATCTATTTGGGTTGACACCCCGTCCGAGTTGGTCGCGCCAACCTGTTTAAACGGACGCATATCATTCGGATTATTTCCGAGTGTCTGGCAAACACTTACTAGGGGCATTATTATGATTGATTTCATGTGATTACGTCGAGCTTCGGGGTCATGAGCTCATGGCATTGTATTTTATTTTTGAGTTAACATTGTATTTGTTATAATGGTTATCTCCACTGAAAATCTTGTGTTCCGCTAAATACGTTGTTTACTTAAACCTATGAACTCACCAACAATTATGTTGACGTTTTAGCGTGTATTTTCAGGTAACTAAATGAAGTTTGCATAAGTATGTATGGACCACGCTAGAGTCACGTTATGGATGCACATCATGATGAAGATGTCTTTACTTTAACTAGTGTTTGGTTTTGCGTTTTGAACGTGAACTCTGATGTTTTGTAAAACTTTATGTTAAATCAAACGCTTGTTTTAAAATGACTCACTTAGAGGTCATTCTTTATTTCCTTGTACTTTGATTGCCATGAAAGTTGCGCCCTCGGGTTCCATTCCGCTGCGACCCAAATCTGGGGGGTGTGACAAATACCATGTCCTTCACAAGTACCAAGACGTTCTGAAAGACAAAAGCAGGTGACCAAACTCGAGGTCAAATGATGAAACTATGCAAGGAAAAACATAACGCGGTGAAATATATGATACATGAACATGCTTATATGAAAGATAGTTATAGTAATCAACTATGATAAATGAATATAGTATATCAGATAATGAGACACAAATCTCATCACCTAAGTCAGCAACAAACTACAAATGAGGCATCATCTTGGCAGGCAGGCACGTGACGGTCATAGGGTTAAGTTTTCGTAAAAGTAGCTATAGTCTAGGTTTTAAAAACACTTAGTTCGCTATAGCCAAAGCTCTGATACCAATCTGTCACACCCCCAGAAATCGGGTCCAGCGGAAGCATACATGTAGCTGGGGTGTAACTCAATTGGTATTACAACACAAGTTCAAAAATGGTTTTCACTTGACTCATTTTAGAATAAAATAGCTTAATCAAAAATGTTGAATTTACATTTTTAAAAGTAGTGCGGAAGTAAGCCCCTTTAAATAGTTTAAAACGGTCCCCATAAGAATATCAGAGTCTTCTATGACCATGCCATGCCTGCCAAAACCTCCAGTAGCGTGCCATTGCTTAAAACCTGAAAATACATGCTAAAACGTCAGCATAAAGCTGGTGAGTTCATAGGTTTAATAAACAAGTATTTTCCGTAAACAAGTGTTTTCCCGCAAAGGGCATCGTAAATCCACTGTCAATATAGTATGAGTAAGACATGTGTGCTTAAAAGAATGTTTCCACAGCAAAACGCATAAATAGTTTAACAAACAAAGTTTCATAGCACCAGTTTAGGAAAGAATATTGATTGCACTAAGTTCAAGGCACCGAAAAGGTTTTCTAGCTATATGCAGGAGGTTACGCTCCCAAGAACTTCTAGGTAATCAAACATACCTAGGATATTGTGGGTAATCAAACATGCCCAAGAACTTCTAGGTAATCAAACATACCTAGGATATTGTAGGTAATCAAACATACCCAAGAACTTCTAGGTAATCAAACATACCTAGGATATTGTAGGTAATCAAACATACCCAAGAACTTCTAGGTAATCAAACATACCTAGGATATTGTAGCTACCGGTCCTTAACTTAGGCAATATTTGGCAATCAGTAAATAGTTTAAATTTATGCACTCATGTCCATGAGTAAATAGCAAGTAGGTAGTAAGTGAATAATATTGTACTCGGATAATCAACAAGTATTTAGATAAAGCTGAAAATATTTGAGTAATCAACTATGTAAAGCGAGTAATGCGTTTTAGTAAAACGAGCATTGAATTCAAATAGTAAGGAGCATGTATCTTCCCCCAAAACAGTTGTAAAACAAGTAAAAGTAGGGGTTATGAACTCACCTGGTGCAATAGCTACAATGACAACAAGGAATACACGAATGAGGCACGATCTCTAATCGCAACCTAATAGGAATGATATGATCTAATGTAAGAAATGAAATAATGCTACACATGCAAATACGTATGTTATCGATACCACTCATTAGTTTTGAAAATAACGTTTATCGTCGACAAATACGTTTTTGACGTCTCGTTAGGTTAATAACCACTTTTCATTGTAAATATGTTGAAACGGTACTCCACGATCCTTGTTTGGTGATCTATCGGCAAATATAAGGTTTTCGTCGCAAAAATAACCTTTTTATTAGTTGAAAACAT
>JARVZY010010922.1:0-169000 GCA_030686995.1 Artemisia argyi
CTAATCAAATAAGCTTTATACCCAAAAATAAGCTCAGAAATGCAAACCCTATACTACCAACTACTTATAAAACCAAAATGAAGCAATAAATCCTACTCTAGCCTATCTACAATTTGAGATCAAAAAGGGAATTTGGGACAGAATGATGCTGATGCAGTAACCTATTAACTATCCTAAAAGAAGCAATAAATCCTACTCAACAACGAAGAAATAAAACTGTAAGGACTTGAACCCACTGGCCAATGCTGATAGACTTTGGAAACTGTTCGGCCTTTACTGTTGTTTGATGAATTATCTATTTATGAAGTACTATGATCACAAATGCATCATAAAATCTAAAAGGAATTATATACTTTATTTCCCTGCAGTAGCTGCTGATATAACAATACCCTTACTTTCGTTTCCTTTATCAATACTTTCAAATTTGCAACAATTATCTTGTTTATTGCTTTTACATCTTTAATACCACGACTTAAGACCAATACTATCTGTCTTAAGAGTATGTTAACTTGATTAACGAGGTATTGGTTACATTGTGGAGGTGAAAAGATAAGACAAGTATATGAAAATGATTGTGGCGTAAAGTTATAAATTTCAAGTATTACTCCATGCCATAACTATAATAACTAAAGTTGAAAATTATGATGTAAACTTGTTGGTATAAGTATTTGAAAATACATGAAGCTTCTTGGAATCTCAAATTCTTAAGCTTCATCGGGTGTATATATAAGCAGTAATAAATATATTTATATTATATAATAGTAAACGAATTCTTAGCAACTATACTGTAACACCCCCTAATTTGAAATGTGGTAGTGGAATAGTAATTAGGGTGTTACGGTGAGGATCGAAGTCATAATGATAGAAAACGGCTCGAAAGAGACGTTTTAAAACATAAGTTCATTAATAAAAATTCAAATACAAGAGGTCACAATCAGAGTATTATAATAAAAGTCTTGATGTTTTAAACTAAATTAAACATCTTTTATTTTACACCATAATTTAGATAAAGTAGATAAGTTTTGAAGTTTTCCGCCCGTTCCATGCTTGCTTCCTCTGCTAAATACCTGAGATAACATGTTTAAAAGTCAACAAAAATGTTGAGTGATATCATAGAGTTTGAATTTAGTAATCATTTTGATACACAAGTAAGATTGTATTGAAAATACAATCAATTAAAAATTGATATTGCAGTATATATTGCTCTAAGTCTCATGACACGCAAAATGTTAACAAATACCGTAAATACGGAGGTGTTATCAAATTAATGATAATATTGCCCTCATGTAATAGGTGATTTGCCAATTCCTATTTTTACTCAAATATAATATATCACGACTAATACGACTAACCACATGCATAATGACATTCCATCAAGTATTAATGGGATAGGCTGTCAAACCTTAAATAGATCTATTCATTATATTCGTGTTCATATAACAGTGATTAATGGCTCATGATCAAGGGTCTTTTGGCAATAGGTAACTTAGGCATATATCAAGTCAGGTAGCATACAGAAAATTACTTGTGATCTGTTTATAACATGTATCCCCCTCACGGAGTTTGAAAATAAGTAAATGTGAGGCTATGACCCACCTTGATTGATACTGAAATGAAGAAAATAAAGTCGGACGAATTTATGATAACGGCTTCGAAATACAACCTGATAAATAGATTTATCTGAGAATTTGACCAAATACTATTTGGTAAATACGAACGAATAACGAATAATAGTTATGACGAATAGATGATGTGCAGTGTAATTCTTATGCTATGCTTGATATGACAAAATACGTTATTTAAATTATCCATCAAAGTTTTACCTTTTTAACCATAAGTAATAATATTAATTTTTGAAATATCGTTATATATATTATTAACGTTACGTTAAATAATATATATAAATAAAAATGAAAGTTTAAATGCATATGAAATAAATTTACAAAAATAGAAATTAAATAAGAATGTTAAATAGAATATGTTTAGTCCTTGTCTTTTTCCAATTTTACCATTTTTACCCTAACGACGTTTGCGTTACACCGTTAGTCCTTTTTATATATAAATTACAATTATAGTCCTCTAATTGTCCAATAGTCACACTTAGGCTTAGAATATTAACTATTATCAATTTTTACCCTCATGGTTCTGATTTTACAGTTTTAGTCCTCACTTTTCAATATTTACAATTTTAGTCCTTCTAGGTGTCGTCGCGTTACATTTTTAGTCCAAAGTTACAAAAATGATTAGAAAAATTATATAAAATTTTCCGTGGCTTATTTAATAAATAATAAGCTTATTTTAACTGCTTATTTGGTTAAAAGCTTATTTTTCAGCTTATGGGCCTTTAACGAGTTGAAATCAAGGCCCGTTAACGTTTTAAAATCCGTACATCGTGAGACGAGTTGGGCTCATCAAAAATATCATTTTTCTTGTTCTATTTTCATATCAAAAAGTTTAGATAAGCTAGCTTATCATAAGAGCTTATTTTTAGCTTATTGGGCTTAGGCCCAATCGGTAAAAATCATAGGTTTTAAATGTGATCGATAGTGATTCACTTTGGTGAAAATTAAGTGTCGAGATCAAGTTATTTTTACAAGTTATGTATACGAAATCGTTTGCTAGCTAGGTGGTCTATTAAGTCGTGTAATAATATGATACACTTACTACATGATATTTAAAGTTATACGAGCGTTTCTTGGCATGTTTGAGATGTTTATTTATATGTGAAAAGACTTAGAAATATTTCTAAGTGTTTATATAGTTTTTATCCGATTGAGCATGGTTCAAAAATGGGTTCGTTTGATGCATGTAGAGTGAAACTAACGTGAATTATGAGTGTGTTGTGACTCCTAGGCCTTCCAAGATAGAGGCTAGACACAAGTCGTGTACTATATGTAAATATGTACGTAAAAATATATAGAAAACTAACATACGATCGATATGACATATATATGGTGCATGAAATATTTTAAACGTGTAACTTGAATGGAAATGAGTTTGAAACAACTTACTACACCTCTAGGGTGGTAGAGAGTCGAGAGTGGAAGAAGGAAACACAAGAAACAATCACGTTCGACTTATAACCCAAAATATTAGACGTATATATTAAACCCGATAATCCTATCTTGCTTCCAAACGATATTGTAACAGCTTCTGGTCTTCAAAGGATAGTTTTTAGGAAGAAAGGAAGTTTTGAAAGTGTATGATAATTGATAGAATCGGATGCATGCACATGGAGTATATATGGTTGTGGAAAACTAGAAGGGGGGTTGAATAGTTTTACGTCTTTTTAATTTTATTATGAAAACTTAGTTTAGTTTTAAAACCTTGTTTGCTTTTAAAACTTTGATTCAATCTTATGTGAACTCAAATCTTGAACAATATGAACAAGTATATCTAAGTATGAACAATAATAACAATGTAAGCTAAGTATGTGAAATCAACACATGCATAATATAACCAATTATAACTATATATAAGAGATAAGAACGTAATCGTTTATTTTATAATCCTTAGTTATATTTTGTATGAAAACTATACTTGATCGAAATGATTAATTATATGTATGTAACCTTTTTAGTTTGATTATAAAAACTTTGTTTTGTGAATGAAACTTTCGTTTGATCTTTAAGTAAAATCAATACTAGCACTATATGAGCAACTATATATATACGTCTACGTCTACAAAAGTAATAACGATATAAGCAAGTTAATAAGTAAGATATGGAAAGATCTAACCGCGAGACAAAGGATTTATAGTGGTTCGGCTACAAGGATACCTTCCTTGCCCTACTCCACTCCTCGAGTCACCTACTTGAGAGTTTTCTTCACTATGTCAACAAGCTCCTTATGGCGGAGAAACCTTACACACCAATATACACACCACAACTTCGTCACAACTTATTCACACCTTCTACACAACTTCTTCACACCTAGTCACTACTTAATCACAACACTACTTCTTCACACCTATCTATCTTCACAACTATCTACTTCACGCCTATCTTCTTCACACCAATTTACTTCACAACTAACAACTTCACACCTAGCTTCTTCACTATAATCTAATTCCTAACTTTTTTTCTTCACACCAAACAACTAACTAATCACACAATCAATATACCTAGCACAACTATCTACAATCATATATACATAACAATCTTCACAAAGAGTAATGTAAATAATCTTGATGATGCACCAACAACTTGTATGTGGAGGTCACAACAAGTTGTAATTCTTCTTGTCTTGGGGGATAGAAGTATTGTTCTCTTGCACTTGAGAGGATGAAGTTTGAATCACTTTGAAACAAAGAATTATACACTTATAATCAAAGGATTAAGAGAATAGAAATGTGGATCTAGAACAGAAAGTTTTGGAGTGCAAAAGGTGAGAAAATTCTGTGGGATGAACCAGTATTTATAGGGAGAAAAATACTGTTTGGGAGCGTGGCCGGTCCCCTTAATTGGGTGTCGGTCCCCTTAATAATTAAGGGGACCGCCTAGTATAATTAAGGGGGCCGCCTAAGAAAAAAATATTTTTTCTTCAGATTTTTTGTCTTTTTGTGGGGGAGGTTTTTCCTGAAGAATGTAGCCGTTTTTTGGGTTGAAATTTGAATTCAAAATATTTATTTTGAATAAAATATTTCTTATAAATACAAAAATGTTTTGTATAAGTTTAAAAATGTTTGTCCCACTTTAATAAAATGTAAGGTTTGTAAAAATAAAAATTCCTTTGATCATAAAATGCATTAGACACTTTGTTTATTCATACTTTAAGTGATATGGATGCTAAAGCAAATATTTACGACTAAATACTTGTTTACGTCATAATTTGTAGTTCAATGAGTTTACGTTTTGTGATTATCAAAACATAGAGATATCGATATATGTTAATAATGTTTTTAGGCATTATTTATATCAACAATCTCCCCCTTTTTGATGATTACAAAACCTAAACTCATCAAGTCTAAAAATTAATTTTTAGACATGTATTTAGTGAGTTTATATTCACTTCTCCCCTTTTTGTAGAATCAAAAAGGTTATGCCGACTAGCTTCATAAATGAAGTTAGACGGGATGAAAGCTCCCCCTTGATGTGTGCTCCCCCTCGTTCGATGGCACCAAGGGATCGAGATATGGAATGCTCGCAAGAAAAATATTAGAAGCACAAGCATATATAGAAGAATATGCAATATACAAATAACAAGCATAACAAACAAATATTAAGGATACATAACAATTAATTCAAAGAGATTATGTTAAAGATCCTAATTTGCCAAAGAGAGCCATCGGACTTGCTTGTAACAAAAGGTTGGTTGATTCGTATTTGAAAGTTAAAATCATAAGCATATAGTATGCTTAGATGGTTGATGATGGAGTGTTTGGAATGAAGATGGTTGAGTTAGGGTGAGGTTGTTGGATTAATGGAGGTATATGTTTGGGTCATGAATGTTGGAGAGTTTGGTTGTGGAGAGTTTGTAGCGGAAGAGGTTGATTAAGGTTTTGGATGTTGTTCAAGTGAGGGTATTGGATGTGATCTAGTGAGAAGATATTCAATCCAAGTGAAGTGTTCATTGAATGCAATGGTTTTTAGGAGAAAGATGCAACAAGGTCAATTGTTGACATGCTTCTCAAGTTGATTTATGTTGTGTGGTGATGAGGGTGATCTAGATGAAGGTGAATCCAAATTGCGTTGAGCAAGATGTAAGGCTAAAAGAGCACTAAGCTCATGGGATTCTTTTAGCACCTCAACGAACATTAAGTATTCGGAGGAAGGTGATGGTGGTGGAGCATGATAGTTGTCTTGGGTGAGGGTTTGAACATGCAACATAGGAATGGCATGTGAAGTTGTAGGATGTGGTGGTGATACTCTTGGTGGTGGAGACATGTTTGAGCTTGGGTAATCATGAAAACATGATATGGGTGGAAGAGATGCTTCATGAGTGGATGGTGTTTTTGTTGAATGAACAACATGTAAAGTGTTGGTAATGAGGTTGGGATTATTGTTTTGGGATTGTGCATGCTCATCATAAGAAGGAGCATTAGTGGAATTTGGTGTTGGATGTTTGACAACATCATTTGGTTTGACGGGCTTTTAATGGAAGTTAGGCTTTCTTCTCCAAATGGGTTATTTGGTGGTTTTGGTTTTAATGGGAGAGGTCATGAAGAGATGAGTATAGATTGAGAGGAATGAGAGTGTTTATAATGTAGGATTGGTGGGATTAAGGATGTGTAAATTTTGATAGAAGGTTTAGGATAAAATAGGTTTATGAATTTTGGGAAGTGTATGATAAAATGGGCTAAAAAGTAGAAAAAAGAAACAACACCTTCGACCATCAGATGGCCGGTCCCCTTAATTGGAGGCCGGTCCCCTTAATAATTAAGGGGGCCGCCTTATGATTTAAGGGGGCCGCCCATCTGGTGATTCCCAGATTGCCAGAAAAGGGTTTTTGGTAGTGAATTGCAGAAAGGTTGTGTTTTTGGTTTCAAACAAGTCCAACTCTTTGAGGCAATTAAGCATATACTAATTATGTAGGCAATTATGTAGCCAAAGCATGTTAATCAAAGAGATTAAGTAAACAAGCAATTTCATCTAGCATGCAAACATACTAATCAAGCAAGTAAAATATAAGTGCTAGGAAACAATAAGCAACATCAAATATTTCATAACTACATAACTAGGAGGATTAATCCTAATGTGTATCAATGTGCAATAAGTGGGTAGTTATGATAGCATGGATTTCTAGACTTGTTACAAACAAAGTCTTAATGAACAAACCATGGTCCTCTTGATTTGATTTAGTTCACTTATAAGTGTCATTTATATAAATATAGATGACAAATATGAGATCACCATGCATGATTTTAAAAGAGACGTTTTTAGCATTATTCAACAATGTTTGAAAGTAAATTTTCACTTAGATGTGCGAGTTATTTGAATAAAATAGATTGGGTTTTTACTTCAAAATGTGTGAATGAACGGTAAAGAATATTTTCCCAATCTTTAGTTTTGATCAAAACAAAATTGTGGATATTGATAGTGAAAACATGTTATTTAAAAGTGGGATAGTTATTTGAAAAACTATTTTCCAAAATGTGAGGTTTTTGCATATTTTTAGAGATATTAGATTTTTGACAACAAATATCATAAATTAAATATTTTTAAAAAATGTTTATTAAAGATCTCATACTCAAGAGGATTGGATAAGCATATTGTTATCTCATGCTATCGTTTCTACGTATCCTATGATCCTAAAGGAAATGAAGACGATAATTTGTATGTTAGATGCGAGAGTGATGAATGGGGTATAACCTAACATCTATAGTTCCTTAGTTTTCGCACGCTCATCTAACTTAATGCCATAGTCTACGAGAGCTTGTTTCATCCATAGTTTTCCTACGCGAGGGATCTAATCCTACTTCTATATTAACGATCGATCCACTTAACTCATTTCACTTCATCACCATGAGTTTGCTAATAGTGGATATAGAAGATTTCCATTTTCTATTTCGTTCGGCAATGAATAGTTTTATCTTATTCCTAGGAGAGTCAACCAATGATGTTTCTAGGTTATAAGAATATAAGCAATTATGTACTAAGCATTAATCTAACTAATCATTTATCTAAGCATGCAAATTATAGTGATGAACTTAAAAGAAACGCGTACCTTTTATTCTTCAATGGAATATCTTCAAGCACTTCAAGTGACAATGTTGACTTATAGAAGTCATTTGTAGATGATATTCCAACTTCTTCCAAGATTAACAACTTAGCCACTTGGTCCCCATTGTCTCATTGGTCCAAAGTTGTTTGGTCCAAACATATTTAACATTTGGCTAGGATGCATGTATGGTGGTAATATTTCCCAAGAATTGTAACTTGGTTAATAATTCCACATTTGATTTCTAGTGTTATTGTAATATTGTTTATTTTGATTTCTTCTAGGTTGAGGTGTTTTAGATCTTGGATGATGATTGTTAGGTTTTCTTGGTGGTGGAGTTTTAGATCTTAATTTAGGTTTAGAGGATCCTACTTCGGTCTTTAAGGATGGTTTATAAAAAGTTTTTACTTTTTCATCATTCGCAATGGGTATTTTTCTATCTTTTGTAAGTATATACTTAGGATTTGATTCTAATGATTTTTATTTACTAGATTCACATTCAAACTTTATACTTTTATTTTCACTAGTTGAAACTTTAGTTGAAGTTAATCCTAGACCGGTTTTATCTCCCGAAGTTTCTTGAATACTTATTATTTTCTTAAGCGGGTTACTACAATTTTTAAACTTGTCAAGTTTGAAAATTTCATTTTTAAGTTTTTCGTTTTCATTTTTAACCTCTAAGCATGTTTTACATTTTATAAAAACTTCTTTTCCTTTTTCCAAATGTTGTAGTTTAATTTTTAATTCAAGTACTTCATTTTCTAATAGATTATTAATATGTTTTA
Organism: Artemisia argyi; assembly: GCA_030686995.1. Classification (NCBI taxonomy): domain Eukaryota; kingdom Viridiplantae; phylum Streptophyta; class Magnoliopsida; order Asterales; family Asteraceae; genus Artemisia; species Artemisia argyi. Next base: position 8,445 of record JARVZY010010922.1, read on the forward strand.
GTGACTTATTTTTAGCTATAACCTTTTTACCTAATATGCATAACCTATTATATTCACTATCTAGGTCTTTTTCGTCTAATGATAAATTTTCGTCACTAAAGTATTCGGTTTCGGAACGTACCTCGCTTGATGTCTTAGCCATAAGACACTTTTCTTCATTTGTGGTTTCTTTCTTGTCCTCATCGCTATCACTCCAAGCACCTCCGATAAATGCCTTTTGATTTTGATCTCTTGACATCATTGGACACTTTCCGATGAGATGATTTGGATTACCACATTTAAAACACTTCCTTTCATTATATCGTTGCCTAACATATCTTCCTCGTCTTTTGAAGAATTTCTTGAAGTCTCGTACGGCCATAGCATACTCTTCATCGTCACTTTTGGAGATTGAGCATTCTTCGTCACTAGAGTCCTTTTTAGCTCTCAATGCAATTGATTTGCTTTGCTCCCTTTTTCCTTTGACCATCTCGGAGTCTTTCTTTATTATTCCTTCGTAGACCTTTAAGTTGCCGATCAATTCGTCAAGTTGTAGAGTTGACAGATTCCTTGATTCTTCAATAGCCGTGACTTTAGCTCGCCATTTTAGATGAAGAGCCCTAAGAAATTTCCTAACAAAATTCTTACTAGAAGAATTCTCATCAAGTGCTTTTAAACTTGTGATAATAGTGTTAAATCTAGCAAAAGCATTATCTATTGATTCCTCCTCCGGAATCGTAAATTGTTCATATTGTTGAACAAGAAGATCTATTTTGTTATCTTTATGTTGGGATCATAGTTTTCACTATTTTATGAAGTCTCGGTCATTTGTAATAAAGTTAGGTTGCTTAACTATTATTTACTTTCATTTACTATTTGTATTAGGTTTACTAGGCTTAAGTAATGTAACCCATGGGCCTCCAAAGCCCACGAAATGATGAGTGGAAGGAGAGGGTGTGTTGCCCTAGCTCCTTCCCTATAAATAGTAAGCTTAGGCCATTTGTAAACTTGGTTGGTTATGTGAAATATTAAGGAAACTCTTGCAATTCTATTTCTCATTCTCATAATCATCCCAATCTCTTTTCTCATCTCATTCTTCTATCATTCTTATACTTGTGTTTACTAAATGGTGACCTAACAAGTGGTATCAGAGCCAGGTTAGCTGAAGAACTAACGCTTAAAACCGAAGCTGATAAACTGGCTGAAGAACAAAGGTTGAAAGAAGAAGCAGCCAAAGTCAAGGAAGTTGTACAACCCGAACCGCAGAAAGGTGTTAACAAAGACTCTACCACCATCATTGAATCCACTCAGTCATCACCTCCCGCATCTGAATCAACACATGACAAATCTATCAAGAAACCTAGCACCAAAGCCTCTGCTGCATCTAAATTACTCAAGACAGCTTTCAAAAGAGTACATGAGAAGAAGAGAAGCAGACTGGAAGATCAGGTTGCAACACTTGTAACCCAAGTTGCTGAACTGACGAAGCTAAACTCGAACGTCCAAGAGCTACAAGACAAAGTTGATACTTTCTTAGCTAAAGACGTTCAAGAGAACTTGGAAACCGCACTAGCAGCTCAAGCACAAGAGTACATGGCTCAACACTTAGTTGCTGAGTTGAAAGATCTGCTGGCACCCATGAGAGATGAACTCACCAAGTTCGCGGAACATGCTGTCAAGAAAGTAATTCGATCCACGACTTTTACTCTTCGAGCCGACAAGTCTACTGCTCCACTACCAGGGCTATCTCTGGATGAATTGGAAGCTCAACTATTAGAAAAGCTGGCAAACAAGTTCACCTTGACTCCTGAAGAAGCCAAAGTCCTAGAAGCACTAAAAGACAAGATGAACAAAGAGACTTGCAGCACAGAGGCAGATAAGTTGAAGCGTCAAAGAGATGACGAAGACAGGGATCCGAATTCTCAGGCAAAGAAACAAAAACAAGCCGAAGGACCCTCATCTCATACACCGGTCATCCCCCTACCACAACAACTTCCTCTCAACAACCGAAGGCATCAGGTTCTGCTCCCAAGGCACACGACCATTTCGAATACACCGGTGGTGACGACATTCCTCAACCCGATGAAGTTCCAGAACCGTCATCCAAGAAGAAGAAAGCAAGAAAAGGAAAGGATCATCAACCCAAACCGGACACCTCATCTAAAGGAAAGGAACCCAAGAAACCCAAAACCATCCTTCAATGGCTCGATCAAGATGAGACAGCCGAGTATTCCTGGTTTGAGAAGATGATCAATTCACAACCACCGCTGGAAGACAATCAGGAACCTCAAGATGGTCGAACAGTGGAATATGCTCAATTACTTCAGCACAAGTTTAAGATGAAAAAGATGAATAAGAAAGAGCTGCGAAGAATTAAGAATGAAGCATTTAATCTTCTCAGAGATCGGTCTGCAAACTCCATCGAGCTTGAGTATCATCTGGAAAATATTGCTCGAGCCATGTCAAGCGATATTGACTGGATTAACCCTGAATCTTTTGTCGATCCGGTCACGAAGAAATCCGCACCCTACATTACTGACTGGTCGAAACCACTACCAATGGTTGGGAGGCCTAATGAACCGAAGATCCCGTACAAGTTCTTCTTCAACACAGACTTGGAATTTTTGAAGCTTGGAAGTTCGATTGAGAAGAAGTACGTTACCTCACTCGCCTTTCTACCTGCAGCTCGATATCTCAACAATGCTATCGAAGAAGAAGCTTCAGCTTTATTCGTTGACAAAATTGTTGAATATGACCGGAACGCACTTTACGGCATTCATCATTGGCCAAAAAACCGGGCACAATACTATCGAAGCAGCAGACTTAATCAGACGATGGGTGATGTAGCAAGTGATTTGAAGATAGTCTCTATTCAGTTCATCTCTACTGTCACTCACTTTGGGTACCCCTTCCTCAGCAAAATCACACTCAAAAGACTTGATGAAAAGGAGTACGACATTTCCGAGTCAGACTTTCCACGACTACTTCTCAATGACATCGAAGACTTGTATCTGCTCAAAGTTCAAGGCAAACTCTGTGGCTTGCCAAAAGAGATACAACTTGCCTTTATCCAAGCTCTCCTAATATTTATCAGGCAAATAGTCATCAGAGAAAGAGTAGAAGGCCTTCAGTTAGGAGTGGAAAGCTATCAGAAGAAGCTCAATCTCACCAAACCCAACATGTTCAACATCCCCGATCTTCAACATCTGCCTCAATACACCCTGATCAAGCATCCATTCGGGTTCACCTACCGCAGTGTTAATGGTCGCAACTGCTTCATGGCTTACACCGAAATTCAGAAGTTCTGTGATGAAACATTGAAGTTCGTCAGAGATGGAATCAAGAGCAGAGTCGATGAAATTGCTTTGGGTAAATCGAAACGGTGGAATACGACAGAGGTCAGGGATGTCCGCAGATTCATCTTAAGAATTGAAAACCGATTGAAGCGAAGGGATCAGTTCAGGAGATTGGAAAGCTATGTTGGAGGAAGATCAAAGTTTCCGGTGTTGACATTTCAGAGACCTGATTGGTAGTATAATTGTAAGAATTTGATTTGATTTGTCAATATTATATCTCATAATGGCTTGTGCACGCATTACAGTGTACAACCCGAACTTGTAAAGAAAGGACCCTGAGGTACGCTTCAGTGCCTCAATCCTATAATAAGGAGCGAAGGCTTCTTACTTTTGAGTAGAATTAATCTAACATTTATGATTTTTCATAATTCTGCTCAAAAGGACAAGTATTTCACTTCAATAAGACCTAATCACTTGTTGAGGGGGAGCACTTGTCAAAACAAAATACTTTGCTCTAAATCAAAAAGCCCTTGGTGAATCTCCCTGTAAGACTCAAAAAGCATATTTTAATCAAATGTTTGTCAAAAACAACATCTTATATGCTATTTTTGAGGGGGAGAAAAGGAAAGTGATTAAAATATGAAAGTTAAAAGTTGCTGTAATGTCAAAATCTCATGCGAGCTAGACTCAGATTCACCCAGGAATTGACGAAACATAAAAGTTAGTAAAATCGAAAAGATTTTTCCTCGACGGGTAATAACATCAAGTTAGTTATTAGAGCTAGTTGTCACCTAAAAGCTGACAATGGAACTCTTTAACTAGCCACGTAAGCGTGTCTCGAAAAGGATTAGTCTTAGTAGAAATGTACCATTTCGAGAAACTTTCTGTGGACTTGACCAGGCCGGGTAATAACTTCAAGCTAGTATAACTAGTGATGTAAGCGTGTCTCGAATCGGTCTTGATCACGGAAAGTGGATCAATTCAAAAGTGCTTGCTCCTCCCGCATGTGTAAATTTATTAAATACTTATGAGCACATGTGCAGGGGGAGCCCTTCAAAAGTGTACACAAAACTCTCAAAGTGTTAACCAAAATATTTGATTATCACAAACACTTTGAGAGATTTTTCAATCAAAGGTTTCTTGGCTACTGTCGGAGTTATAAGGTGATTAAGATAGGAATATCCGTCCTATGATCCGCCAGAGCCGGAGGGATCTACCCAAGGACATCTCACATAGTTAGAATTAGTTGAAGAATTAAAGGAGAAATGAATGAAAGGGAAAGAAGGAGTTGAAGAATTAAAAAGAAAAGCAAAGAAAAGGGTGAAAAGAAATAGCCCTCCATATGTTCAACCTTAGGGCAGATACCGGGTTCAATACATATGCTACTGGCTGTTGCAAAAGACAACACCGGTATTGAAGATTAAGTCGTCATGGACCCAGTGACGCGATGCACTAAACCTTCTTAACCACTCAAGTTCTCTTAAAAGGACTTGCTTCATTCTCACGGGGAACCCGCGTAATCTATCGACCTATCTCTTAGAGACGGTTGATATTGAAGCAGGAGACCCCTCCCCAGTCTCCGCATAGGAAACCTAGGTGTGCACTTATAGAGTCTAGAGCCTTGAGATACATCAAAGATCTCTTAGGAACACTTAGTATTTCTACAACTGGTGTTCTACATCAATGGGCATCAGTTGTAAACTATCGAGTCCTTCGCAAATCTTAGCAATCTACCGAGAACGTTTATGAGAGGATTACGTAAGTATTTCTCAATGATTGAACGGAAATCCTGCCAGGGTCAACATCAAACAGCCCTGACAGCAGGTCACTTCGGTAACCCCACAAGGGTTACGCTTAGTGTTTGCGGTGGTTCCATAGCGGTCAACAGTCGTGGAGTGATCCCCAGCGACTCACCCAGTCATTGAGCTACCTAGTAGGTCTCGTAAGATCCTTCGGGAGTATCTGATATGGGAACGGCCTGGATAAGGATTAGAAGGAGTCTTCACAATATGCTGTTGATGAGCTCTAATTCCTTATCCGTAAGTACCGGTTGTTTTATTGCTAACTGTTTACTCGCAGGTACCTCACTTCCATGATGGTAGATTCCAACATGCTCATACATACATCTTGAAGTCAAAGAAAGCTCCCCCAAAGATCTTAGCAACACAAAGTTCAAAGAAAGATTCTACACCAAAAAGAAGAATCTACAAAGTATAAAGACAAAGATCTCAATGCATGAAAAGGAACTTCTTGTACGTGAATGTCTAAGTCCAAAGATGTATGAGTATGTTGGAATGGAGCTCAACCACCACAGACGCAGGAGTGACGAATGGCAGACCACTTCATAACATTATCACTACATCATCACCAATGAACAATGACACAAGAGCAAAGTATATTCATTATCACTCAAACCATTCTTTGAAGACGTCTAGAGTTTTGCATGTCACAAGTCAACGACAAAGATGAAGACGTCAAGCAACCGTGATGACCGACCCTTAGGGGGAGATTGTTGGGATCATAGTTTTCACTATTTTATGAAGTCTCGGTCATTTGTAATAAAATTAGGTTGCTTAACTATTATTTACTTTCATTTACTATTTGTATTAGGTTTACTAGGCTTAAGTAATGTAACCCATGGGCCTCCAAAGCCCACGAAATGATGAGTGGAAGGAGAGGGTGTGTTGCCCTAGCTCCTTCCCTATAAATAGTAAGCTTAGGCCATTTGTAAACTTGGTTGGTTATGTGAAATATTAAGGAAACTCTTGCAATTCTATTTCTCATTCTCATAATCATCCCAATCTCTTTTCTCATCTCATTCTTCTATCATTCTTATACTTGTGTTTACTAAATGGTGACCTAACACTTTAACTTGACTATTACCTTGGTGAGTGATTAGTAAAGAATCCCAAATTTCTTTTGCGGTTTTACACATAAAAATTCTTTCGTATTCTTTACGTGGTAACGCATTGTAAATAACCATTTTTGCTTCATTGTTTTTAGAAAGACTTCTTTTTAAATCATCATTTTGTTTTTCAAAAGGTACTATTTCATCTTTATTTGTTTCGGGATTATTTTGAGTAGGTAAAAAATCACCATTAGTAATAACATGCCAAAGATCTAGATCCTTTGATTTCACATAAGTTTCGAATCGATTTTTCCAATATAAAAATCCATCACTTTCAAATAGTGGTGGTCTTTGCATAGATTGCCCTTCTAAATATTTTTCAGATTCCATAGATCGTTACAAGTTTTAAAATACAATATATTTTAAAAATCTTGCTAGACGTGGCTCCTGATACCAATTGTGGAAAACTAGAAGGGGGGGGGGTTGAATAGTTTTACGTCTTTTTAATTTTATTATGAAAACTTAGTTTAGTTTTAAAACCTTGTTTGCTTTTAAAACTTTGATTCAATCTTATGTGAACTCAAATCTTGAACAATATGAACAAGTATATCTAAGTATGAACAATAATAACAATGTAAGCTAAGTATGTGAAATCAACACATGCATAATATAACCAATTATAACTATATATAAGAGATAAGTACGTAATCGTTTATTTTATAATCCTTAGTTATATTTTGTATGAAAACTATACTTGATCGAAATGATCAATTATATGTATGTAACCTTTTTAGTTTGATTGTAAAAACTTTGTTTTGTGAATGAAACTTTCGTTTGATCTTTAAGTAAAATCAATACTAGCACTATATGAGCAACTATATATATACGTCTACGTCTACAAAAGTAATAACGATATAAGCAAGTTAATAAGTAAGATATGGAAAGATCTAACCGTGAGACAAAGGATTTATAGTGGTTCGGCTACAAGGACACCTTCCTTGCCCTACTCCACTCCTCGAGTCACCTACTCGAGAGTTTTCTTCACTATGTCAACAAGCTCCTTATGGCGGAGAAACCTTACACACCAATATATACACCACAACTTCGTCACAACTTATTCACACCTTCTACACAACTTCTTCACACCTAGTCACTACTTAATCACAACACTACTTCTTCACACCTATCTATCTTCACAACTATCTACTTCAAGCCTATCTTCTTCACACCAATTTACTTCACAAATAACAACTTCACACCTAGCTTCTTCACTATAATCTAATTCCTAACTTTTCTTCTTCACACCAAACAACTAACTAATCACACAATCAATATACCTAGCACAACTATCTACAATCACATATACACAATAATTTTCACAAAGAGTAATGTAAATAATCTTGATGATGCACCAACAACTTGTATGTGGAGGTCACAACAAGTTATAATACTTCTTGTATTGGGGGATAGAAGTATTCTTCTCTTGCACTTGAGAGGATGAAGTTTGAATCACTTTGAAATAAAGAATTATACACTTATGATCAAAGGATTAAGAGAATAGAAATGTGGATCTAGAACAGAAAGTTTTGGAGTGCAAAAGGTGAGAAAATTCTGTGGGATGAACCAGTATTTATAGGGAGAAAAATACTGTTTGGGAGCGTGGCCGGTCCCCTTAATTGGGTGCCGGTCCCCTTAATAATTAAGGGGACCGCCTAGTATAATTAAGGGGGCCGCCTAAAAAAAAATATTTTTTCTTCAGATTTTTTGTCTTTTTGTGGGGGAGGTTTTTCCTGAAGAATGTAGCCGTTTTTTGGGTTGAAATTTGAATTCAAAATATTTATTTTGAATAAAACATTTCTTATAAATACAAAAATATTTTGTATAAGTTTAAAAATGTTTGTCCCACTTTAATAAAATGTAAGGTTTGTAAAAATAAAAATTCCTTTGATCATAAAATGCATTAGACACTTTGTTTATTCATACTTTAAGTGATATGGATGCTAAAGCAAATATTTACGACTAAATACTTGTTTACGTCATAATTTGTAGTTCAATGAGTTTACGTTTTGTGATTATCAAAACATAGAGATATCGATATATGTTAATAATGTTTTTAGGCATTATTTATATCAACAATGGTGACTTTTCCTAACACGTAAGTGTAAAAATTTCAAATAAACCACAAATACTATGCAATGTCAGTAACTATAGGTTCTAGGCTGATTTATATATCATATAATCTCAATTGAGAGTGCTTGAAATAAGGTGGATGTCTTTGGTGATTCATGTAGATGTCGACCACTTATTTATTCTATACACGAATTGAGTAATCGTGTACAACTTGAATATAGCTGATCATGAATGACATTTAAACATGAAATCATCTTAGAAATGTTATTAGGAACACTTAGGAACAAACGGGAAACAAAACGGTTGAGAAATGAATTAGTTTACATGTCGATTGGGTTGAATATTTGTCAATCACTTCGCCTCTCAAAATTGTATCAAACGTCGACCTATGAACTTGGGATTTGACACACTAATAGTTGGCTAGGTGGTGAATGAGGTGGTACAAAAATATAGATATATCGTGTGTAAGAATCGAGAGTACAAGAGGCGTTTTGTAGGCATGAAGCTAGTCGAACAAATGAATTTTTATGGATTTGGAATTGGGCTTTGGCCTTGGGCCTGATGAATAGTAACCGGTGTATTGGACTGGAAAATTGATTAAGGGCCCGTTTGGTATAATTATGAAATTAGGAAATTTAATTAAGGTTTAGTGAAATGAAATGTTTAGGTTTCGAGTAACGTGTCGAGGATTGGTTCCGTCATTTCTTGAATTATATTATTTTGTGATAACAACAAAATAATATAATAAGAAAAATTTCAAATTTTTCTGAGAAAATGGGAATTAGTAACGGTAACGAAAGATTATTTATTTAATAACGATATAATTACAAGAAATTTTTACAAGGTTCTACAGTACCCACTTGTCATTCTGAATTTCGTCCCGAAATTCGATTTTAAGAAATCTAACAAGTGTGATCTATGAAAATAAATGTGGATATTTCTCACGGAATCTATCTTCTCGTTCCCATGTGTAAGTTGGTCCTCGCTTTGAGTCCCATCTAACCTTTACAGTGGGGATACGATTCTGTTTGAGTTATTTTATTTCTCTATCCATTATTTCCACAGGCTCTTCTGTGAACACTAGTTTGTCGTCCAATCTAATCTCCTTTAGTGGAATGACTAGAGTTTCGTCAGACAAACATTTCTTGAGTTGTGATATGTGAAATGTAGGATGTACCCTACTGAGTTCTTCCGGAAGTTTTAACTTATAAGCAACTGGACCAATTCTCTCCAGAATTTTGAAAGGTCTAATGTACCTTGGATTTAACTTTCCACATCTTCCAAAACGGATCATTCCCTTCCAGGGAGAAACTTTCAACATGACTCTGTCTCCTACTTGAAATTCCATAGGCTTTCTCCTGACATCAGCATAACTCTTCTGTCTGTCACGAGCAGCTTGTAACCGTTGCTTGATTTGGAATATCTTCTCGGTCGTGTCATGTATTAGCTCTGGTCCAGTGAGTTGCATATCACCAACTTCTGTCCAACAGACTGGTGATCTGCACTTTCTTCCATAAAGTGCCTCGAAAGGTGCAGCTTTTATGCTGGCATGATAGCTGTTATTGTAAGAGAATTCAACTAATGGCAAGTGTTTATCCCAACCTTTTCCGAAATCAATTACACATGCTCGGAGCATATCTTCCAAGGTTTGGATTGTTCTTTCACTTTGTCCATCGGTTTGCGGATGATAAGCGGTGCTCATATCTAAACGAGTACCAAAAGATTTCTGTAGAGATTCCCAAAATCTTGAGGTAAATCGGCTATCTCTATCAGAAATATTCTATATCGGAACTCCATGTCTAATCACAATTTCCTTAAAATATAACTGAGCGAGTGTTTCTATCTCGTCAGTTTCCTTGATAGGTAGAAAATGTGCAGACTTGGTTAATCGATCGATGATAACCCAGATTGTGTCTAATCCGGTCGAAGTCCTTGGTAATTTGGTAATAAAATCCATTGTGATTCGTTCCCATTTCCAGACTGGAATTTCTGGTTGCACGAGTAATCCTGATGGTTTTTGAGTCTTTGCCTTTACTCTAGAACATGTTAAACATTTACCAACATACTCTGCGATATCAGCTTTCATATTTGGCCACCAATAATTCTTCTTAAGATCTTGATACATCTTATTGGAACTGGGATGAATAGAATATTTGGATTTATGAGATTCATGCATGATAAGGTCTCGAATACCTCCAAAGAGAGGAATCCAATATCTTTCCTTAAAACATAACATTCCATCATCTCTTCTCACAAATTCTTTTTCATTATTTGGCATTCTGTCAATCTTCTCTTCATTGTTTGACCTCCTGTCAATTTTCTCATATTGTCGGTTTTCTTCTTGGAGAGCTTCTGTTTGAGCTTTAATGATTTGAGCTGGAAGTGGCGAATGAATTGTCATTCCTAGAGATCGAACTCTAAGAGGTTTAATTCTGTCTTTTCTGCTCAATGCGTCAGCTACGACATTCACTTTACCAGGGTGGTAATGAATTTCACAGTCGTAGTCGTTGAGTAATTCCAACCATCTGCGTTGCCTCATGTTCAGCTCCTTCTGATCCAGTATATGTTGAAGACTCTTGTGATCGGTGAAGACCGTACACTTAGTACCGTATAGGTAATGTCTCCATATCTTAAGAGCAAAAACTACTGCTCCTAATTCTAGATCATGGGTGGTATAATTTTCTTCATTCTTCTTGAGCTGTCGTGAAGCATAAGCTATGACCTTGTCTCTTTGCATTAGTACCGCACCTAAACCATGATGAGATGCGTCACAATACACAACAAAGTCCTCATTTCCTTTCGGTAATGCTAATATTGGTGCTTCACAAAGCTTTTGTTTCAACAGTTGAAATGCTGACTCTTGCTTCTCTTCCCAGATATACTTCTTGTTTTTCTGGGTGAGTTCCGTCAAAGGTTTTGCAATCTTTGAGAAATCTTCTATAAATCTCCGATAGTAACCGGTGAGACCTAAAAATTGATGAATTTCGGTTGGAGTGGTGGGTGATGTCCAACCTTTAACTGCTTCTATCTTCGCGGGATCTACATGGATACCTTGGTTGTTGATAATATGTCCTAAAAATTGAACGGTAGAAATCCAAAAATCACATTTGGAAAACTTGGCGTACAACTTTTCTTTCTTAAGTAACTCCAAAATAATCCTTAAGTGTTCGGCATGCTCTTCTTTGTTGCGTGAGTAGATTAAGATGTCATCAATGAACACAATAACGAATTTATCCAAGTATAGCTTGCATACTCGGTTCATTAAATCCATGAACACTGCTGGTGCATTGGTAAGACCAAATGGTATTACTTGAAATTCATAATGTCCGTACCGTGTTCGAAAAGCCGTCTTGGTAATGTCTTCTTCCCTGACTCTTAATTGATGATATCCTGATCTTAGATCGATTTTTGAGTAAACACTAGATCCTTGTAATTGGTCAAATAGATCATCGATCCTTGGTAATGGATATCGATTCTTCACCGTGAGTTTTTTCAACTCTCTGTAATCAATACACATTCGGAACGTTCCATCTTTCTTTTTGACGAATACGATTGGTGCTCCCCAAGGGGATGAGCTTGGTTGGATGAATCCTTTATCTGATAGTTCTTTCAACTGTTCAGATAATTCTTTCATTTCGGAGGGTGCTAATCGATATGGTGCTTTTGCAACTGGTGCTGCTCCAGGCACTAAATCGATGCGAAATTCTACTTGACGGTTTGGTGGAATTCCAGGCAAGTCTTCAGGAAATACATTAGAAAATTCTTTTACAACTGGCACTTCATCAAGTTGTTTCTTCTTTTCTTTTGTTTCTCCTCTCGTTACTTGAATTTGGAATACATGGCATCCTTTGCTTATGTATTTCATCGTCTTGGCGTACGAGATAATATTGAACGAGGGTTTAGGTTTATCACCTTGGATGATTAAGGTTTCACCGTTGAGTGGAATTTGAATGACTTTCTCGTCACAAATTATTCTGGCACGGTGTTTAGATAACCAATCCATGCCAATGATGACATCAAAACTTCCCAATTGGATGGGCATGAGATCAATGGAGAAAGATTTACTTAGAAAAGTTAAGGTGCAATTTTCGATTAGGGTATTGGTACTTAGGATATTTCCATCTGCTAATTCTATGTCATAGATAGTATCTAGTTCTTTAGGAGTAATATTTAGAATTGAGGCAAACGAAGTAGACACAAAACTTTTATCTGCTCCAGAATCAAATAATATCTTAGCATCGTGTTGATTTAATAGGAACGTACCCGTAACAACATCAGAATTCTGAGTTGTGTTTCCATCACCGAGTACATATGCTCTTCCTCGGGCAACATTATTGGCATTCTTCGGACAGTGAGTTCTGTAATGTCCAACTTCACCACAACCATGGCACTTTACTGCTATCGGTTGTGTGTTGTCTCCAGTTGCTCGACAGTCCTTTGTCATGTGTCCAATTCTTCTGCAGTTGCCACAAGTAGCCTTACGTGATCCGGTATGATGCATGTTGCACTTGTTACACGGGGGTAGAGTTCCAACATAACCTTTACTTTCTGCGGGCACTGCTGCATAAGCTCTGGCAGCTTCTTGTCGACGATTCTGCTGCTGATGATGATTACTGCGGTTCTGTTGCTGATCTCGGTTGCGGTTGCTGCTTTGATTGTTGTTGTTGTAGCTTCTGTTACCACTGTAGTTGTTGTTGTAGCTGCGGTTGTTGCTATTGTTGTTTCCACGGTTATCAGCACTCCTCTTATGCTCATTGATCGTGGAGGTAGAACCTCTTTTGATCACCCGGGTCAACAATCTCTGTGCAAGTCCCATAGCTTCTTCTACCGTCTGTGGGTTCGATGCGGTAACATTCCCTTCAATAGATGGTGGCAGTCCTTCCACATATTTCTCTAATGCTTTTTCAACATCGGGTACTATTGTTGGGCATAACACCGACAACTCCAGAAACTTTCTATCGTATGTCCTCAGATCATTGTACTTTACTACTAGCTGATGAAATTCATCCTCTAGTTTTCTGATCTCTGTCCTGGGACAATACTTCTTAAGCATCTTATTTTTCAACTCATTCCAGGAAAGTTTGAAAGCTTCATCCTGACCCATAGCATTCGCAGTAGTATTCCACCACGATAGTGCTTCTCCTTGAAGAGCTCCTGTAGCAAATGTAACTTTGCTATCTTCAGAACAACCGCTCCTCTTGAAGACTGTCTCAGTATGCTCAAACCAATGGGCCATTTCTGTAACTCCTTCTATTCCCTTGAAATTAGTTGGCTTGCAAGTCATGAAGTCCTTGTAAGTACATTTACGAGGAGTAGATGTATTAGCTTCATGGTTTGCTCCATTGATGTTATTCAAGCGATCAGCTTCACGAGCTGCAGATATACCCTCGGCAATCATCCTTTGAACCTCAGTAGGTGTCATGATCACTTCAGGGTTGGAATTTTCGCTACTTGCATGCTCCATATTTCTATTGATAATGCAAAAATATAGCTTTAGAATTTAAACAATAATTTTGTTTAAATGATCTTGTGAAGTAGGGAAATGAATATTTATGAGTTCTAACAATAATTGGGCACCATATGTAGTTTTTATTTCGATACAACAATCATAATTATTCCGATATGTTAGATGCATTATTAATACACATTAACAACCATAAGCATAAATTAATATTTGTATATAGTAATATCACAACCAACAACATAACATTAATAACTTGATCAGTTGAGTTTTCATAACAAAACGATACAAGATTCTTTATTAATTGCCACATGCAGCAGGCTTAGATGCCTCATTACTAATACAAATACTAACTGCCTCTAATGGTTAGGTCCGTCCACATGTCCTCCCATCTCTAAAATCTGAGTTCGGAGATCCTGCATCTCGGTATGGTGTTGAATCTGCATATCTCCTACTAGGTTCTCCAATGTATCTGCTCTTCGATGTGCTAGCTGGGCTTCCCAAGTACGGTTCTGTCCCTCTCTTCGCAATGATATCGCGAAAGAGCGTGTCTCGGAGATATCTGAATGTATCTGAGCTAAACCCTGCTGCAACTCTATCCTATTGGCTATAAGGTTATGTAAGGTATTGTTGATGGTATCCGAATGGTCAAATGATGAATAATCAATCATTTGAAGAAGCGAGTCTATCTGTTCTTCATGATTCTCCAAACGCGTCACTACTACAGAAGGTGAAAGAGTAGGGATAATTTCCATCCTAGCACTCTTGCCAGTTTCATAGATATGAGCTGGGGGAGTGAAACCAGGAGGATATGGTAATGATGGTGAAAGTGGATGAGTAGATTCGGAAATACGAAGTCGGCTGGATGCGGGTATATCTTCTTCAAGAATTTGTTCTCTATGATGAAAAGTATATGGATAAGTTTGGCTAAAAAGATTGAATAGGTGATCGGGTGCATATGAATCAAATTCATGGTGCGATAATGATATATGTGTTGGTAAAACCAAAACATCTGGATTTTCAGGCGTTGTTACAATTTCGTCTTGCTCGAAAGGTTCTGTTTCTTGGGAAACAGCGTCAGGTACTAAGGTAGGACGAAAAACAGGCGACGTAACAGATGCGACGGAAATCTCAGAGTCGGAGTCTGATATACTCATATTGAAATAATACTGTAATGATTCGTAAATAGTGCAGAATAAGAATTTATTATCGTCAAAGAATGTAAAATTCTAATATACCAAGATTAAAGTATCATAAACTTAATGATTAACTTACTGAGTATGGTAGCAAGCACGCACGGCGGGCGAAAAATAGTATGGTGTAAATTTACTTTATTTGAAAGTGTGGTTATAGTTCAATGTTTGAAAACATTTGGTTCTCTATAAGTATGGCTCTGATGCCAATCTGTAACACCCCCTAATTTGAAATGTGGCAGCGGAATAGTAATTAGGGTGTTACGGTGAGGATCGAAGTCATAATGATAGAAAAACGGCTCGAAAGAGACGTTTTTAAACATAAGTTCATTAATAAAAATTCAAATACAAGAGGTCACAATCAGAGTATTACAATAAAAGTCTTGATGTTTTAAACTAAATTAAACATCTTTTATTTTACACCATAATTTAGATAAAGTAGATAAGTTTTGAAGTTTTCCGCCCGTTCCATGCTTGCTTCCTCTGCTAAATACCTGAGATAACATGTTTAAAAGTCAACAAAAATGTTGAGTGATATCATAGAGTTTGAATTTAGTAACCATTTTGATACACAAGTAAGATTGTATTGAAAATACAATCAATTAAAACTTGATATTGCAGTATATATTGCTCTAAGTCTCATGACACCCAAAACGTTAACAAATACCGTAAATCGGAGGTGTTATCAAATTAATGATAATATTGCCCTCATGTAATAGGTGATTTGTCAATTCCTATTTTTACTCAAATATAATATATCACGACTAATACGACTAACCACATGCATAATGGCATTCCGTCAAGTATTAATGGGATAGGCTGTCAAACCTTAAATAGATCTATTCATTATATTCGCGTTCACATAACAGTGATTAATGGCTCATGATCAAGGGTCTTTTGGCAATAGGTAACTTAGGCATATATCAAGTCAGGTAGCATACAGAAAATTACTTGTGATCTGTTTATAACATGTATCCCCCTCACGGAGTTTGAAAATAAGTAAATGTGAGGCTATGACTCACCTTGATTGATACTGAAATGAAGAAAATAAAGTCGGACGAATTTATGATAACGGCTTCGAAATACAACCTGATAAATAGATTTATCTGAGAATTTGACCAAATACTATTTGGTAAATACGAACGAATAACGAATAATAGTTATAACGAATAGATGATGTGCAGTGTAATTCTTATGCTATGCATGATATGACAAAATACGTTATTTAAATTATCCATCAAAGTTTTACCTTTTTAACCATAAGTAATAATATTAATTTTTGAAATATCGTTATATATATTATTAACGTTACGTTAAATAATATATATACATAAAAATGAAAGTTTAAATGCATATAAAATAAATTTACGAAAATAGAAATTAAATAAAAATATTAAATAGAATATGTTTAGTCCTTGTACTTTTTCAATTTTACCATTTTTACGCTAACAACGTTTGCGTTACACCGTTAGTCCTTTTTATATATAAATTACAATTATAGTCCTCTAATTGTCCAATAGTCACACTTAGGCTTAGAATATTAACTATTATCAATTTTTACCCTTATGGTTCTGATTTTACAGTTTTAGTCCTCACTTTTCAATATTTACAATTTTAGTCCTTCTAGGTGTCGTCGCGTTACATTTTTAGTCCAAAGTTACAAAAATGATTAGAAAAATTATATAAAATTTTCCGTGGCTTATTTAATAAATAATAAGCTTATTTTAACTGCTTATTTGGTTAAAAGCTTATTTTTTAGCTTATGGGCCTTTAACGAGTTGAAATCAAGGCCCGTTAACGTTTTAAAATCCGTACATCGTGAGACGAGTTGGGCTCATCAAAAATATCATTTTTCTTGTTCTCTTTTCATATCAAAAAGTTTAGATATGCTAGCTTATCATAAGAGCTTATTTTTAGCTTATTGGGCTTTTAGGCCCAATCGGTAAAAATCATAGGTTTTAAATGTGTTTGATAGCGATTCACTTTGGTGAAAATTAAGTGTCGAGATCAAGTTAGTTTTACAAGTTATGTATACGAAATCGTTTGCTAGCTAGGTGGTCTATTAAGTCGTGTAATAATATGATACACTTACTACATGATATTTAAAGTTATACGAGCGTTTCTTGGCATGTTTGAGACGTTTATTTATATGTGAAAAGACTTAGAAATATTTCTAAGTGTTTATATAGTTTTTCATCCGATTGAGCATGGTTAAAAAATGGGTTTGCTTGATGCATGTAGAGTGAAACTAACGTGAATTATGAGTGTGTTGTGACTCCTAGGCTTTCCAAGATAGAGGCTAGTCACAAGTCGTGTACTATATGTAAATATGTACGTAAAAATATATAGAAAACTAACATACGATTGATATGACATATATATGGTGCATGAAATATTTTACACGTGCAACTTGAATGGAAATGAGTTTGAAACAACTTACTACACCTCTAGGGCGGTAGAGAGTCGAGAGTGGAAGAAGGAAACACAAGAAACAATCACGTTCGACTTATAACCCAAAATATTAGACGTATATATTAAACCCGATAATCCTTTCTTGCTTCCAAACGATATTGTAACAGCTTCTGGTCTTCAAAGGATAGTTTTTAGGAAGAAAGGAAGTTTTGAAAGTGTATGATAATTGATAGAATCGGATGCATGCACAAGGAGTATATATGGTGACTTTTCCTAACACGTAAGTGTAAAAATTTCAAGGAAACCACAAATACTATGCAATGTCAGTAACTATAGGTTCTAGGCTGATTTATATATCATATAATATCAATTGAGAGTGCTTGAAATAAGGTGGATGTCTTTGGTGATTCATGTAGATGTCGACCACTTATTTATTCTATACACGAATTGAGTAATCGTGTACAACTTGAATATAGCTGATCATGAATGACATTTAAACATGAAATCATCTTAGAAATGTTATTAGGAACACTTAGGAACAAACGGGAAACAAAATGGTTGAGAAATGAATTAGTTTACATGTCGATTGGGTTGAATATTTGTCAATCACTTCGCCTCTCAAAATTGTATAGAACGTCGACCTATGAACTTGGGATTTGACACACTAATAGTTGGCTAGGTGGTGAATGAGGTGGTACAAAAATATAGATATTTCGTGTGTAAGAATCGAGAGTACAAGAGGCGTTTTGTAGGCATGAAGCTAGTCGAACAAATGAATTTTTATGGATTTGGAATTGGGCTTTGGCCTTGGGCCTGATGAATAGTAACCGGTGTATTGGACTGGAAAATTGATTAAGGGCCCGTTTGGTATAATTATGAAATTAGGAAATTTAATTAAGGTTTAGTGAAATGAAATTTGTATAAATGAAATGTTTAGGTTTCGAGTAACGTGTCGAGGATTGGTTCCGTCATTTCGTGAATTATATTATTTTGTGATAACAACAAAATAATATAATAAGAAAAATTTCAAATTTTTCTGAGAAAATGGGAATTATTAACGGTAACGAAAGATTATTTATTTAATAACGATATAATTACAAGAAATTTTTACAAGGTTCTACATATACTAACCTATTACCTAGGCTGCAAGAAAAAGTAGGCTAAAGGGGCTGATTTGGAGCTGTAAACAGTAGCTGAAAAAAATTCTAAAAATAACATAAAAATATAAGCACATTGACATGGGGCAAATTTAAGAAACCTCAAAAGTCCCACTAGAGCAGAATAATCAAATACACATACAACTCAATGCAATAGATTAATACCTTTGCTATCGGCTTTCGAAGATGGGTTTTATACATTTGCCATTGGTGGTCTTGGAAGTTTTCTGGTGGTTCGAGTAAATCCAATGCTGCCAAAAGCTCATCTTCCGTATAATTGGTCTATTCAGCACCAAGCTCATTGATTCCATTGATTTCATTAAGCTTATTCGTTGCTTGCTGATGCAATCCCATTTTTAACCTGTATTTTATGGTCCTACGCTTTCCTCTAAATATACAAAAAGAACCCCGTCTATACTATCCCCTTCAGGTATGTTGAATCTCCGGTGCCAAAGTTATCAATAAAGGTCATTAAATGAAGAATAATAATAAGTAATTGTACTGTGAACAAAACATTTATTTAGCAGAATGTATTACCTGGAGTTCTACTAGAAGCCTAACAACACAACGTTCTTTACATTCCCTCCAGTCCTTTGCATACGGGGGACATATGTTGGGTTCTTTGAGAAGCAAGGTCATAAATCTTTAACACAAACCCCCAACATTACCGATTAGCTGATTCTTTGAATTAACATGAACAACACCTTTTCACCCTCGTTCAGCTTGTACACTTGTTTTACACTCATTTTTTGTATCCTAAGAATGTTTCCATCCCTATCTATAAGATTATCATACATGTTTGAATATAATCTACAAACGCATGGCTAATTTATATTGACAACATGATTTTAGTTACCTATGATCTCAACCTCTGTCAATAGATTCATTTCATATTCATCAGGTGGATCTTGATCATGATTAGCATCTGAGGGTGAAGATTGCTGCAAAACTGGCTCATGTACAGTGGGTTGTGATTCCATTGATTGTGAATGGGAAGACGATGCGGAGGAAGAAGAGTTATGGTGCACAGATGCGTGAAGAGAAGGGCGAACAGTTGCTTGAAGAAAAGATGAGGAGGATGAAGAGTTTTGGCGCATATTATAAAGAAAAGAAGGTCGAATAGTTGGTTGAAAGGATGATGATAAGTGATTGGTGTTATGAACTAAAGCTTCACCGGTTGTTTGCATATGTGAAGATGAGGGTAGCATATTATAAAGAAAAGAAGGTCGAACATGAATGGCTGATGATGGGTGATTGGTGTTGTCAACTGCAGCGGTTTGCATATGTGTGGGAAATGAAGGTCGTATACCTGCTTGAAAGGCTGATGTGGGAAATGAAGGTCGAACACCTGCGGTTTGCATATTTGTGGGAAATGGTTTTGATTGTTTCTGAGAGTTGTGTGATGTTGGTAGATTCATTTGACTCTGTTTTCTTTTATGTTTCTGCATCGTTGCTTTAGATTTATACATCTTGGAAACTGTATCAAATGCAACAAACATATAGTTAGAATAACAAAAAATAATACCTAGTCCCAACACATGTCCTAAGTCAATTCTGGTATTCTTAACAATTTGACCAACACATGTGCGTCTACACGTGACTCTGTATATAAAAGAACAGATATACGAAAATAATAACACACCAACTTATAGGAATCTAAGAGAGACAAGTTAAAGGTGACAAATTGACAATATAAGCACATCTATTTACGAGTGGCCGAAAGACCAACTGTAAATAGTTCAGCAAGTAAAAGTGGTGGAAGTAAGCAGCAACTGTAAATAGTTCAGCAAGTAAAAGTAGTGCAAACTAAACAGATTGAGTGCACTTTAGCAAGAGAGAAGCTGGCATTGAGTAACATCCGTCTAGTGATGTCTGTTGCACAAAAATATAAACACATGGGAGCAGATGATCATTTGGTTTCTATTTGTAAACTACTCCGTAAAAAATATCTCAAAATGTCTAAGACCTATACTACTAGAAGCTTGTAAAACCAACTTCAAGTCCTAAATCTTACTCTAACCTACTGAAATTTGAACTCAAAAAGGTTGTTTTGGACTGCTAGTGGTTCTGTGACAGAAATCCTAAAATTGGTTAATGCACTACTTTGAACAAGATATCAAGTACTTAAATGATGAAACTGTGGTGTAAAATCTGAAAATGAATGAATATAAGAAAATAATAATTAAATGAAAACACTTTTCATGGATTTTTAATAACAATATAAGCTAGAAACCATGGTTCTAAAAGACTCATTATGTTGGTCTCTGCTGAATATTGAAACTTTGTAGTACTTTCTCGATCTACATCATATTTGAATATTTTGACAAGTATTTATCTTGTCGTTGTTATAACTAGTAACTTAACAGCAATGCTTTTACGGAAATTGTTTTCTTATATAAATATCAATAAAAGCCGACCATGACTGACCTCATGACACATGTGGGCTGTGGCTACTATATTTCAAGACCAGTGAATGGCTAGGATCACAGAACATAACACTACTTATCCTTTTCGCAAACATGACCTTGCAGCAAACTATGTAAACACTACTTATCCTTTTAGTTGTTCCTTGAGTTACTAGTGTCTGGTATTTGATCAAACCAGGAAGAATTATGTAAACAAACCAAGTTATCACTACAGCTAAAGATTTGGGAATCTACAAATGGACAGATGAATGCATGAGAAGGGAGCCTTCTTACAGATTGTAGTACTGTATAACAGCATAGTAGATTACTTATATTAGAGACATCACATGTAAATATATAATCTGCAATTAAACAGCATAGTAAATTACTTCTATTTGATTATCCAATTATTGTATTTTCAAGCCGAAGATGATTAGTTTATAGTGCTTGGGTACAGTGAAACTTATTCTACTTGATACAGACTGAAATTCAACAAAAAAAAACTATCTTTTCTTTTCAAGTAGCTGAAATTGTGCTCCTAATACTCTAAATCATAGAACACACTTTTCTTTTTCCATAATTGGTTCTCACCGTCAATATCTTCTTCAATGATAATATTTGTACTCTCAAATGCACCTTGGTTGTCATATGTTGCCTCTGTTGTATGAGTAGTTGAACCAGCATCCTCCCTCGTCCTTTTCTTAGACTTTCCATATCTAAATCTTACACCGCTTAATTATTTCAAAACATCTGATCACCCTGTTAGTGGAAGTGGCGGACCCTCATTCTCTATTGTACCATCAAAACGTTCCTTTTGAAATCGATAACTATGATTCGGCTCTAACCATCTTCGATGTCCCATGTAGCAAAATTTCTTTCCATGTTTTAACCACCTAGAGTGAGTGGAGTTGGCACAAACTGGACATGCCACACGACCCTTGGTGCTCCAACCAGATAAATTTGCATATGCAGGAAAATCGTTGATAGTCCACAAAAGGGAAGCCTCTAGTTTGAAATGTTGCTTAGAAAAAGCATCATAAGCATCAACACCCGTCCATAATAATTGGAGCTCTTTTATTAAAGGTTTTAGATATACGTCAATATCATTGCCAGGAGCTTTCTCCCCCGGAATAATTGATGAAAGAATAAGTGATTGTCGTTTCATGCATATCCAAGGAGGTAAATTGTAAGGAATCAATAACACGGGCCATGTGCTATGTGATGTACTCATTGTACGAAAAGGATTAAAACCATCACTAGCCAGGCCAAGCCTCACACTCCGAGGATCTGAGGCAAACTGTGAATATCGATCATTAAACGCGCTCCAAGCAAGACCATCTGCGGGGTGCCTCAATTTTCCATCTTTCGTTCTACCAGTATCATGCCACCTCATGTCCTTCGCTGTTTTCTCGAACATGTACAACCTTTTAAGTCTCGGAATTAAGGGAAAATAATGTAAAACTTTTGCCGGCTTATTGGATTTGCGTGATTTAGAACTTCCAATCACTTCATCACTTTTATATCGCGAAGATTTGCAAACATGACATGATTGTTGACCCACCCTGTCACCCCAATAAAGCATACAATCATTTGGGCACGCATGGATTTTTTCGTAACCTAGACCTAAATCTTTAGTTAACTTTTTTGCTTCATTGGCGGATGATGGTAACGCTGTAAGATGTGGAAATGCATCCCTCAAGAGTTCTAGTATCATGCTAAAAGTCTTGTTGGATATTCCACCAATGCATTTAATGTGATATAAATGTAAAGTGAAGTACAAATTTGAGTACTTGCAACCAGAGTACAATTCTTTGTCACATTCTTCTAACAACTTCTTATATAAAAGACCCTCATCACCATGACTACCACTTTCCGTAGATTCTCCGGTATCTCCTTCCATCGTTGTATCTCCTAATTCGGCGTTATCCGAAGGCAAAGAACTAATACCTAACGCATCACGAACCAAACCTCTTATATCCTCTTGACCAAAAGAAGTTTCCTCAACATTAACATTACTAGATTGAGATGGTGGTAAAGATATAGTATGCTCTTCATGCACAGTCCATTCTTTATACCCGGGTAAAAACCCATAACGCAATATGTGGGCATGAGCTTTATCAAGATCTAACGGTTTACCGAGACAACAACATCTATTACATGGACATTTGATGAATCCTCTTATACTTGTAGCACTAGCAAAACTTATAAAATTTTGAGCTCCATCTCTAAAAGTTTTGCTATTAATCGGAGCATTAATCCAACTTTTATCCATCGCTTATACTTACCAAGTTTCCGATACAATGCCTTAAAGCAGAATTGAAAACTTATTGGTTTTAATAAATTCCAAAAATGTTATGTGTAAAGACAAAAAAGGCTATAGCTACAAGTTTCAATTCATTCATATACTAGATTTATTAAGTCCTAATTGTTGTTAATGACATGTAATTTTCCAACAGTCACACATGATATTTTTTTCAAAAAAATTGTTCAAACACTAAATACTAGCTAAATACTATACTATTCAAAACTAAAAAAAAAAAGTCATACTAAATCCTTATCACATGCAGGTAAATTCTTCCTAAGAAATAATTAGGCACCACATTACCAAAGATGAATCCATCATGTATCATATCTAATTAATTCAAATTTAATTAAAGAAACATAAAACAAGAACTAATTAGTACAGTCAACAACCAAATGATCATGAAAAATAAGGCAAAGTGTCACCAAAAAGTTTTGCAAATAGCCTAGATAATACATCAAACTACAATAACAGAACAATAAAGCTAAAAAGCTCGCGACAACTACTCATGGAGCACAGAAACAATATTTATCAGGTTATCCCTAAAACAAACAGAAGGCGCAACACCAATACCTCTCACAAGTCAGTTGCTACTAAACTAATTCCTAGCAATCCAGTTAACAACATGAAATTTCATAAACCATAAATCCATAATAAAGCTACAAGTATAACTAGCATATCCCAAAAACAGAAAACGCAACACCAATACCTCTCACAAGCCTCTTATATCCTCTTTACCAATAAGCTTCACTTATAACTAATTATCGGCTATTAAACCATTATAAATTTATTGCAAAAAATCACTAAAACGCTACTGAAACTCAAAAAATCACTAAAACACTTCTCAACAAATGAAACGTGTATAAAAAACAGAAGGTGCAACACCAATACCTCTCCTAACTTCTGCTCCAAATGGACTGAAACTCAAACCGTAGCTTGAATAGAATTCCACAAGCTAATTTTACCCCTAGCTTCTGCAACTGATTTTACCCCTAGCTTCTGAAACTCAAACTCAACTGATTCGAATCGCTCAACTGATTTGAGAAGAAGCAAATTTAACTGATTTTACCTGAACTCTGCAACTGATTTAACGATATGAATAGAATTTAACGATTTAGGGTTTATAACAATTTGGGGATGACGAAGCAATTTGGTGATGAATTTAACGAATTTGGTGATGCATGACTATAGAATCATATTAACCACTAAAAGAATTAATCAACAAGCTCTTAGGAATTTAGACATTTGATATTTAGGGCACTTTGGTTCGAATTTGGACTGAATTTGGGGATGACATGTTCAAAAAAAAATTGGGGATGAATTTGGACTGAATTTTGTATGTAATGAATAGGGGGATTCATGTTTTTTTATATAAAAGAGTTTAAAAAAAGTACACGCTTTTAGCTGTGTAATTTTTTTATATATATAAAACAATTTGTACACGCTCTTGATAGTGTAAGTTTTTTTTCTTCTTTTATATTTTCTTTTATTTTTTTATATAAAAAATGTATTTAATTTGTACACGCTTTTAAGTGTCTACTAATATTTTATACACATAAAAAATTGTAGATATTTTATACACGCTTATTTTAGTGTAAAAGGACAAATTAAAACTTCACCACTTTCAAAGTGTGAAGAAATAAAGTGAACAATTAACCCTTTTTTTGTAGTGTGAAACCTAGGAAATTTGTACCAAAAGTCTTTAAAATAAATAAGATAGTAATTTAAACATGACAAGTTTTTCACAAGTTTTTTTTAAACATTCGTTATCTATCAAAATAAATAAATAAAATCAAAAGGATATAAAAACGTTTGTAGGTGAGGCCAAACCATCGTTAATTGTTTTGACTCTTTAAAAATATTCATTTATATTATGAATTTTTTTTTTTAAAAAATGGTATAATATTGCAGTGGTTCATATAATATTTCATAGCATTAACGTACTTATACATTATCTTATCTGGGTCATTCTTGTGTGAATAGGTCATGCTTAATTATTGTGTTATATGGCACCAAAATCTGTAACTGTTTAGAGTTTTTATTCAGGAAGATGTTTTTCAACTTTTATAATAGTGACAAATAATATAATATGTGGCGTTTCGCCTTTGTGTTTTGTTTTGTTTGAACTTTAAGTTGATCGACAGGAAAAACGCACGTTTTTATTTTTGTGGTCCGACTGTATACTTTTATTATTACAAAAAAAGATTTGTAGGACATATGCTAGGTTTTGTGGAGATTTGATAGCATATAGCTGAGATTTAAATAGCGATTGACTTGTGGGAAAATATAAAGATGATACATTAAAAAAAAAAAAAAAAAAAAAAAAAAAAAGTTAAAGTAACTCTTAATACCGTCTTCTACGTGTTATGAGTCTCAATACCGTCTTCCACGGTGTATGGGGAGGTTGAGACGTATAGAGCCTTACCCCTACCTAAGGTAAAGAAGCTGCTTCCGATTTTACTAAGGTAGAAAAGAACCTCCTTCCGATTTTACTACAGGTAGAAAAGAACCTCCTGCCTATAATTTTCTTTAATTCTTTAAAAGCATTAATAAAAGCGATATTTGCATTATTATATATATACTAAAAGGCGTGTTGTTCACTGTAGCTACAGTACCCACGCAAATTTCACGTTTGCCAATTTTAGCCCCTGAGGTTAGTGACCAATTGCGAAGTTAGTCTTTAAAGACCGTTATCTAACAGACGTGGATTAAATTTTAAACAGAACAGTAACTTCAGTGGCTTTTTCTGTGCAAATAATAAACAGAAACAGCCTTTAAGGTTAACTTTTTTTTCACCGTTAGTCCCTAAGGACTAACTTTGCAAAGAACGCCACGTTAAGGAACTAAAAGCGAAAATAACATTGCTACAGTGCAGCACAGTTGCTGCTACAGTAAAACCCAGTTTGTAATAGTTCGTGTACTGTAGCTAAGGATTTTACGCTTTTAGTCCCTCAGGTTAGCTATAAATTGCACCGTTAGTCCCCCGTTAGCGATCTTTTGCAAATTTAATCCCTAAAAAAAAAATTGATCTTTCTATTTCGAGTTTGGATTAAACACAACATTCCCGCAGCAACGCGCGGGTGCCCCGGCTCGTTGTGACTAAAGATGACCTACTTTTCAATCAGCAAGTTTTTTCTTCTAAATGCCAAAATTGCTCTTATCTCACATAACCATCAAAATATATTTGTAGATTTTGTAAAAAAAAAAAAAAAAAAAAAAAAAAAAAAAAAAAAAAAATCTGACTTTACTTACAAAATTTACAGATATATCACAAGCACAAATAAACACACCTGATATATATTGAAAAAGAGAAATGCTTACACAATATATGTATCACACAAAATCATTTGTAACTAGACGAATATCCGCGTAAAGCGACGGTTTTTTAGCAACAAATAATTATACTTGCGAACTTGTATTTTGGTGTGACATTTGATGCAACACGTACGAGTTTAACTTGTAGTTATTGCGAGAAAAAAAGTTTATGAGTCGCATCATTTGGCAAAAGTTATAAACCGTGTGATAAAAAAAATGCTAAACAATGTAGTTGTGCTTGAAAATTAAAAACCGTGTCTTATTAGAAAGTTTCAATTTTCATTTAAAAGTTTTCATTCAGATTATAAACCATGTAGCTTTTTGTTTAAATTTACATTGTTTGTCTAAATTGCTATTTTGAAAGTTGCCATTTAAGATTAAAGTTTAAGAAGTATTAAGGGGCTGTTTTTTTTTTTTGGGATATATTTTCTGTTTGCATACATACAGCATGTCTGTAATAAGAAATTAATTTATAAATGTTGTTTCTTTTTCTTGGTGAATTAAGATATGACGAACAATTTAACCTTTCGTTTTGAAACACTAAAATCACCAAACTTTACTCATTTTAATCACTTTCAATCTAAAAATAAGATGAAAACAAAACAAAATTACAACCCTTCAAAGGAAGAACGACTTGATAATCAATAATTAAGCAATAAAGATTGACAAAATATGATCTTGACAAAATATGAACTGTATTAATAGTTGTATACATATCCAGTCATATGGTAAACCTTTAATCAATTTTACCCATCTTCATTAGTTTCAGATATCTATCACCTCATACTTCTTTAAAAAGTTAATCAAAACAATCACTTACCACAATAACAAAAATCAATTTCATGAAAAATTATATACAATATCTTGTTCTAGATCGGACTCGATAGATCGACACGGCCAATGGGATTGACGATGTAACAGAAAATGGATCGACACAGAGAAAGAGATTGATGATGTAACTCGATGGATCTTGTGTGAAAAATTGGTAACATGTAACAGAAAATGAGATTGATTATGAGAGAAGTTTTTATAATTTTTGGTTTACTGTGATTATATTGAGAGAAGAAAGAGAAAAAAAATAAGGCAATAGTGTCCTGAGTGGAAGAAATATACAAAAATCCTAAATGGATAGTAAACTGGCTCCAAATGGGCCATTAAGCTAAAAAGAAACAGGCCCTTAAGTGTTATTAATTATGGGTATTTTAGGGAACCAATTTTACTCATTTCAAGACTTTTTAAGTTTTTAGGATTATGTATAAATACTTTATAAATAGTAGAGATATAACAGTGTCCGTATATACAGATTGTGATAAATTCTCTAGAAAAATTCATCCATAAAAGTTTGAAGATTAAAGAAGAAGATGATTTTTATTATGGAAGTTTGCATTCTAGTAACCGAATATGCCACTTATCAAGTGAGTTGGCTCAATTTTGTGGCATATTATTGAATTTGTGACTCAAATTAGTGAACTGACAAATTATCATTACGAAATCTGACACTCACAGTCTGGAATGACATCACTGGAAGCAATAATGGGGCTAAAGTGAAATGGAGTTGTGTGATATGGTTTCCTCAAAGTATACCTAGACACACATTTGTGCTATGGATGGCTGTGTAGGAAAGACTAATGACACAAGACAAAATTGCAAAATGGAGAATGAATGAGGTCATGGAATGTACTCTATGTAAGAAATGTATGGATTCTCATGAGCACCTATTCTTCAAATGTGATTATTCAAGTGCAGTATGGACTGAAGTGCAGGCTCTACTTGATAAAAGGTTTTCTAATATTTGGGAGACTATTATTGATGAGATCTCACTATTAACTGCTAATAGTAACATATGGAGTATCTTGAGGAGAATTGTGATTGGTGCAGTGTAACACCCCCATTTTTCACTGATCGCAGCGGATAAAGTGTTTGAGTTATTACTTCATAGAATCACAGATACAGTAATAGAAAATGACTCGAAAAGAGACGTTTTGGAAATTTAGTTATCATTCATAATTATCAGAGTTTTAATTATAAAAGATATACTTTTATTTTTGATGAGGTCCCAAAAATCTAAGAGTTAGGTTGTGTTTGAATGATAACTATGAAAAGTCCTCCGAGTTCAGTACCTCCTTCTGTCATGGGTCCATAGAAGTAATATACCTAGAATACATGCTTAAAAAGTCAACACTAGGTGTTGAGTGAGAATCATAGGTTTAGGGGTTAGTGAATACAAGTTCCCTGGGTTTAATTGTTACACCCATCTGGGAAAATGTAGGTTTTGTGATAATTGTGATGCATGCACAATTATCAGGAGTGTAGTATGTTGCACTAAGCTCATGAATCACACCTTAACGATCCGGGTCATGTGGGCTGCAGACCCAACATGAGGGGATAGAAGGATAACTTGCCAAAGTTATTCATTGAGTGGATTCAAATATAGTACTTATTGGTACCACCTAGTGGGGTGTTAATACCAATGGGAGTTGTCAAACTCCAATAGATCTATCAACTATATTCGCGTTCGCGTGGGTAAAATATCCCAAACGATTAGATTCATGAATTTTGCTTATGTAGTGGTGGCAGTTTACTCGTGCAACAACCAAAGAAAAAGACTTGTATTTGGTTTTAAGTAAAGCATTTAGCATGTATCCCCCTCACAGGGTTTATAAAGCATTTAGAGTGAAAGCATTTTTTTAAAAAGTATGAGGTTATGAACTCACCTGGGTTTAGAGTAATCTAAGTGATGCAAATAGTGACTCGGAAACTAGACCGCCTTACTCACGTATCCTAGTGTGTTGTTGGTTTTGGATGTATGTCAAGCTTTAGTTATCATGTTTTATCTTTCTCAAGTTAGTGTTTTTAGGTTTGTTAATGTTTTATATATGTAACATAACACCTTTCAGGCCATTGTAATTCAGAAGTATATGACTCCTCACATGAAGCTCCCTACTAGTGTATTATGTTATCAACATAATACCGTTCGGGCCATTATAATTCAGAAGTTAATACTCCTCACACAAAGCTCCCTATTATTGAGTTATGTTGTTATTAGGGTTTAGTTATAATCATATCACCGTTCGGGCCATCATATCTCAGAAGTATATGCAATAATCGTTCGAGGAGTCAGGGCACTTTAATTCGTAAACCCAACAAACTCGTCAAAACGAAATATCCACATAGTACTCCTCGCATGAAGCTCCTAGTATTGTGTTATGCTTCTAACTTTAATTAGGTTTTATACTTATATGATATTTTCACTTTTTACCCGTATCGTATTTATATTTACGTTTTCTACCCTAAATTTATATTACTTATACTAATAACTATCTATACTTGACACAACTAGTCCCTAGACTTCTATATTTTAAGTAACTAACCTAAGACTCTTAAGTTTTCTATACTTACCATTTAGACATTTAACTTTATAATATTTACGTTTTTAGTCCTTTTTAGTTTATACTTATTTTAATTTCTATCCTAGGGTTTTAATATTATGCAAAACTAGTCCTTACACTTATAACTTCTAGGAAATGTCAAAAACAGTCCCTAGAATTTATAATTTCAGGAATTTATGATATATACCCTTATGCATGTAAAGTTTTGCAAAACTAGTCCAAATATGCATGTAACTTATATTTTATCTAGCAACAGTTTTCTAGGTTATGTTTTACTTATTTTAACTTATCTAGGTTATTTATAACTAGTGTATGACTTAAAGAAGTGACTTATAGCATGCATGCAAGTATATGACTCAATCTAGGGTTTTAAAATGTAAACTAGTAAATGAAATGGTTCAAGGCTCATGCAAGGGTTCTTAGGGTATCTAAGGCATCCTAAATCTATCCTAAGACTAAACTAAAGCTAAATAGACTAAATTGTAAGACTTACTTGGCTAGGGGAGGGTTTACGTGGGTTTAGGGTTTTCTAGGGCTTGCTGGACGTCAAACCACAACACAACACAAACAAAGCTTAGCTACTCGCTTCCTAGGGCTTCTAAGGGTCTTAAACTACAAAAATGTGAAGTAGAGAAGAGAAGGAAAGGTGTGAAGAAGAATGGAGGGGAGGAGGGGGTATTTATACCCGCGTAGAGGCGGTTTGGAGTGAAAACGGGTCATAGGTGTCGAGCAGGGGGAGGGAGGAGTAAGCAAGGCTAGGGGATTGTGGCAAGTCTAGTGGTGACGAGGAGAAGCTAGGAGGTAGCTAGGGGCCGGAGCTAGGACGGTTGTGGTGGTAAGAAGGCCGAGAGAGGCGGTTAGGGAAAGGTGGTGACAAGTAGGTGATGCACCTACTTGTGTGCTAGCTTAGAGGTGCTTGTAAGCTGCTTAGGGTGGTTAGGGATGGTTTAGGGTGATTAGGGGTAGATTAGTGGTGGTTTAGTGGAGGTTTAGTATTGGTTTAGGGTGGATTAGTGGTGGATTAGACAAGTAGGTGATGCACCTACTTGTGTGGGTGCTTAGAGGTGTTAAGGTATGTGCTTGGGTATGACTAAGGTGTTAGGGTGCTAGGTTGAGGTGCTTATGTTTAGGTTTTACTTGTTTTAGTTAAGTTTAGACCTAGTTCTACTTATTAAGTGTTTAAGGTTTTACCTAAGGTTTAGTGCCTAAGTTAAGTTCCTAAGAGTCTCTAGTGACTAATCCTAAGTCCTAAAGGGTTTATTCTAAGTGAGGGTAACATATGGGAAAGGTTTGGGAAGGTTTGACCTAGTTTTGTAACCTAAATAACCTAAGTGTGTTTAGTGAGAGACTAGGGTTTATCCTATGGTTTAGTGCCTAGACTAGTGTCCTATGAGTGTCTAATAACTATTCCTAAGTTCTAAGAGGCTTATACTAAGAGGTAATGACCTATGGGGAAGTTTTGGGATGGTTTAGACCTAATTCTAGTTAATTATGACCTAGTTATGGTTTTGGGCTTATGGGGTTTGTATCTAAGTTCTAGTGGGTTTATTCTATAGCCTAATGGTTCTCAGATATCCTAATATTCCTAAGGAAACTCATACTTAAGCCTTGGACGCATTCATACTAGTTAAACTAAGCATATAGGTTCAAATAAGCACATAATCCTACTTAAGTTTTAGTTAGTGTTTATTAGGGTTTTGTGTTATGTTTAGTGTTTTAGATTGGTGAATTACTTATTATGGTGTTGTTATGATTTTATGCTTGACATACCTGGGGTTTATAGGATGTGAGTGTTGAGTTATTTGGCTTGTGTAGATACGTAAGCAGGTCTAGTGAGTCATGCAAGTAATAATGCATATAAAAAGCAAAAAATTTACCTGTGGAATACCTACTATAGGTATTTGTAATGGGAATGATAGTAATGAGTGTTTGTGGGTTGTTATATGCAGCACTATACTATGTGTGGCAAGAGAGAAATAACAGATTGTTTAACAAAGGTACAAGAACAGAGGATGTTTTAGTGCAGAGTATTGTTGAAACAGTAAAGATGAGAATGATGAGTTTCCATGTTAAAGAATCATTGACTGTCCTAGAAATTTGAGGCCCTTAAAAAATGGGGGCTCTGTGTCACCGCACACCTTGCACATGCTTAAATCCGGGCATGGTAGAATTCCTCGGTAGGTTCATTCGGGAAGTCGCTCCAGAGTATCACTCCCATACAATTCTTGCAACAAAACAAAATTTATAAACTATTTCATTCTAAAAATCTCAAACTTTATATCTTTAATTCTCCCACTCACACTTAATTGTATTTTCACTATTTTGTTATATGGGAGCCATTTTCTTATAATGATTAACAATTAACAATAGTTAGATCTTTCGTGAAGCTAAAAGTACAACTCTTGCTTTTGAATCTCCCATTACATACTAAATTTTGTTTCTTAAAGTATGTTGCCTATGGTAAAGGAGTGTCTTTCGTATATATTAGTCACTTTTTGATAATCTTTTTCTTGTTTGTTTTGTCTAACTTCTTGCTAGCCGTTTTGTGTTTTTAATAAAATTTCGCTGTTCGAAAAAAACATCTACGTACATGCAGCCCTTTAAATCACCATAACCATCTTTTGTTCCGAAATTTTGAAACAATGATCACCAAGTTGCAATAACTGTATAGATAATCAGTTCGAAACACAATTCAAATCACCTTCTATATTTGTAAGAGAAATTGTTGTGGCCGGTAGCCAACATACAAAGTCGTGATCGATTTGTGGACAACTGAGTGGATCCACAGATGATGTATATATTCATAGATTCTGCATTGCGGACTTTTCTGGGCAAAACTAACCATGCGTCCATGCAAAATTTGGCACCAGCAAACAGGTATCTAACTTTGGATGTTGTTATGTACGTAAATGTGTGATAATGTGCTGTACTATGATTAAATTAATTAATGAGACACAATTCTGAATTTATGTCACCAAACGAATATATACAAAACCCTTCTAGAGATAAAAATAGCAATAAGCTATACAAAAGGAGACGAACTTTTTTAGTAGATGGGTTAGGTATATTTCTTTTAAAAGCAAATTAAAATCTCACACTGTATATATGCAAGTGTACTTAGGCAGCTAATTAGCTAATGAACTTGAATAAGCTAATTAAACGAAACTATACGAAATGATAGTAACATATTTTATTTACATTTTCAAATCGAACATCTTTAGAGAATATATAGTTATTTGCTGCCATTAAAAAAGAAATTAAAAAAAAAAAAAAAAAAAAAAAAAAAAAAAAAAAAAAAGCTTAATTAGTTGCTAATTAATACAGTATATATAATCATTGATTTTGCTTTAAATACCCGTGACATCTTTACCCTTGTCTCCTTTATTCTTTTCTTCGTATTCTCGGCTTTGTTTTCACATGCAGTAACTTCCAACGTTATAATTTTACCTTATGCCATGTTTTGCTATAAATTATGAAACTCACTTAACAAATTTATTCAGCTCTAGTCTTAGTTTCTTATTTATGCAAAATGCATAGAATGAATATTGCTTTCTTTTTTGTGACATTTTTAGCTTCATTTACTTCCATTTCAATAACAAATGCGTCACCTCATCAAACACTAACCCGTAGCCACCAGAAAAGCGGTTCTAAAAAGTTTAATGAGCAACCACTATCAGATATCGCGATCCATGAAGCAGTTTTAGCCCTCCATGAAAATGCTTCCGTCAAGGCTTCACCTTATGTTCTTGGCTTAAAGGTACTTCTTTATGCTAAAAAAATATAAGATAAGTAACTAATCACCTTCTTTAGATATGAAATAAATATTAAATTTGTTGTTAACTTGAAGGGCGAGGATACCGAATGGGTCAGTGTTGAAGTTGATCATCCTGAACCATCTGCTGATGATTGGGTTGCTGTTTTTTCCCCTGCAAAATTCAAGTAATTTCTGCTTTATGATTTTTATTGGTGCAACTATGTAAGTGTGTGTGGTTATATATATACGTTCAGTGTCAAGTTTTAAAAAGTTACCAGGGTTGGTTCTTTTTTTTTTTTTTTTTTTTTTTTTTTTTTTTTTTTTTTTGAGACATTAGATAACATACTTATAATCTTTTTAAAACGGTTTATGAGAAGTATGTGCTGACCTATATATGATCATGCTTAAATGGCAGTGGATCGACTTGTACTTATGAAGATTATACTCGCATACAGTCTCCATACATATGCACATCTCCTATAAAGGTGACATTTCGTATTGCTACTTTTACCGAACGAGTGGACTTTGAAATCCTTTAAACTATGTAACTAATTAATCTAGAGAAAAGATGTATAACAAACACATGGATACGTACGTAATGTGGCTAAGTACACCATAAGAGACTTTTATGGACTTATTGGAGCTTTGGAACACATGATTGATTCGTTGTCAACGACCTTAATTTAACTCCGGCAGTCACAAATTGATTGTAACAGACTGTAGGTGCATGCTCAAGTTAATGTAGACCTAGTCCAAAATTCAGTATAAACATTATTCGTCGTTAATTGATATTCCTAAGAACCCAAAAAATTTCTCTTCTATTATTGCCTTATTGGATCAATTAATTTCTCTTCTATTATTGCAATATACTATTTTTTGGACGTTACTTTTGTTTGTGTTCCTAATGAATTTAGATGAATTCAATTTTGGCTTGCAATTAACCTTTTAGTTTACACCCTCATAAATCTAGCTAGAGTAACAATTTCTTAATGCTTAATCAAATTAAATTATATTCATCACAGTTCATGTTTGCCAATTACTCGAATCCAAGTTACACGAAAACGGGCAAAAGTACATTAAAGTTGCAGATCATAAACCAGCGTGCCGATTTCTCCTTCGCATTGTTCTCTGGTGGCTTGTCAAAGGTATACTTGTATTGCTCGATTTCCTTTTGCTTATCTTCCATTCTTTTTCTCTTCACTAACTCATTATCATAATATCACAGCCGAAGCTAAAAGCAGTTTCGAACACCTTAACATTTGCAAATCCAAAAGCACCTCTTTACCCACGCTTAGCTCATGGAAAATCTTGGGATGAGGTGAGTTTTTGTAGCTTCAAACACAAAATACTTAAAGTAATTTATTAGTCATATAGTTGTTAAGTGTAGCATACATCTGTGTGTCTAAGTGATCTTTTGGTGTTTCAAAAGATGACAGTAACATGGTCCAGCGGCTACAGTATAGTCGAAGCAGTGCCACTTATCGAATGGGGTATGAAGGGCCAGAAACTATCACGTTCACCCGCTGGAACTGTAACATTCACTCAAAAGGACATGTGTGGTAATATGTTATTCTGTCTCGTAAGCATTGATGACTTTTGTACTCTCCCCACCTACCATGCATACAACTAAAATCGCATCATTTATACAGGAGGAGCAGCACGCGGTGTAGGATGGCGTGACCCGGGGTTCATACACACAAGTTTCTTGAAGGATCTTTGGCCGAACATGGTGTATGTCACCTTTTTCGACTAGTAAATGTTGTAAATTTTTGTTGGTAACAAGTCAAAACAGTTTTTTTTTTTTTTTTTTTTTTTTTTTTTTTTAAGTAGGGGTCAACTCGGATAGCATGAAAACACTTAATAATCCATTTTAACATTAGAGAGATTTTAAGGCATTAAAATGACTAGAATTAAAAATAAAGTTAAGATAACAAGTAACACCTCTACTTAAAACCTAGTAAAATGTACCGAATAAATTGAACTTGTTTTCAGGTACACGTACCGAATGGGACATATGTTACAAAACGGTTCATATGTTTGGAGCAAGAGGTACTCGTTTAAAGCATCACCTTACCCTGGTCAAGACTCACTGCAGCGTGTAATAATCTTTGGAGACATGGGTAAAGGAGAACGGGATGGAGCTAACGCTTATAGCAACAAGCATCCGGGTGCGCTTAATACGACAGATACACTGATAAAAGATTTAGACAATTTTGACTTTGTTTTGCACATAGGAGACATGTCTTATGCTAACGGATACATCTCTCAGTGGGACCAGTTTTTGGCACAAATGGAACCTATTACATCAAAAGTCCCTTATATGGTTGCTAGGTCAGTATTTTTTGTCCCTCTTGTAAATTAAGATTTAAACTCGAAAATTTTAGCTATTCCAAATAAAAAATATATAAGTACTCAATACACAGTTTTGTGTAAATTTTGGCTTTTGTAGTGGAAATCACGAACGTGATTGGCCAAACAGCGGATCATTTTACGACACTGATGATTCTGGAGGTGAATGTGGGGTCCCAGCCGAAACTTTGTTCTATTATCCAGCAGAGAATCGAGCTAAATTTTGGTATAATCGATATCTGTCGCAAAACAAAACAAAAAAGAAACCAAAAAGACATGTTATTAGGACTCATTGAAAACTGCTTGATTTTATAGGTACTCGACAGAGTATGGGATGTTTCATTTTTGTGTGGCGGATACAGAACATGATTGGAGGATTGGTACAGAACAATATGCATTCCTCGAGAAATGTTTGGCATCTGCCAATAGGCATAAACAACCGTGGCTAATATTTGCTGCACATCGTGTTCTTGGGTATTCTTCAAATGACTGGTACGGGCAAGAAGGCTCGTTTGAGGAACCCATGGGTCGGGAACACTTGCAACAACTATGGCAAAAATACAAAGTCGATATCGCCTTTTTTGGTCATGTTCATAATTATGAAAGAGTTTGTCCCATTTATCAGGTATCAAAAATGCAAAGTATAACTATATTTAGTAACCTGCGACTAACACTTTTACTATTTATATATGTTAGAGTTTAACAATCAAATACACATATTGCGGAAGCGTAGGATCAAGTATAACACATAAATATTAACCAAAACATAAATAGTAAACGTACCCGATGCACTTCAAATAAACCTTGATTCTTGGACAATATAGATCAATGATAAACCCCTTACCGTTTTGTTTATCGATCTCTTGATAATTACTAAAGTAAGTAATTACCTCGTTCTTGTACACACAAACTCCAACGAATAAAGGTTGTTGCAAGTAAACAAATCACTAATGGTTTTGTAATGGAAAAATCGACCAAGAACCCTTGGAGGGGAGGTGGTACGATCGGCCAAGCAAAGAAAAACACAAACAAAGGTTTTAGGGTTAGAGTGTGTGCACAAAAGATTGTTAAGTCTAACCCCAAGGCCTTGTATTTATATACTATGTGATATCTTGGTGACCAAGCAAGGCTTGGGTCGACCCTTGTGTGGGCTTCGACCGGCCATAGGCTCCCAAAGGGGTTTCTAGAACCTCCTTGTCACACAAGTTACACTCTAGTCCTTGTTTTTCTTATTTAACGATAGTTAGTCCATACGGTTAACAACTAACGACCGTTTAGTCCATTAAGTGACATAAATATATATATTTCATACATTTAATAAACATATATATTTATTTACATTATTCTTGTTTGTAAAGTGTGCAATCCCGAGGTCTCGTGTTCGATCCTAGACATTTACCTATTAATGTTTATACGTAACATTTAACAGCTCCCACTCGTATATTCATTAATAGTAAAATGACATTGGTTAGCGTCTTGCAACACTCCAATGCCCCTAGTTCAAACCGAGCTAGGTTTCCTGGAAAAACCTTTAATGATTCATCATTATAATTATTCTTTCATTACTAATACCACATTAATAAAGATGTGAGTTCCTTTATTAAAATTCTGTTTCTCGTTTCTTTATGATTGAACAAAATTACCAAAACATCTGAACGTATTCCAGATAGACTTTGGGCATGGCCATGCAAACATTTTGTCAACCCTACGAGGGGCCCAGCAGCATTAAACTTCTAAACAAATCAGAAGGAATGAATTCTTTCTTGACTACAAGAATAACCCATGAACTTTGCAACACTTCTGAAAACAATCCTTATGACTCCCTGTTACGGTGAGCGGTAGATTGCTTCACAAAAATGCACTACATCCATGACACTTATCTGGTATCTCAAGTCTGAGGATAACTTTAAATATGATTCTCACATTAAATATTAAATCATATTGTTGGGATAAGTCCAATATTCAATTCATCGAATATTATGTGAAATTGGTATGACTACGCATCAATATACTTTCAAGTATATTCTAAAACCAATACTCAAATTTGTCTTAGTTTAATGATATTCCCATATCATTAATCGACAATGGACATTTAGAATAATAAATTATTCAAGGATCTTAAACATGCAAATATAGGATATATTATTAAGACAATGATAAATAAACATAAAACTTATTTTATTCCATTAAAATAATAATTGTACATTACATCCTTTATCCAAACACTAATCACAAATGGGCATGAAACTTTCAGCTAATCTAAGTCCTACACCTGCAGCATGCTTATAAAGCTTAGTGCCAGGTAGAGGCTTTGTTAATTGATCCGCCAAGTTATCATCTGTGTGAACTTTGAGCATTTCGATTTCACCTATTTCGACTTGTTCTCGAACATAGTGATGCTTAATCGGGAAATGTCTGGTGCCTTTCATGATTCCAGGCTCATTGGCAAATGTGATTGCAGCAGAATTGTCACAATACATTTTAATAGGTCTTTGAATCGAAGGCATGACTCCAAGCCCTGAGACAAACTTCCTAATCCAAACAGCTTCCATTGCAGCTTCTGAAGCAGCTATATACTCACTTTCTGTAGCAGACATCGCTAGTACACTCTGCTTTCTGCTCCTCCAATCCACTGCTCCTCCATTAATGACAAAGACATAACCCGTCTGAGACTTCGTATCATCCTTATCACCTTTCCAAGAAGCATCGCAGTAACCTGTAACATCAAGTTCTGCCGATGGATTTCCCCCATAAACCAAAAACATATCCTTAGTTGCCCTAAGGTACTTAAGAATATTCTTAACAGCAGTCCAGTGAGCTACACCTGGGTTTTGCTGATATCGACTGGTTAAATTCTGAGCAAACGCCACATCAGGCCTTGTACTTTTCACCGCATACATTATAGATCCCACAGCCGAAGCATAAGGGACTCTTTTCATGCGTTGCACCTCTTCAGGTGTTGAAGCACAAACCTTGTTGCTCAAGCCATGTTGCTCTTGCATCGGCAAATATCCTTTCTTGGAATTTTGCATATTGAATCTCTTCAATATTTTATCAATGTAAGCACTTTGGCTTAATCCAATTAATCGCTGAGATCTATCTCTATATATCTTGATTCCCAGAATAAATGCAGCTTCCCCTAAATCTTTCATAGAAAAACAACTTCCAAGATATTCCTTAACCTTTTGTAAACTTGGAATGTCGTTCCCCATGATCAATATGTCATCGACATATAATATAAGGAAAATCACATTACTCCCACTAACTTTGTGATATACACATGGCTCATCAAGATTTTTAGTGAATCCATACTTTTTAATCTCACCATCAAATCTCTTATTCCATTGTCGTGATGCTTGCTTTAATCCATAAATGGATCTCTTAAGCTTGCATACACGATTTGGAAATTCTGGATTTACATACCCCTCAGGCTGCGCCATATAGATGTCCTCATCTAGGCGACCATTTAAGAAGGCGGTTTTAACATCCATTTGCCAAATCTCATAGTCATAGTAAGCGGCTATGGCTATAAGAATCCTAATTGCCCTTATGTCAGCTACAGGAGAAAAGGTCTCCTCATAGTCAACACCAAAAGTTTGTGTATAGCCTTTAGCTACACAACGGGCCTTATAGGTGTGTACAACGCCATCCATGTCAGTCTTTTTCTTGTAGAGCCATTTACTCCCAACTAGTTTGGCACCCGGAGGTAGGTCTACTTCTTCCCAGACATCATTGTCTTCCATGGATTGCATTTCCCCATCCATAGCTTCTTTCCATTTGGCCTTTTCAGGACCATTCATGGCAGCTTTATAACTTGTAGGCTCATCAAGATCACCCAGTATATACTCATCACTCTCTACATTAAGACATAGACGAGTAGGAGCTTTTACTGGTCTTGTTGACCTACGAATGGGAATCACTTCAACTTCAGGTGGAGGACCTAAGCTTTCAGGTTCTACCGGAAGTTGGTTAGTGTTTTCAGAAGGTTCTACATCTTCTTGACCGTCTTCCAGGTCATATACTCTCCCACTGAATTCTTGAGATATGAGCTCTCTTTCAAGAAAGTCTCCATACCTTGCAACAAATACTTTGTTTTCAGGTGGGTAATAAAAGTAGTATCCCATAGTTTCCTTAGGGTATCCTACGAAGATGCACTTCACAGATCTTTGTTGGAGTTTGTCTGCTGAGTCACGTTTAACATACGCCTCACAACCCCAGACCTTAAGATAAGACAGGTTAGGAGCTTTTCCAGTCCATACCTCATATGGTGTCTTATCAACCTTCTTTGTTGGAACCATATTTAGAATGCGAACCGCAGATTCTAAGGCATAATCCCAAAACGAGAAAGGAAGAGTTGTTAGATTAAACATAGATCGTATCATGTCTTGCAATGTACGATTCCTTCTCTCAGATACACCATTTTGTTGTGGAGTATATGGAGAAGTAAGGTGCTGGACAATTCCCTCCTTTGCTAGATAATCTATGAACTCCTGACTCAGGTATTCACCACCTCTATCGGATCGAAGAGCTTTAATCTTCTTTCCAAGTTGCAACTCTACTTCTGCTTTAAACACTTTGAATGTTTCAAACACCTCATGTTTATGTTTAAGTAAATAAACATAACCATAACGGCTGTAATCATCCGTAAATGTTAAGAAGTAGCTAGCACCCCTCCTTGACACATGTCTAAGTGGTCCACACACATCTGTGTGAATAAGACCAAGTAGATCATTAGCCCTTTCAATCCTATTTTTAAAGGGTTTCTTAGTCATCTTCCCAGCAATGCAAGATTCGCATTTATC
Source organism: Artemisia argyi (assembly GCA_030686995.1). Taxonomy (NCBI): domain Eukaryota; kingdom Viridiplantae; phylum Streptophyta; class Magnoliopsida; order Asterales; family Asteraceae; genus Artemisia; species Artemisia argyi. Next base: position 49,237 of record JARVZY010010922.1, read on the forward strand.
AAATGATTCATCATTGATCTTATTTAAAAGCCCATCATGTTGCAGCTTTTTCATGCGATCTTTGCCAATGTGAGCAAGTCGACAATGCCAAAGATAAGACGAATCCAGACCTTTCTTGATTCTCTTATTGTTGATGCTATACATTGAATTATTTTTAACAAAAGCATTATCATTATCATTCATATCAATTTCAAATACACCATTCACAGCAATAGCATTAAAATAAAAAACATTATTTAAAGAAACCGAAATTCCATTGCTTGAAATAGTATGCTCAAAACCAAGGTTTAACAAACATGAAAATGAAATTACACCTCTAACAATTGACGGTGCATAATGACAATTATTTAAAGATAGTACTAAGCCCGAAGGCAACACTAAATTAAATACTCCTATAGCTTCAACTCCTGCATGCGCTCCGTTACCAACGTGCAAGAATTGTTGTCCATAGGCCAGCTTTCTCTCAACTCTAAACCCCTGCATGGTATTGCAGATATGAATGCCACATCCAGTATCATATACCCATGAATTCAATTTAGGAGTAAGAGTGAATAATTCAATCATAAAGAACGCACCTGATGAGCTGGGGTTACCAGCATCATTCCCCTGCTTCTTGAGTCGCAAGTCATGAATGTAGAGAGGGCAATTGCGCTTCCAATGGCCCTTTTCATGACAATGGTGACAAGCCTGATCCTTCCTGTTTGGCGGATTCACCTTGTTCTGCTTAGGCTGATGTTGTTTCATCTTGGGTTGAGGTTGATAGGCCATGACCTGCTTGCCTTTGTTAACCTTCCCTTTGCCTTTGTTCACATGCGATTTCTTCTGGATTCTTCCCCCATGAATTGCCAACACTTGCGGGGTGGGATTCTTGACCTTGGCTGGTAGACCTTTCTCATAATCAACAAGCAATGCGAGTAATTCTGAGACTGTCTTCCCCGAGCAATGCATGTTGAAGTTCTGCACAAAACCAGCAAAATCCTTGTTAAGGGATCTGTTGATCAAGTGCACTTGCACATTCTCGGGGTAACCAAAACCAATTCTGTGAAGTTGATCAAAGGAGTCCTTCATCTCATCCACATAATCGGCTACTGGTTTACCATCACCATGCTTGCAGTTGTGTAGCTTGTCAAGTTCATCATACAATTCAACTGCAGGTGACTTCTCATAAGATAGCCTGAGGTTATCAAGCATATTCTTAGGAGACGCATACTCATACTTCTTTTGTAATTGAGCATTCATGCTAGTGAGCATTAGACAAGCAACCTCATTGTACTTAGCATTAGTCACCTTCCATTCTGCCTTTGCTTCAGGTGTTGCCGTAGCAGCAGGTTCAGCAGGGCATTCCTGGGTCACATAATCCATCTTACCAGACGCCCTCAAGACAATTCTGAGCGAACGGTACCAGTCATTGAAATTCTTTCCTGTGAGTTTCTCTCTTTCAAGATGACTCTTGAAAGCATTGATCACAGTTTGGTTATCGGGTTGAGCCATATCTACAGATAAAGTTCAAATATTAGTATTTTCGATAATCAATATCTTCAAGAAAATAAAATACCCAAGGCTATATTCATATAACCAACTAATTTTCTTGAAAATCTAGGATCTATCTTTACATAGTTTCACCACACCAGTTGATCTGCTAGTGGTAAAAGTACAAAAGATAGTAATCTGTCGAACAATAATTGGCAAACAAGATTTCCAATTCCTAGATCATTATGGGATTTACTCAAATTGATTCATCAATTTGCCTTTGTAAGCATGTTTCATCCCATCTCATGCCTTAAGTTCTAGGTCTCACGCACAACTTAATTAAGTCGTCTACCTTAGAAACTGTAAAATTACAATTATGGTCTCACGCGTTAAAAGAATTTTACCTTGTTATAGTAATTTAGCCTAGGTCTCACGTTTACTAAATTAAAATTCCAAGTGTTTCTTATAGGTAGATGGCACGTAACTTAAATTTTAAGGGTATTAATTTTTGATATGTCAATCAAAATTATGTACAAAGATGCATGCACTCATCTTTATAACATAAGTTTTCATAAAACTTTTTATGTCCGATTCCTGAAATTAATACACAAAGTTTTACTTGAGGTTTATGCCAAAACCCTAAGATGACTTTCTACAACATATAATTTTAAAAGTAATTCGTTTAAGATATATTCAAGATTGTGATAACCAAGGCAGACTCTAAGGCTCTTTTCTAAGCCTTCAAATCACGGTTATGAATATCATCTTAAAAGCCTTAATTTTAAAAGTATATTTGCACAAAACATCATTCAAGCAAAAGTTTATGGATTCAATCTCAAAATAGTAATAAAGTTTGAATAATGCTAGTCTCGACTGGGAGCTGATTACCGTGCGAATCGGACCACGATTGTCATAAGACCATTGCAAGATTCTTACTTTATCACTTTAGGGTTTCACAATTATTAGTCCGTTTTAATTTTCTTTATGAAAACACCCTTTTATTGCTTACATCAAGTCCAACCGAAAACAATAAAACAAGTAGCAAAGAAAATCAAACAAACAATAATAATATAAGTGAAACAATTAGCCACATGCAAACCATATTAGAAAAGATCCTAATAAAATCAATTCTAGGTATAATAACGCATGTAATCAACTAAGGCCTTCACCTCTTAATGGAGGTGAGCCACATACATTGACGAATCAATTGCGTAGGCCAAAGCTAAAAACACACCACATAGCATATAAAATTGATTTTAATATATATTGGAGTCTTCCCCAATTTAAGATCTATCTAAACATGTGACAACAAAACAAGATCCATGACAAACATGCATGTAAGTCACGGATTAAAACCTAACAATTAGCAATTAGGTCACAAGATACGTTCAATTAACCGGTTAATGACCTAGGGTTTCTAGTGATTACACATAATCAAGAAAACCACAAAACCCTAATTAGGGTTTCATGGGAAAATCGACCCCCCCCCCCCCAAAAATTAGGGTTAGGGTTTCGAAATTTTTTAAAATAGGAAAAACCCTAGATCAAAAAAAAACATGTATCTAAAACAATTAAAGATCCGGTTTTTATTACGTTTTAGTAATCAATTACATGTTATACATGGCTCGTGATGCCACTGTTAGAGTTTAACAATCAAATACACATATTGCGGAAGCGTAGGATCAAGTATAACACATAAATATTAACCAAAACATAAATAGTAAACGTACCCGATGCACTTCAAATAAACCTTGATTCTTGGACAATATAGATCAATGATAAACCCCTTACCGTTTTGTTTATCGATCTCTTGATAATTACTAAAGTAAGTAATTACCTCGTTCTTGTACACACAAACTCCAACGAATAAAGGTTGTTGCAAGTAAACAAATCACTAATGGTTTTGTAATGGAAAAATCGACCAAGAACCCTTGGAGGGGAGGTGGTACGATCGGCCAAGCAAAGAAAAACACAAACAAAGGTTTTAGGGTTAGAGTGTGTGCACAAAAGATTGTTAAGTCTAACCCCAAGGCCTTGTATTTATATACTATGTGATATCTTGGTGACCAAGCAAGGCTTGGGTCGATCCTTGTGTGGGCTTCGACCGGCCATAGGCTCCCAAAGGGGTTTCTAGAACCTCCTTGTCACACAAGTTACACTCTAGTCCTTGTTTTTCTTATTTAACGATAGTTAGTCCATACGGTTAACAACTAACGACCGTTTAGTCCATTAAGTGACATAAATATATATATTTCATACATTTAATAAACATATATATTTATTTACATTATTCTTGTTTGTAAAGTGTGCAATCCCGAGGTCTCGTGTTCGATCCTAGACATTTACCTATTAATGTTTATACGTAACATTTAACAATATAACGGAGCTTTTTCTTGCGTGTTTGCACAGAATCAATGTGTTAACGATGAAAAAGCTCATTACTCGGGCATTGTAAACGGGACTATTCATGTGGTTGCTGGAGGTGGAGGAAGTCATTTATCGGATTACACTGAGATTGACACAGTTTGGAGTATCCACAAAGATCATGATTTTGGGTTCGTGAAACTAACAGCATTTAATCAGTCGTCGTTGCTTATGGAGTACAAGAAAAGCAGTGACGGGAAAGTGTACGACTCGTTCACTATCACAAGAGAATATAAAGATGTGTTGGCTTGTGTTCATGATGGTTGTGAAGCAACTACACTTGCAACATAGTTTTATATCAGTTGGAAGAATTAATAAAGTACTTTGTTCTGATATTATGTTGTAGCAAGACGGAATAAAAAAGGCGAAGAAAACCTTTAATTTTTTTCACATGTTGCAGCGTGCAAGGTGTTGTAGCCATGTCTCAAAGAATAATTAAATGTGTACAAAATGATACTCCAAAAAAGAAATAGATCGAGATAAATAAATATGAGTAATAGTTTTTGTTAGGGTAACTAAGTTATGATCAACCGAGAAGAAAAATTTTAATGAGTAGGGAGAAAATAAACCACAACCACATATTTCATATGCATCTACAAAATAGATGCATCTCTCTTTAAAATTCTCCTACTTAGTTAAAATGTGTGGCTAGAAATCCTTCTCATCATTCTCATTTTAGTTTTTCTTCTTACCGAATCCCTTCCCGTAACTGAGTTAACAAACATATACCAGTCTTATACAATAAGATGAATTGCAACTTTGAATCAGTAGTAGTACTAGCATTAGTATGGCCGTGTTTAAAAGCCGAATAAGCCCAACTCAAAGTAAACTTCTACCGTGCACAACCTAAATATAATGAGCAAATCGCACAAGAAAGTATCAACTTATTACGTACTCAACTTTATTTTTTTCAATTTATGATATTCAAGTTATTTTTATGTAATGTAAGGTTTTTTTACTTTTCGAAAGATATCATCGGTCATGTTGTCAACTAAATTGATTAGTTAATGTGATATATCGTTATAAATGAGCATTAAAAAGTCATTTCGGCTAAAGTTAAGTTGACAATTGCTTTTGAAAGGTCGAAAAACTATTGCATTGCACAAAAACTAACTAAAATACCTTAAAATGAGGAATAAAAAGTTAAGTACATAAAACTCAAATTGACCTTAATTGTGTATTCCTTTTTGTGATTTGCCCAAATATAACATGTATTAATAGTTTTTATTTGGTCTTATTATCTGAATGTGTATCTTACTTGTCATTTTTTTGAGTTATACCATCGTTATGATCAAACTATTTAATATGTAACTTTTTGAATTTTCATTATTTTGTGCATCGATTAACGTATTTTGAGTATCGAATAAAGTATTTTTGGGAATTGAATACCATATTTTTGAGAATCGATACAAAAATTAATCAAAATTCAAAAAATTGTTATTAAATAGTCTGATCCCAACAATTGTACACACACCTCAAAGAAATGACAAGAAAGATTTTCAGACAATTAGCCATTTTTATTTAGAATAAGGGTAAAAGAAGCTATTCTTTAACTTATATCTTATTAAAACTCTCCCCCCTAAGTCCTCTGGCGAAATTGGCGATTCTCTTCAAGAACCCTAAATCTTTTTCTGCTTGATCCATCCTTTCTTTTTTCCTTACAATCTTGCACGTTTATGATCTACCCTTATTCATCGTTTGTATCAGGATTTAATTAATGATCGTTCAAGGGGATATTTTTAGGGTTTTCTGGTTATCGCTACTGATTGGTTTTCTTATTATCGCAACTTAGGGTTTAGGTCGATGCATTAATTGATTATAATTCTTAATCATTAATCTTTGGACCGATCATTATTATGGGTTGATTCTGATTCATTATGGATTATAAACCCTAGTTTTTAACTAGGGTTTTACACGTAACCTTGAAGCTTGACGCCTGCTTCTTGTTTTCCTGGTTTTGTTTATTTTCTTGAGTCTTGCGTGCTATAATGGATAGTTTGGGAGAGAAGAACACTGAACCTGTACATTCAGTGGCTATGGGTGAGGAAAATATGAATTCGTTGTCGTATGTGACAATGAGGAAACAAAAGAAACCTAGTAGGAATGTTGTTGTTGATGAATTGGTTGGACAGCCATGTGACATGGATACTAGGGCTTCTATTAACACTAATTCTGTTGGGCATGATGTGGAGTCATTACCTTCTTTTAGTATGCATGATGGTGATGGGATTAGTATGTCGACCAAGGCTGGAAGAATGCATGTTGCCTCTTCACATGTGGCTGTCCCCACGCATGAGGCTACCTTTGGTATTACAGAATCATCGGATGTTAGTACTAAACATGTGGAGCCGGTTCCACATGTAGAATCTACTGGTCCTAATGTGTATACTACGGGTGCTACTGATGTGGTTGAGAATTTTTGGTCGGTTAGTGATACATAGAAGCCTAATAATAATGTTGGGGTGTCTACGACTGGTATGGATGTTCGTGGTGTTAATTACCCTGATTCTAATGAGTTCTCGACACTTAATGAGACTAGTGTTGCTAAACCTAAGCAAGTGAAGCCGGTTTCACTTGAGCAAGCTATAGCAGTTGGGACGAATTCTAATGAGGCTGTTGGTATTGAGAAAGTTGTTGTGGATGCTTGTAATGATTTTAAATGCTATGAACAAGGTCCAGTAGAAGAATGTTGAGGATTCTTTGAAACAACCTTCTAAATCATATGCTGGTGCTACTTCTAATGAACCTAAGAAATACAGGTCTAATTTTCATAGGTTGGAGTGTAGCAAGCATACGAATGGTGTGGATCTTTTTGTTCCTATGAAAGTGGTAGAAGAGGTGAATACTAGGTATGAGAATACACCATATGGATACTTCTTGGGTAAACGCATTGCTTTTCTTGTTGTTGATTATTATGTACGCAATGTGTGGGCTAAGTATGGTATTCAAAAGGTTATGATGAATGCTAAAGGGTTCTTCTTCTTTAAATTTGATTCGAGGAAAGGTGTTGATGATGTTCTTGAAAATGGTCCGTGGCTGATTTGAAATGTTCCTATTATTCTTAAACCATAGACCATGAACACCAACTTACTTAAAGAGGATTTGACCAACATTCTGGTATGGGTTAAATTCCATGATGTTCCCCTTGCTATGTTTTCTGATGACGGTCTTAGTCTTCTTGCTACATTGATTGGTACGCCAAAAATGTTAGATGCTTATACTAGCCAAATGTGCAAGGAATCTTAGGGCCGTAGTAGTTTTGCAAGGTGCTTGATTGAAGTTAAGTCGGATGAGGTACTTAGGGATAGCCTAACTATTGAAATCCCCCTACTTGGTGGGTCGGGGTCGACTATTGAGAAGATACGGGTGGAATACGAGTGGAGGCCACCTCGATGTGATACGTGTAAGATCTTTGGTCATACTGATGAGACGAAAAGTGTACCGCTTTTAGGGGGTCATTTAAACCCTAAATCGTGATTATTTGATCAAATATTGCCCTAAATCGCTCCTTTTGTCGTTTTAGGTACTTTTGAGAAGAATTTTACAAAAGGAAGCATTTTGGACGTTTTTGGAGCGAAAAAGTGAAGAAAATGGAAAAGTCTCCAAAATATGCTGGAAACAGTACCTGGCGGCGTCACGACTTGGAAAAGGGTTGGATAAATAAAATACACGTGACGATCCAGAAGGTTTTTGAAGGAGTTCGTGACGGCGTCACGTGTTAATGGAGATAGGTCATCACGTATTAACTTAAAGAGCGATGGCTCAGAAGACTTTGAGAGTGACGGCGTCAGGATTTAACCTGACGACGTCAGATGATATAGAGTGACGACGCCAGGAAGAAGGCTTACACAAGAAGAAACCTTAGTAAAACCATCACATGTTGATCAAGACAATCATAACTTACGCGCGGAGTAGCTGACACTGTTTTGGCCATAACTTTTGCATACGAACTCGGATTTGAGCAATTCAAAAAAGGAAACGATCGGGACGAAAAAATCTTCGATTTGGTGAAAAAATGGTCTTGTCACCGTCATGTGTACGGGCTGACGCCGTCAAGATGGGCCGACAGAAAATCTGCCTATAAATATAACTTTATTACTTTACTTTTTGTAAGCTCTAAACCCTAAGGTCGATTTCTGGGTTTAGGTAGGTGTTTTTCCAGCAACTTAGAGGGTTTCAATCACTCCATAAACATCATATATTGTTTTTTTGATTCTATCTTAATTATGTTTTCCATTATCATTGTTGTTTGCTCTTCTTTGATGATCTTTTGCTAATTCACCTTGTGTCTACTTATGATTGTGTGAAACTTGTATATAATTGATTAGATCTTATTGATTCCTTGTTGATGTTTGTGTCTATCTTCATCAATTAGGGTGTGACACTTCGTTAGGTCTAATTGGTTTAGCTTATAATTCTTGTTTCCTATTGTCTCTTGTTTAATTCAATGATATCGATGTTAGGCTTAAGAAAACTGGCAGACTTCCAATTGGTAACTTGCTTGAACGTATTAAGAAACATGATCGGAGGTGTACTACGATTATATGGTTGTATTTAATGCATAAGCGAATTCTAGTGATCCCATGTTAGGAGCATTTAACGGCTCGACATAGGAGTGAAGTAGGAGCTTATAAAGTTAGGGAAGATCGTACACGGACCTACGAATGGTATTAAGGAATACAACCCGTCAATTAAAACAAGGATGTGACAATTCAATAGGTAGAATTGGATAGCTAGCAAGAAGTAATACATCATAGGTAGATACGCTTCACTTCCCTTGTAGAACCCTAGTTTACTTTTCTTGCACATTAGTTTAATTGATAGCTTTTGGGTTAGTTGATTAGCAACTAATTCCGCCATTTCTTTCAAAACCCGAGATTTTTACTTGCTTTTCATAAAATATAAAAACACAAAAAAAGAATCATCCTTCACCTTTAGACCTAGTTAGATTAATTTCAATCCTAACGACATTATTCCTGAGTTGAACGATCAATCCCCCGGTATTTGTCATTATACTATACTACAACGATCAGGTACACTGCCTGGTGGGGGTTGTAAGCTTCTCAAGATCCCTTGAGAGGTAAAATCTGTTGCGAGGGCGCAATTCTCACGTATCAAGTTTTTGGCGCCGCAGCCCGGGGAATAGTTATTGCTTAGGTTGGAATTTATTTTGATTAGGTCTACTCATTAGATTCCTTTTTAGTGATATTTTTATTTTCTTTTTATTAGCTTTCTTGTAGTCTATCTTTTTCTTTGTGCCCTTTGTTTGTAAAACCATTTTCACTTGTCACTATGACGGATGAAATTCCATTTAGATCACTAACAATAGAGGAACAATTATATTTCACTAATAGATTTGCTTCCTATCATTCCAATGATTTTTATGTGATCTTAGTGACATCCAATAGGAGTTGGGGGTAAAGTTAGATGGGTTTGATGAATTCTATGCATGTGTGATTTCTATTAGACGATCATTATCAGGATCAATTCCTTTTAGTGGGACCCGTTGGATGAATTTTGAGAAAAGCTTCATAACCATGACCCATAAGTTCAACGAATTGGTGGATTCGTATGAGCAAGATGACCTAGTTTCTAAGAACATGAACTTAGAATCAAACCAAGATTATGAGATGGTTAGTGTTGAACTACCTAGTTGCATGAGCGGGATAGATTTCACCAAAACATACAACACACATGAGGTTAGAGTTGAGCCACCTAGTTGCATGTCATGGTTAGGCACGACCATAATACAAGATGAACATATAGGTGATATTGATGTGATGGAAGAGATAGTAGAAAACCCAAGCCCACTAAGTACCCCACAAGTCCTACCATCATTTGAGACATACACACCGCTCGTGACTTACCCGGAAGAAGTAGAAGAGACTATAGGAACCCCAATTGAGGTAGAACCCTTAGACCAAGCACCACTTGAGGATATAGGTTTGAATATTTGTAATGATAACCTTACACCTAGTTCTAGGGAATTTTCTAGTGTTGATGAACCGGAACCTCAATCTTTACACGACTTTCCATCTTTAGATTTACATCTAGGAGACAAAAGAGGAACCGACCCACCCATCAACCAATATTATCCGGGTAGTTTTAGGATGAAGGAAGCCATTCACACACCCCTTCACCTCACGTGGCATATTCCCACCCTAAGGGTGTGTATCGCTACTTCCACCCGCACTTAATCCTAAGTGTAGGAAAAACCTCCCCTATTTCCGTTAAATAAGGGTAGAGTCAGGCTCGTGACTCGAACAAAAACAAGCGCTTCTTGGGAGGCAACCCATGTTTTTAATTGTTTGATGTTTTTTATTTTATTTGTTTGTTTGTGCCATATATGCTTAATCATAGTTGTTTAATTTTCATGTTTCGAATAATTTGTGAAAATGCTTTATTTTGTTTTTAACCTCGTCTTAATTGCATATAAAGGTATTTTACAAAAAGACAAGTGTAGGGAAGTTTATATTTTGTTAAAAAGAACGAAATTCGAACATGAAAAATTCACAATTCATGATTAGCATATATTCTATCTTGTTTGTGTGTCAATACTTGTGGATATGTTTTATGAGTTCCTATTTGTAATTCATTCCACAAGTGTCCTATCCTTTTATTGTTTTGTTTTGTGTTTATTTCTAATTCTGGAATTACATCTAGTTGTGGTTTTTCTTTGTTCGGGTTGATGCTTTGGTTTTTTTGTTTGTTGATTACAGATTATATTGGACAAGAAGATGATTACATTTCTGGAATGGAGCTTATCATGTTCATTCTCTTTGAGGAAGATTTAACCATGTTGTCGCATTATCCACACCGAACGAATCAGGGGAGTATTAGTTTCATTCATTCTTATTTATTTTTACTTTTACATCTTTTATCTAGAACATTGGGGACAATGTTCGGTTTAAGTGTAGGGAGGGTATATTAGAAACTATAACTCCACTTGGTTTTTGTTTTGTTTGATAGTAAATGTGTAATAAAACTGAGAGAAATATTTGTTAGGGCAATTTTAGCACCAAATTTAAAATTTTTTGCAACATATAGGAGTGAAACTTTAGTCTTAATAAGCGTCTCATGGATAGGAATTGTATGACTAGCACAAAAACCATACCACTCGAAAATTTCCACCCCAAAAATGTGAGGTTCGCCTTTAGATCTTTAGGAAAAAGCATTCATTCTTAATGCTTGTGAGTGTACCGGTAATATTTAGATTCTAGAACTTGTGATAGCGATACATCCCGAGACCGCTAGTGAGACTACATTCGTGTAGTTAGGATTTACTACATGATAAGAGGCATTAGGATAACCCTTGTTTTACACCTGTAATGTAATTACATTGACTTCATAGGTCAAGTAATTCTCCCACACCTTTGCGTTGTCCTCATTTTTAGTACATGATACCCCTAGTACACCCCTCAGAGCCTATCTTTTTCGTTTCTAACTTTAAGCATCTTACTTAAATGAAGAATTGTTAACAATCCACCTAAATGTGCAACCAAATCACCTTAGCCTTCCGTGTATGCACTCATCTTTAGTGCATTATTGTTACAACAGTTGTTAAACCCTTAGTTAGTTGTCTAATTGATTACATGGTTGCTAAGTAAAGTCATATCTTGTACATATTGTTTTGGGACGATTGGGACTCATGGGTAAAGTACTATTGTAACGGAATAATGGGGATGACTTCAATTATTACCCCCATATGTGCGTTAATATTTAAAAGTAGTCCAAGTGTTTTGATTATCTTGATTCGAGTCATTAGAGTAGTTGATTGTGAAGTATGTAAAAGCTCAAGTGTAGGGAGGAAACGAGCTCCCTTTGATGTATTATTTTGGATGGTAGAGTAAAAGTTTATGCGCAAAAAAAAAAAAAAAAAAAAAAAAAAAAAAAAAAAAAAAAAAAAATCGGAAAAAAACAATAATAAAAATGAAAAAAAAAAAAGAAAAGAAAAAAATACAAAAAAGAAAAGAGAAAAACATACGTGCTACCATCCGTTTCTTTTATTTATGTTTAAGTCAAATAGTGTCTTGAAAAAAATCCAAAAAGAATCGTAGTTAGTCCAAGTTGAGTCGAGTCTTGGCTTAGCAACGCCTCATTGTACATGTAGTTAACTAAGACAATTGACTTGCCACCAGTAAAATATCCGTTTATCCAACAAAACCGTGTTTCCCATATCCCTTACACCTAACGTTATAACCCTTTAAAAAAGACCTCTTTGATAGTTTTCCTATGTGCTTACGCCAAGTGGTGGAGGTTTTTTATCCTTTCCCAAACCTATGGTAATCTATTTGCTATGACAGGTAGTGAGTGATATTTCTCCATTTCCAATTATGACATATAAATTTACAACACCAGAGAGATGATAGTATCCAAATACTTAATGTGAGGTGCTAGTGTATAATTTTCGTGCTTGTTTTGACTAAGGTAGAACAGTCATTTGTTGTAATTACTTTTATATTAGTGTTAAATAACCCCTAACTTGTATTTTTATTGGTGGAAAAGCTCATTTGCTTGAGGATAAGCAAATCCCAAGTGTAGGGATATTTGATGAGACGAAAAGTGTACCGCTTTTAGGGGGCCATTTAAGCCCTAAATCGTGATTATTTGATCAAATATTGCCCTAAATCGTTCCTTTTGTCATTTTAGGTACTTTTGAGAAGAATTTTACAAAAGGAAACATTTTGGACGTTTTTGGAGCGAAAAAGTGAAGAAAATGGCAAAGTCTCCAAAATATGCTGGAAACAGTACCTGACGGCCTCAAGAATTGCTCTTGACGGCGTCACAACTTGGAAAAGGGTTGGATAAATAAAATACACGTGACGATCTAGAAGGTTTTTGAAGGAGTTCGTGACGGCGTCACGTGTTAATGGAGATAGGTCATCATGTATTAACTTAGAGAGAGACGGCTCAGAAGACTTTGAGAGTGACGGCGTCAGGATTTAACCTGACGACGTCAGATGATATAGAGTGACGACGTCAAGAAGAAGGCTTACACAAGAAGAAACCTTAGTAAAACCATCACATGTTGATCAAGACAATCATAACTTACGCGCGGAGTAGCTGACACTGTTTTGGCCATAACTTTTGCTTACGAACTCGGATTTGAGCGATTCAAAAAAGGAAACGATCGGGACGAAAAAATATTCGATTTGGTGAAAAAATGGTCTTGACGCCGTCATGTGTACGGGCTGACGCCGTCAAGATGGGCCGACAGAAAATCAGCCTATAAATATAACCTTATTACTTCACTTTTTGTAAGCCCTAAACCCTAAGGTCGATTCCTGGGTTTAGGTAGGTGTTTTTCCAGCAACTTAGAGGATTTCAATCACTCCATAAACATCATATATTGGTTTGTTGATTCTATCTTAATTATTTTTTCCATTATCATTGTTGTTTGCTCTTCTTTGATGATGTTTTGCTAATTCACCTTGTGTCTACTTATGATTGTGTGAAACTTGTATATAATTGATTAGATCTTATTGATTCCTTGTTGATGTTTGTGTCTATCTTCATCAATTAGGGTGTGACACTTTGATAGGTCTAATTGGTTTAGCTTATAATTCTTGTTTCCTATTGTTTCTTGTTTAATTGAATGATATCGATGTTAGGCTTAAGAAAACTGGCAGACTTCCAATTGGTAACTTGCTTGAACGTATTAAGAAACATGATCGGAGGTGTACTACGATTATATGGTTGTATTTAATGCATAAGCGAATTCTAGTGATCCCATGTTAGGAGCTTTTAACGGCTCGACATAGGAGTGAAGTAGGAGCTTATAGAGTTAGGGAAGATCGTACACGGCCCTACGAATGGTATTAAGGAATACAACCCTTCAATTAAAACAAGGATGTGACAATTTAATAGGTAGAATTGGATAGCTAGCAAGGAGTAATACATCATAGGTAGATACACCTTACTTCCCTTGTAGAACCCTAGTTTACTTTTCTTGCACATTAGTTTAATTGGTAGCTTTTGGGTTAGTTGATTAGAAACTAATTCCGCCCCTTCTTCCAAAACACAAGATTTTTACTTGCTTTTCATAAAATATAAAAACACAAAAAAAGAATCATCCTTCACCTTTAGACCTAGTTAGATTAAGTTCAATCCTAACGACACTATTCCTGAGTTGAACGATCAATCCCCCAGTACTTTTCACTATACTATACTACAACGATTAGGTACACTGCCTAGTGGGGGTTGTATGCTTCTCAAGATCCCTTGAGAGGTAAAACCTGTTGCGAGGGCGCAATTCCCATGTATCACATACTCTTGTTGAATGTTCAAAATCTGTTTTACCCTCTAATCAGCCTTCTAAGAATGGAAATGATGGTTTCCAGACTGTCAACAACAAGAAGAAGGGTAAACAAAGTGGTTCAACTAATACGGGTCAAGGAGGGTTTACTAAACCTGCTGTGGGTAAGAAGTTAATTTATCAACCCAAAAAAGCCTCCTCATGAACCTAAGAAAGTGGATGTCAACAAGAAAAAGGCTGTTGATGTGCCTAGTACAAGTGGAACGAATATTGTTACATCTAATCAGTTTGATGCCCTTAATATGGCTGATACAGATGATTTTGGTATTCCTACTAACGAAGTGACTTTGGATGTGGCGTCTAGAAGTACAGAGGAAGCTAAAGAGGATGGGTCTTTAAAGACTGCTACTACATCACAAGAACCCCTTGTGAGTGATCCGAAAAAGAAGGAGCAGATTGGGACTTCTAAGCCTAGCGCTTTTTCTTCTCCGTCTACTTCTTCTACTAAGAGAGGTAACCCATTTTTTAAGGTGGGAGAGATCGTTGTGTCTGATAGTGATGATGAGGAGGTTATTAACACGTTTGATGAGTCCGTTAATCTATTTGGTGGTGGTCACGAGCGTAAATACGACTATGATGGATATGATTACGATGACTATGCGCAGTAGGTTTATGATCTTCCAGGGAATTTCGATGCTTTTAATGCCATGTATGACACTAAGCTTCAAGGTCTTAGGAAGTTATTTATTTCGCCATTGTCTTTTGTTATCATTTGAGTAGTGGTTTGTTATCTTTCTAGAAACTAGGAAGTATCATGTTATGTAAGTTTTCCGCCTATGTAACGGACTGAGATATGGGACTTTCTCATATCCTTTGTACTTTGAAGTAATATATTTACCAGGTCTTTTGGCCTTAAAAAAAAAAAAAAAAAGAAAAAAAAAAAAAAAAAAAAAAAAAAAGGTAAAAGAAGCTAAGGTTGTTCTACATACTTACACATTTAACTCAATATGAACAAAATAATTAGAAAAATATAATTCTGAATTATGAAACCTGTTTGGTCAATAATTGTAATAGGTACATTGTTTACTAGGAGTATATATTTGCTATTCTAGTCATGCATGTACACAAATTTTTCTTTTATTTATACGATCTAATATCACGTTCATTGGTTTCTCTAGTCTTCTCTAAAGACACATGATAATACGAAAAATATATACACTAGGATGCATTACGGTTCGTTAGTAGCTAGGCAAAACACGTATGTGCATATAATCATACCAATATTCCGGCCCTTGCATGAGATTTTCTTCGTCGACATAAGTAAAAGCATTCACGTTTAAATTGCAAAAGTCTTAACTTCACTAGCTAATTAAAGCTTTTTATATCATCCTTACATTATTACGTTATCTGGATTTTGATCGAATCTACCTAATATCATTTACACATCACATATCGTTAATGCAGCAGGGACCGCGCCTAGACACGCACCCAGTGACACTAAAAGCTACCAGCTAACAATGCACAAGTTCCACATGTTAATTAAATTATTAAACTAGCTGCAGAAGGCTTGGAAGTTTCTGCTGTCGACATTGCTACAGTATATGATAAATGGACGTGATTTACATTCAACAACTTTTAGTTTAGGTTATGTCGATAAGCAGATGCATGTGTTTATTTACCTTTGGGCGCCATTTTCATCGTCACATTACTAGCTTGCACATGTTCTTTCATTCATATATGTCGAGTATAGTACGAATGTGCTAACAGAGATTTATGTTTGTGTATGCTTCTAATATTTTTTATCATTAAAAGAATCGTTAAAACAAAAAGTCATAATTGAGACTATGAGGTCAAAAATTACCCAAACTTTCTTATGCATGAAGCCGCCTTTTTAGTGTGTGTGTGCGCGCGCGCGCTGCTTTAGTTTGTGCAAACAATATGTAGTTGACAATGTTACAGTTTTTGTTACAAAATCCAATAAAAAAATTTTTTTTTTTGGTAAAAGGTCAACGACCCGGTAAATATATTACTCCAAAAAAACGTTTAAGTACAACGGATATGGGTAAATCCCATATCTCAGCCCGTTACATAGGCGAAAAGCTTACATAACAAGATACTTCCTATTTTCAAAACAAACCATTACTCATATGATGGTAATGATTCTGACAAAAGATAAACTACTTCTTACGACCTTGGAGATTAAGACCATAAATGGCATTAAGAGCATCCAATTCCCCAGGAAGATCATAAATTTGCTTCGAATAATCATCATAGTCATACTCATCTTCACGCTCATGACCACCACCAAAAAGATTTGCTGATTCATCGAAAGTGTTAAGAACCTCCTCCTCTTCACTATCTGAAGCCACAACCTCACCTACCTTAGAAAATGGGTTAGCCCTCTTAGTAACAGAGGTAGACGGAATAGGATGACCAGCATCATCCACAAGAGTAGCTTTCCCATCGATCAACAGCTTTTCAAGCTTACTAATTTTCTCAACAATAGGATTAGAGCCAGCTTCCATTGTTCCCATAGAATCACTCACAAGCGTTTCTTGCGTATCACTCACAAGAGGGACTTGTGAAGAAGTACCAGTCGTAACCGACTCATCCTTATTAACTTCCATTGTACTGCCAGCATCCACATCCTTGTTAGTAACAACCTTAGGACTACCAAAACCATCTGTATCATCCATATTAAGGGCATCAAACTGATTAGAAGTAGTGATCTTGGTTCCACTCGTACTAGCCACATCAGAAGCCATCTTCTTACTGACATTAGCTTTCTTAGTTTCAGGAAGAGTCTTTTTGGGCTGATATTCAAAATGCTTACCCACCACAGGTTTGGTAAAACCTCCTCGACCCGAATTCGAAGCAACTAGCTTTCCCTTCTTCTTATTGTTAACAGGTTGGAAACCATCCCTTGCATTCATAGTAGGTTGAGCATTCGGTATGACAACCATAGGGCAGTCAACCAAAGTATGTCCAAAGACCTTACATTTATCACAGCAAGGCGGTTTCCACTCATATTCTACCCGGATCTTTTCAATAGTCGAACCCGTACCATCAAGTAGAGGAATCTCAACAGTGAGACTGTCCTTTAGTACCTCATCCGACTTTACTTCAATCATACACCTAGCAAAGCTACTCCGGCCCCAAGACTCCTTGCACATTTTACTAGTAAAGGCATCTAACCTTTTGGGCGTCCCAATCACTGTAGCAAGAAGGCTCAGCCCGTCATCGGAGAACATAGCTAAAGGAACATCATGGAATTTAACCCACACCGGAATGTTAGTCAAATCCTCTTTAAGCAAGTTGGTGTTCAATGTCCATGGTTTAAGGATAATAGGGACATTACGAATCAGCCAAGGACCATTATCAAGGACATCATCGACACCTTTCTTCGAAGTAAACTTAAAGAAAAAGAACCCCTTAGCATTCATCATAACCTTTTGTAAACCATACTTAGACCACGCATTACGAACATAATAATCAACAACAGGAAAAGCAAGGCGTTGACCAAGGAAGTATCCGTAAAGAGTATTTTCAAACCTCATGTTCACCTCTTCCACCACTTTCATCGGGACAGAAAGGTCAATATCCTTCTTTTTGCTACATTCTAACCTCCGAAAATTAGACACGTGTTTCTTGGATTCATTAGAAGCAACACCCGCGTAAGAAACCGACTTAGCTCCATTACCACTAGTCGTATCAACCTTGAGTGCATTAGGATCAGAGGTAACATTCTGATTCATATTCTCATTAAAATTCGTAGGATGAAACCCAATACCACCCGAATTGTTCAACTTAGAAGATGAAGCCATATTAGCAATATCAGAATCAATTTTATTCATTGCTTCATCAAATTTCTTATTCGCATTAGCAATTAATTGCTCCACATTAGGCTGTTTTGAACCATGAGAGGACGAATGCTCCAAATCATCCAAAACAACCTTATCATTACCCTTGTTCACGTTATCAGCCAAAACATCAACATCAACCATTGGAACATCAGATTGATCGACTAAATTAACTGATGCATCAACAGCTTGTGAACCACTAGTTTGATCAATATTAATATTAGCATCAACAACACCCCTCGAAACAGAAGCACTCTTATTACCAAGAAAACCCTTATTCAACATCTCTCTTACCCACGTACAGCAAATCAAATTAGCACAGCCAAGGAAAAAACCCTAACTGAAAAGTTAGGGTTTTACACGTTAATCTTCAAGAACACTAACCACCAGTCATGTTGAATCCAATTTGCATGCAAAAAGGAATCGAATAGCAAATTCAGATCACCAAGCGATTAAATTAAAATAAACCAAAGGGCATATATGAATAAAAGAATTGCACCGTCCCACTATGGAGTATCACTACAACATAAACCACTTTTAGCAACAGAAAGGGTTGTCGCCAAAAGAGGGAAATTTTTGTCACTAATGCTTTTAGCGACAGAAGGTTGTCGCCCAATAGGTTGTCCCCTATAGTCCGTCACAGAAAGTATTTGTGACAGCATGTTTCTACTTTTGGTGTCAAACAGTGGGACCCACAAATTTTCAGCCAAAATCCTTTGACCAGAGTGGGCCCTATCATTTAGAGACAACATCATTTGTCGCAAAAACATTTTTCATAATTTATTTTTTATCATTAATTATTAATTAAATAAATATTAATAAATAAAATAAAATTTTTAAAAAAGGTGGGAAACCTTTTGTGACAACGCCATTTGTTGCCGAAAGTGTCCTTACATTGTGGGTCGTTTTCTAGGGTGACCTTTTGCAACGACAAGTATCACTTTTAGGGACAATAATTTTGTCGCTAATAGTGACTGCTGGAAAAAAACAGCAGCAGCATTGCTACAATTCCAGATTTTTCCGGGATTTTTTTCCAGAAAAATCTACCAAAATCAATGCTTTAAATCACCCAAATCAATAATACAAAATGCTACCATCCATTCATTCATTCAAAACCGACGAGTTACAAAAGAAGATTCATACAAATACTAATAATTTCCCAATATGCTTACGTAATTCAAATAACAAAAGAGGATCCATACATCTTACTCACTAATACTACCATCATCGCCGTACTCAGTACTCGTCATCAAACCCACTACTACTATCATAACCAACATCATTCCCACTATTACCATCACCACCATCATCATCTCCATCAACATTTATCGGTTTATAACAGTTATCGAGATCGAGATTAGAACTAGGGTCGGAATGAGTAGTACTAGGACCACCACGAGTATATGTAGACCCAGGAAACAAAGGAGTGCATGAGTCGGGCATTTGAAATTGTGAAGCGGGTGTACCTTGTTGACGGTTATAGAAATCCAGAAATTGCTTAAGTTTTTTTGCTCTTGTAGCTCCATAGCATGTCGCTTCTTCATCTCTTCAATCTCCTCTCGGATACAGAAACCTTGGTCCACTTGTGAGCTCCTAGAACCTGAGCCCGTGCCCGGTACCACCCTGCCTACACCCGCAATATGTCCCCGATTTTGAGAAACCAGGACTTCATCGATGATTTTGGCGGTCTGTCTTGGGATCCATCTTTTTTTCTTTGATTGCATCTTGAATGGCCTTCATTTCTCCCTGTGTAGTTCAAAAATAACAAGAAAGTTAATATAACAAATGACGAATACGGTCAGATATGCGAATAAGTTATTCGTGTCAATTAACAAATAACTAATAACAAATAATACCAAATAAGCAAACATCACTGTACAATGGCCAACTTGACGGTACTAAACCAAATACTGATTCTACAAAACACAAACAGCCAAATACAGATTCTACCAAACAATCATCAAACCGACAAAAAGTACAAAAAGAATGACATAATCTCATAAATACCAATGAATCATGGATCCCAATATTTTTGCAAACTAACAATCATTTTTAAAGCTATCCCAGAAAGCAATACAAGTGCCACATCATATACTGTAAATGCATGTAATTGCATATATACCATAGTGGTCACTTTCATTTATACTAGTAAGTTAGTAACAAGATATTCCAATATATATTGAGAACTTAAACACTATGCAGATAATCTTGGATGCTATCTGTACTTACCTAGCTATGATGGTTTCTAGCAAAGATGAACCACCACTAAATAGTGTCTTGTAGTTACAGTTGATGAGCCAAAAACAATATTACTATTATTACACGCAGCTTATTGTTGTATGGACAAGTTTTAGAAAATGAAATGAAAAGAAGAAAGATGAAGATGGGTTTGGGAGGATATCTGGTTCTTCTTATATATTCTGACAGATACTTATAGCACTACAACATCAACCACTTTTACTAACAGTTAGCACTAAATATCACCACTTGATTATTTCTCAATTTACCAATAGTTAGCACTAAAAATATTGACTGAAACAACGTCGATTACAACATTACAGCAGCCAACTTGAATAAGTTCCATTACAGGCTGCTGCACCACTAAACTCATTACCAAACACTCCTAGTGCAGCAGTAGTCTATCACACATCAGTACAACGGGCAACTTGACGGTACTAAACCAAATACTGATTCTACAAAACACAAACAGCCAAATACGGATTCTGCGATTGAAACAAACCAAATGCCAAACACCTCTTTTGACTTTAACCCAAAACCAAGACATACATTTTTTAGACCCAAAACTGAACCAATAAAGTCTGGCCAATTTGCGGCAGGGAGGGATCTAAGGCCTGGGCAATTAGGGAGTATGATACATGCGTGCTTTTGATAATTGACCCATAATAAACAAATGAACAATGGGTCATCATATTCAGTTAAGAGACTTAATTGCCAGGAGAGCATCAAAAACTGAAAACTGACAAATGTAGCAAACAAGTATCACCATGATAATAGTGAGGTGTCTTAAGAATCACATCATGCTTTTCTAAGTCTACAAGCACAAGCCCTTTCCTGGTTGGCTGGTTGAACCACATTTCACGCATAAATCATATGTCTATTTCAAATTCTACTTTCATTGGTTCCAGAAACTACCATGTCTCTTATATGGGTCATAGAGAACTCCCTCATCCCATATCCTAACCAAGATGTACCCAAATGCAATAGTCAATTTCAGATACAATTGAAAAGAAGACGATGAATTGCACCTAATGGGCGGCCAGGATGAGTGAGCAGGACAAGCAGCATATATATTGAAATGAATGAGAAATTATATATACCAGTTCACTAGATCACAAAGACAAAAATAATAATAATAAAATAAATAAATAAACAAATAGTGGGCTTACGTATGTCCTTTCGTTTTCCTTGGTCTTGAACTGGTCCTTTTTGTCCGTATGATTTTTCCTCCAAGTCTCGACCAAGTCCTCGTGTTTCTTTTCTGTTGAGAACTATAAATA
Organism: Artemisia argyi; assembly: GCA_030686995.1. Taxonomy (NCBI): domain Eukaryota; kingdom Viridiplantae; phylum Streptophyta; class Magnoliopsida; order Asterales; family Asteraceae; genus Artemisia; species Artemisia argyi. Next base: position 70,764 of record JARVZY010010922.1, read on the forward strand.
AATAATATAAAACCAATTAATAACAAACTATATATAAACAATATAAACACCTTTAAAATAATATAAAAAATAAAAATAATAAAGAACCATACGAATTAGTGTCTTCCTCGCGCGAAAGACATCGATCCTTGGTGTGTCGTCATTTCCTACGAGTAATTGACATATCCTTTTGATATGTTACTGTCATTTCTTATTTCATTTTTAAAAGCTTTACATGAGACAGTTAGTTGACATCCTTTTGATACTAAAATACTACGTAATTGAAAGTTGTGTTTCATCCTTTTTTGATACTACTGTAATACGTTGCTGTCATTTCATCCTTTTGAAACTAATATACTAATTGACAGTGGTTTTTTTTTTATTAGTGACTTTCGCTCAATATAATGTACACTAATAATGGTAAAAATCATATAATGCGAAAAGAACACAGCGAGTACTACTGCTACTAGTTTAGTACTCAACTATCAAGGAATTTTAGACTACTTATATAGCCAATATCACTTAACTTGCCTATAATCATACACTGATATCATGCTCGAAAATTATATAAGTTGTCCATCTAGTGGTTTATTTACGTATAGTTGGATTTATCTTATAACCCGATAACCCAAATCACCCAACCCGATAAACACCCGAACCCGATAACCCGATTTCCTACCGGGTCGGGTTGCGGGTCATTTTCAAAAAACTCAAAACCCGACTCAACCCGACCCGATAACACCCCTAGCTGCTTGTCCGGCCCACTAACTTTTACCAAATACATATTTATGCGAGATACGTTCAAGTGCACACATTTGGCAGGCGGAATTGTCACCAATTGGAGACATATTGGTGACATATTTTAAAGTCTTAATATCAAGTAACTTCAATCTATATTAACTTAGAATCATATAAAATGTCAGATTATAAAAATTGATGGGAACAGACACAAGCAGGGGTGCAGTGAAAAAAAGAGGTACCACCAAAATCAAACACAAACATAAATTAACAAATGAAACACAAAAACATAAAAACCCATCAAACATTAATAAAACAAAACACAACGAACCTTTAAACAAAATAGATGGGGTGGCTGTAGTGTTTGGCGGTGTCAGACGGCAACAGCGAATGGCGGTAGATCAGCGACGGCAGCAGTAAACGGCAGCGGTGGCTGTGAGAAAGTAAATAAAATCATAAACCAAACCAAAATCATAAACCTAACCAAATTAAAAATAAAATTCAAATCAAATAAAAACAAAACCAACAAAAACCATTTACCTCTAATTGAGTGCTAGTGTGTTGGGGTGGCAGTGGCGGTGTGGAGGTGAAGGGGTGAAGGCGTGAAGGCGGTTTTTACTTTTTAGGTGGATGAGTTGTGTGAGTGGGGGGAGATGAGTAAATGATATACACTTGCAAAATCCCAGATCCGAATTTTAGGTGGGATCAGTTTTGGCGCATAAAGTTGGAGGGAAATGAAATTTTCACTAAAAATTTATTAACTTTATAAATAGTTTCATTTAATTATCTTTAATTAAAAATAATTTTAAAATTTATTTGCCATTTTTTGAATAAATTAAGATATGTTAAAAATAATTTTACTTAATTATAAATCCGGTGCCGGTTCAACCGGTTGAACCGAGAACCGGAGTGATGGCCGGTCCGTTGTATGCCGGGTTTTTGTTTAAATTCAAACTGGATTGAACCGCCGGGTTTTGGTCGACTCGGGTTGAACCACCGAACCGGAAACCAGCCGGTTCAACCTCATGATAGGAAATAAAAAAAAAGAAAAGAAAAAAAGAACTTTGGTGTAATTAGTAGAGGATGTAAACAGAGATGTTGATTATGCAATTAATGTAATTCATTACACCTTCTCGTCTTGTTATAGATCGACCGGTGGTTGCTTCGATTACTTGTAAGTTGGCTTATAGTAATAGGATGCGGTGGATGGTGGTAGCGACTGAAAATGGCGATGACTATGTTTGTGAGGAGTAATGGAGTAGTGTGTGTCTTGTGAGTTTTAATTTGTTATAGTAACGTGTGTAATGAGTGAAAATGAAACACTCAAAAGCTTTATGTGGATTTGAAGAGAGCCACCCAACATGTGGTCTAGTTATTTGACTTTTCATAACATATACATATTCTTTTTGATAATGCTTATTAAAATGAATTATTTTACTACAAGTATTTGCATAATTATCTTTGAATGTATAAAAACTTTGGATACTTAGCATATTTTGTATAATATTGTTTTGGTCTTATCTTGGAAACATAAAGTGTATTACACCTTTATTATTAACACACTAAATACCAGTATCTTTATCTTTTGGCGTAAAACCGGTTTGACCTGGCGGTTCAACCGGTTGAACCGGTGAACCGATGAGTCGACGGGGTCAATTAAAAACCCGGGTTTTAAAACATTGGTTACAACTTGTGCAACATTTTGTGGCCCAACATCCTAATGCCTTTGTCAACATAATCAAATATAAACTCCCTGTATGAGATTTTAGGGAACATTCAACTGAAGAAAGGAAAGTTGTACCTTCCCTAGAGTTCACACCAAAATTCATTATGCTTCTTCGCTTTCGATCTGTCCACCCATCTGTCATAACTGAACAACCATTTTGTGCCTACTTTTCTTCTTGTTTCTTGAGAAGTCATTTAGTTAATCATAAAGTTTATGCACATAATATATATCTATGATGGTGTAAACGCATGTAGCTTTTACATATACGAAACATGATTGTTGTACTACACATACTTTATGGGGTTATTCTCATCATATCGCTTGAAAATCTACCCTGCACAATGTATACTCTTACGTGTATGTTTGCAACACAAATGATAGTGTGGGAAATTAATATTCAACACAAATGATAACTACAATGAAAGTTCAACCAAATCATATACAACTTGAACTTGGCAACTTACCGATGAGTGGTGGTGGTTGGACTGTGGACGGCGGGATGATGGGGAGAGGCTTTCCAAGCTGCAGGTGAGACTTGAGGGTTCAGAGTTAAAAACCTAGATCTAAAAAAGTAAAAAGTAAAAAATGAACCTTATCACTTTATTAGTTTATAATGACAAGGTCAATGAGTGGTAGATACTATTAGACTATTACATTGATTGAAAATATAAATATGAATTAAGTTTTAAAATTACTAGGCCTAAAAGAAATAGTCCAAATACTACAAATTCAAGCCCAAATCCCCAAATCCTTTAAATGCTCCTAAAAATGGCGTCACGCCTTACCATATGCGCGCCTTTTTACGCCTTAACCCATGCCGTGCCTTAAGCCGACACCAAGGTCTATTTCATGATGGCGAGGTTAAGCCTCGCGCCTTTTAGAACACTAGTTATTTATGTTGTAGTAGTAGTTGTTGTTGTTTAATGTGTTAATGTTAATGTGAGTTGACCTATTATTTCCAAAAAGTTGTACTAACCTACAACATTAACATCATCCACCAAGCAATATTCTTCTTATATTCAATCGGGTTTAAGTTGCATATCGTAAAACATTAGGAAGTCCAAATGTGCATAACTCTTGGTTTCTGTCACAGTCGTCACAGTTACGCCAACCTTTTCGATTAGACTCCCAAGCTTACTACTACTAGATAGTTTTTGTATGTTCGATGTCTGAACCAACTCCCCAGTCTGATCCGAGTTCTCCTACAACTGCCTTAGTATCATCTCGACCAATCCGTTTAACATAACTTGTATATCAATTTCATCTCGAGTCATCGGTTTAACTTTTAATGTATATCAATATCATTTTAACTCATATATAAAAAAAAGTTTACGAATAGCCCTTCGACTCTCTCTGGCGACAAAAAAGAAAAAACCCTAACCACCTTATACGATTTCGATTCATCTAATTCCACCAAACCTCTTTGATTCCCTGCATAATCCTGTGATTTAACACTCTTATCTATTGCTTCTTATTGAATTAACGCTTGGTATCTTACGGATTTGGTGAGTTTCTTGTAATCGCATACTTAGGGTTTCCTTCTTATTGTGTTTTTATTAATCGACTTTAGGGTTCTTCCAATCCTTAGTCGGTTCTGATCCTTTACTCTATCCACTGAATCAAACCTTTATTGATTGGATCATGGATGCTGGTTAGTTTTTTTTTGGGCGTAACATTAAACCTTAAGCGATTAGGGTTTTTTTTTATGAATTGGTTTTGCTTGCTGCTAGTTACATTGAGTCTATTATGCTTTGATTGGTTTAATTTGTGGTGAGAGATGAATAAGGGTTTCTTGAGTCCTAAGAGTGTGAGTAAGGAATCGGTTGTTAAGAAGAATCTTCCTGATGTGACGAGTTCTAGTTTGAATGTGGATGATGCTAATGATTGTTCTATGAATGGTACTTAGAAAGTGGAGCCGATTCCACTTACGAAAGATACATCACTTGGGGACGACTTGGAGCGGGTTACTAGTGCTGAATCTGTGAAACACTTGATTGACAATGCGCATCAGAATTTTGATGATGCCATGAATAAAATCCAAAGTGAGATTGGAGCTAATGAAGTTAATATTACTAGTACTCCTCCTGTTACTTCTGGTCCTAATTCTCACAAGGATGATACTACTAATGGTACGGGAGTGAAGTTGGTTTCTTACGCGGGTGCTACTTCTAATGAACCTCTGAAACATGTTTCAAACTTTCGTAGGTTGGAATGTAGCAAGAAGAAGGCTGATGTTGATCTATCAGTCCCAATGAATGTTGTGCAAGAGGTTAACATGAGGTTCGAGAATACTCTCTACGGATACTTCCTTGGTCAACGCCTTGCTTTTCCTGTTGTTGATTATTATGTTCGCAATGCGTGGGCTAAGTATGGTTTACAAAAGGTTATGATGAATGCTAAGGGTTTCTTTTTCTTCAAGTTTACTTCGAAGAAAGGTGTCGATGATGTCCTTGATAATGGTCCTTGGCTGATTCGTAATGTCCCAAAAGGTTAGATGTTTTTACTAGTCAAATGTGCAAGGAATCTTGGGGCCGGAGTAGCTTTGCTAGATGTATGATTGAAGTAAAGTCGGATGAGGTACTAAAGGACAGTCTCACTGTTGAGATTCCTTTACTTGATGGTACGGGTTCGACTATTGAAAAGATCCGGGTAGAATATGAGTGGAAACTGCCTCGCTGTGATAAATGTAAGGTATTTGGACATACTTTGGTTGAGTGCCCTAAGGTTGTCATACCGAATGCTCAACCTACTATGAATGCAAGTGATGGTTTCCAGCCTGTTAACAATAAGAAGAAGGGAAAGCAAGTTGCTTCGAATTCGGGTCGAGTAGGTTTTACCAAACCTGTGGTGGGTAAGCATTTTGAATATCAGCCCAAAAAGACTCTTCCGGAATCAAAGAAAGCTAATGTCAGTAAGAAGAAGGCTTCTGATGTGGCTAGCACGAGTGGAACCAAGATCACTACTTCTAATCAGTTTGATGCTCTTAATATGGATGATACAGATGGTTTTGGTATTCCTAAGGTTGTTACTAACAAGGATGTGGATGCTGACAGTACAATGGAAGTTAATAAGGATGAGTCGGCTACGACTGGTACTAATTCACAAGTCCCTGTTGTGAGTGATACGCAAGAACCGCTTGTGAGTGATTCTATGGGAACAATGGAAGTTGGTTCTACTCCTGTTGTTGAGAAAATTAGTAAGCTTGAAAAGCTGCTGATCGATGGGAAAGCTACTCTTGTGGATGATGTTGGTCATCCTATTCCGTCTACCTCTATCACTAAGAGGGCTAACACATTTTCAAAGGTGGGTGAGGTTGTGGTTTCGGATAGTGAAGAGGAGGAGGTTCTTAACACGTTCGATGAATCAGCAAATCTTTTTGGTGGTGGTCATGAGCGTGAAGATGAGTATGACTATGATGATTATTCGAAGCAAATTTATGATCTTCCAGGGGAATTGGATGCTCTTAATGCCATTTATGGTTTTAATCTCCAAGGTCGTAGGAAGTAGTTTATCTTTTGTCAGAGTCACTACTATCATGTGAGTAATGGTTTGTTTTCTTGTTTTGAAAATAGGAAGTATCTTGTTATGTAAGCTTTTCGCCTATGTAACGGGCTGAGATATGAGATTCACCCATATCCGTTGTACTTAAACGTTTTTTGGAGTAATATATTTACCGGGTCGTTGACCTTTTACCAAAAAAAAAAAAATGTCATTTTAACTCACCCGTTTAACATACATTGTATATCAATATCATCTCAACTAATTTATATATCTTCTATTTTTTTTTTAATAATTATGAATAATTTTAAAAACAATTTTAAACAGAAATCCACTTAATACGTTAATAAAATATTATTTTTGCGAATAAACAAATTTATATATCTTATAAAATTAATTTTAACAAGTATAAATAATTTTAAACACACTTCAACTACAAATTTAATTTTCATAACTTAATTAAATAGTAATTTTTTGAATAAACTAATTTACATATTTTAAAAAAAATAATTAATAACAACTATAAATAATTTTATTCAAAAAAATTGAATTCAACTTTTAGCAACGACGATGTTGTCGCTAAAAGTGTTGCCGGGTTTTTTTTATTTTATTTCGCGGTTATTTTATTTTCGGCAAAATTATTAAATTTTTGTAAACTAACTTTTAGAGACAACTCATGTTGTCGCCAAAAGTAAGGCAAGATTTTTTTAAATATTCAGGCCTATTTTATTTTCAAGTAAAAAAAATTAAAATATACTTTCACTTTTGGAGACAACTTGGGTTGTCGCAAAAAGTGTGACAGATTTTTTTTTTTTTTTTTTTCCGTAATTTATTTTTGGCCAAAAAATAAAAAATTGTATTTTCACTTTTGGCGACAACATGGGTTTGTCGCAAAAAAGTTTGGTCAAAGCATTGCAAAAGTGTTGAATATTGTGGGCCCCCCCTTAACTTTTTGTGACAACCTTCTGCTGTCTCCAAATCGATCCGTCTCTAAAAGTCTTTTGTGGTGTAGTGAATTATAACATTAATTCATGTTGGTGACAATAAGAAATCATGCAAAAACGAAAAAGCAGATCCCTAACAAAGTTATAACAGATTTAGAATCACCACCGACCCACTTTAGTCAAATATTAATAAATAATATCTGTTTGAGAAACGAAAAGGGTTAATGGTTTTAGGGAATCGCTTTTCACTTTTTTCGCCAGAGAGTTTCGATAAAAATCCAATAAAATTAAGTCATTAACATACTTAATTACCGTTAGCTATTGAGTCCTCTTAAGAAGTAAAAATACGCCTTTTTCTACCGTAATATGGCTAGCAATGGGTGACGCCTCAATATCTTCAAAAGTCTTCCATGGATTGGAACAAAGAGATTTCTGATCAGTTCGTAGTGATTGGAAATTAATCGGTCCTTGTACTATATGGTACATATGGCTCGCAAGAAATGGGTTAGTACGTCTTCAGTATCAAAAGCACGTGTTGGATAACAGGCGGTTTCAAAAATATCAAGATCAAAAGTTTTTAATGTGTTTTAGAATCAAAGTTATGGTCATCAATCGAATTTCATATATGGATAACTCAACCGTGAATTTGATCTTCACGAAGTCAAACTTAGCACTGGATTACATTCATGTTATTAGTACCAATTTTCCATGTTATGTTTGTCGAGATACATCATGTTTCAGTTGATCTCGCCTGATTAGAATTTAATAAAAACCTGACTTTATATTTAGTACTTAATATATAGTCCCTGTTTTTGTGATGGTGTAGAATCAATGTTCCAAACCAGGGATGTCTCACTATTCATGTTGTGGTTGGTGGAGGAGGGAGCCATTTATCAGACTTCACCACGATTCCTACAGCTTGGAGTTTTAATACAGACAGATCGAGACTATGGATTCGTCAAACTGACGGCGCGTAACCAGTCTTCACTTATGTTTGAGTACACGAAGAGTAGTGATGGAATGGTTTATGATAGTTTTACACTCTCAAGGGACTACAGAGATGTGTTGGCATGTGTACATGATGGTTGTGAAGCTACTACTTTGGCACTTTAGTTCATCTTGTATGTTAACACTTTCAAAAGCAATCACAAAAATCGTATGCAAAACGGAAAAACATATTTATATCATGCACGTTGGATGATTGTTGCCGAAAATTTGTTAGAATTTATTTCCTCCTTTATACCCATTGTAAGTTACTTGCAGTAGTGTTAGGAGTTTTCTTGAGTAAAATGTGCTCTTTTCTATAGAAACCTATTTTGTGTGATTCACAATCTTTAACACCCGATCAATATTAGCGATTATTACTTGCTATCAAATATATTGTGATTCATATTTTTAGGCAATATCCTTTCTCTCCCCTTTTTTAGTTTATTTCTAGAGCTAGTTACGCATAATTTATATAAATCTTATATGTTCTAAGTGTCGTAATATAGATTTGCTACTTTTGATGTGTGAAATAGTGGTTTTACTAACAACGAATATAGCGTGTTTAAAGTGTTTTTGTTTCTTGTTTCAAATGTTGTTGTGTATAAAGTTAGTCAAGCTTCCTTATCTTACTCTCGTCTTGGTCTCGACCAACATCTTCATGCTCCAGGTGGTGAACAACCACTTGCAAAAATCGCTATTCACAATTCTGTTATTGCTATCCATGAATCTGCTTACATTCGTGCTAACCCAACGCTTCTCGGGTTAGAGGTATAAAAATGTTTTCTAGATCCGTTTTTAACATGTTAGATGTTTAGTAAGTTGAGAACAAATGAACACTTTTAAACCTTATACTAATATGTATTAATTTCACATGTGACGTTTGTAAAAATATTCACATGTGATATTTGTGAGATGATTTACATGTATGATAGAATAGCTTTGTGAGATGATCAAAATACTAAAAAAGAGAGTTGCACCATGCTGCAACCGCTTGCTCGTCATTGTTTTTCTATAAGATTTACATGTTCTCATTTTATTTTAGTGAAGCCTGAGATGAAGTATATTAATTTGTATAAACATCTGTTGGTACGAACGATAATAGGGTGAGGATACTGAATGGATCAACGTGAATCTTGAGTACCCTGAACCAACTAACGATGATTGGGTTGGAGTTTTTTCACCAGCAAATTTCAAGTAATCTTATCTGTTAATGCCTATAGTAACTCTTAAAAAGCTTCCAGTTTGTTTACAGCATAATTTTCTCAACAATTAAATTAATTTTACAGTGCATCAAATTGTCGCCTTGAAACTAGTAAAAGGCGAGACGCTCCATACACATGTACAGCCCCGATTAAGGTATGATAATAGCCTAAAATCTTGAGTACATTTTTCTGAAAAAAGAACTTTTGACTTGTGCTAATAAATATTTTATTATGTTACCATAACAGTACAAGTTCGCCAACCACTCCACTGATGATTATGTCAAAACAGGAAATGCTACACTAAGGTTCCAAATTATTAACCAGCGTGCAGATTTCGCCTTTGCGTTATTTACAGGCGGATTGATAAACGTATGTGAAGTCCCTGTTTCCACTGCATTATTTAGTTTTTTAATAATTGTGATTCTATTGTTGATGGCTCTGAAATTAATATTTTTTGTAAAACTACAGCCAAAAATGGTAGCTATTTCAGATCCTATATCATTTGCAAACCCGAAGGCGCCATTGTACCCTCGTCTTGCTCATGGAAAAGCATGGGATGAGGTGCATTTCCATAATCATAATCATTCTTCGTGTTCTATTTATGTTATATGGCATGTTATATTTAAGGCCTAATGCAGATGACGGTAACATGGACAAGTGGCTACAACATTGATGAAGCCACTCCGGTTATCGAGTGGGGTCGGAAGAGCCAAAACAAAAAGCTTTCACCTGCAGGAACATTGACCTTTACTCGCAGCAGCATGTGCGGTTAGTTGACTATCAACCTTGTATTCTTAGTGGTAACATTACCTAAAAAAATAAACAGTACTTTATTTCTATTGTCATACAGGTGCACCTGCACGTACTGTTGGATGGCGTGATCCTGGTTTTTTCCACACCGGTTTCTTAAAGGAATTGTGGCCTAATACAATGTATGTGTGTGAACTTAATTTATACTGCACAAGTGTCTTGCCTTTTTTAGGGCTGGTTTTTTTTTTTTTTTATTCCCTAGGCCATGTATCTCGCTGCAAATAGTCCCAGAAATCCAAAATTTATACGTGTCAACTTCTCGTCATTTATAAAATAAAAAAGTAAAGAAAAAAAAATATATCACATGCCATTTGCAGCGAAATGCATTATACATGGACCCACATTTTCTCTTTTTTCCTTTTTGAGCCACCTCAATATTAAAAAAAAAAAAAAAAAAAAAAAAAAAAAAAACACTAAATTCACTTCACAAATGCAGCGAAATACAACATTTTTATGAGAGATCTTTCTCTCTTCTAGTTGGGGCCCACCGTCCCTACATACAAACCATTTAGGAGTCTAAAAAATTAAAACTTACAAAAACTACCCTGAACTTTCTAATATTTACAAATTTTTTATATAACAAACTTTATTCGTTAAATATTTAGCAAATATATAACGAATTTTTTAATAAAAAAAATACCGATGCGAAGCTACCTAAATTACGAACAAAACGAGCCCAATATTGATATGCTTTTGATGTACATACAATTTTATAAAAATTATTGAAGTTTGTTATATATATATATATATATATATATATATATATATATATATATATATATATATATATATATATATATATATATATGGGGATATCTTAACTACAATTTTTGTAGTCAATTGGCTACAATCATTCACAAAAATTACACTAGCAATGAATCAGGGACCAACAGAAAAGAATCAGGACCCACAAATATATATATATATATATATATATATATATATATATATATATATATATATATATATAACTTCAACATTTTTTTTATAAAAGCTTATGTATATCAAAAGCATATCAATATTGAGCTCATTTTGTTCGTAATTTAGAGCTCATCGCAACGGTATTTTTTGTATTAACGAATTCGCTATATATTTGATAAATAAAGTTTGGTTTTTATTTTTTTGTTTATTGTGGGCCCCTGAGTGCTGGCGAAAAATAAACTTATAAAAACTACCCTAAACTTTCTAATATTTACAACCTTTTTATAAAATTATATGTACGTCAAAAGCATATCAATATTGGGCTCATTTTGTTCGTAATTTAGAGCTCTTCGCATCGGTATTTTTTTATTAACGAATTCTTTATACGTTTGCTAAATATTTAACGAATATAGTTTGTTATAAAAAAAAGTTGTAAATATTAGAAAGTTTATGGTAGTTTTTGTATGTTTTATTTTTCTAGTATTATAAATGGTTTGTATGTATGGACGGTGGGCCCCAACTAGAAGAGAGAGAAAGATCTCTCATAAAACTTGCAGCGAAATACCTTGTACTTCTAGTATTATTGATAGTGGGTCCTTTTTGGTCTAATTTTGCTGCAAATATTATGGGGAATATGTTTTTTTAATTTTTTTCTTTATGACAGTGGGTCCAGAAAAAGGTATTTCGCTGCAAAATGTATGTGAAATACGTTTTTTTTTTTTTTTTTTTTTTTTTTTTTTTTTTTTTTTTTTTTTTTAATTTATTGATTTTGAAATAACGAGGGCCCGACACGTGTTAGTTTTGTATCTCGCTGCAACACTGCAGCGAAATAAGTGGCCTTTACGAGAATAAAAAAAAAAAAAAAAAAAAAAAAAAAAAAAAAAAAAAAAAAACCACCCTTCTACGAGGCAACCTGTTTGAACAGGTGCCTCTGCAGTAATTTTCACCTATCTTTTTGTTTGTTATATCTTCTACAGGTACGAATACAGAATGGGACATTTATTGCCCAATGGATCAACTGTTTGGAGTAAAATGTATTCATTCAAAGCATCACCATATCCAGGACAAGACTCTTTACAGCGTGTTATCATATTTGGAGACATGGGAAAGGTACTAGCTAGCAGCAGAAATTTTATCTAAAGAATTCTCACACTGAAAATATCTCACAATTATGCTTTGATCATGTATTTTAGGCAGAACGTGATGGGTCAAACGAGTATGCTAATTATCAACCAGGATCTCTCATTACTACTGACCAATTAATCAATGACCTTGACAACTATGATATAGTGTTCCATATAGGAGATTTGCCATATGCAAATGGATATCTTTCACAATGGGATCAATTTACAGCACAAGTCCAAGCCATTTCGTCAGTAAAACCATATATGATTGCAAGGTTTAAATTTCCATGTGCTTTTATAATTCAATATCAGTTATGTCAAATATGTAAACAAAATTATGTATTAACAACATGATTTTTTGTCATGCAGCGGAAACCATGAACGTGATTTTCCTAATTCTGGATCTTTCTATGACACACCCGATTCAGGTGGGGAATGTGGTGTACCTGCTGAGACCATGTACTATGTTCAAGCAGATAACCGAGCCAAATTCTGGTAAGAAATATATTGTTTCTTAACAAATTTATTGTATTATTACAATTCTGTATTAACTCAACTGGTGATGCTTTCAGGTACTCAACAGATTACGGAATGTTCCACTTTTGCATAGCGGACTCAGAGCACGACTGGAGGGAAGGTTCAGAACAGTATGCCTGGATAGAAAAATGTTTTGCATCGGTTGACAGGCAAAAACAACCATGGCTAATCTTTGCTTCTCATCGTGTTCTTGGCTATTCTTCTAATGCTTGGTTAGCGAATGAGGGTGCCTTTGAAGAGCTCATGGGACGAGCAAACTTGCAAAAGTTATGGCAAAAATACAAGGTGGACATTGCATTATACGGGCATGTCCATAATTATGAAAGGACATGTCCTATATATCAGGTATTGGTTACTTTTCCTCATTTATTTATTTTCAAGAAATCAATAATTGATAGAGGAAATTCCGAAAAAGGTACAAAAACATTGGGCCATTTCAAATTTTAGTCATGATTTGACCCCTCTTCCCAATTTGGTCATACTCGACTGCTCGACTCCACTCAAAATTTGACACGTGTCATTCCTTTTGTACACATGTCATTCCTTTTGTACTTTTTCTTAGAAAAAGTACAAAAGGAATGACACGTGTCAAAATTTGGGTGGAGTCGAGCAGTCGAGCATTCAAAGTCGAGCAGCTAAGCAGTCAAAGGAATGACACATGTCAAAAACTGGGTGGAGTCGAGCAGTCAAGCAGTCGAACATGACCAAATTGGGAAGAAGGGTCAAATCATGACCAAAACTTGAAATGCTCCAATGTTTTTGTACTTTTTTCGGAATTTCCTCTAATTGATATCTAGTACTTACTGATTCATCTTCTGGTTGTGACATAGAACAAATGTGTCAAGCCAGAAATATCTCACTATTCTGGTACTGTAAACGGGACGATTCATGTGGTGGTTGGTGGAGGAGGGAGCCATCTGTCGCATTTTACTGAGATTAATACAATTTGGAGCTTGTATAAAGATCCGGATTGGGGATTTGTAAAACTAACGGCGTTTAACCACTCTTCACTTTTGTTGGAGTATAAAAAGAGTAGTGACGGACAAGTTTACGATAACTTCACTATCTCAAGGGACTACAGAGATGTCTTGGCATGTGTACATGATGGCTGCGAAGCTACCACTTGGGCAATTTAGTTCGTTATATATCAAAATTTTCCAAAAGCAGTATCACAAATTGGATATTCGCATGCTATCGGAAGTTTGTTTATTGTGTCATCTTTTTTTCTCACTACAAATTACTTGTAGTGTTATTTTGTGTAGTGGTATTTTACTTCACTAGAATAACTAAAGCGAACAGGTGGTAATGTGGTATGACTTGTGATTCAGAGTTTTAGCTAAACATATGAGTTCATTTTAACTTCTGTTTCAAAGACAAGTTACATTCATTTACAGTCCTTAAATTTCCGTGGTATTTCATTGTATCTTTTATTGGAACGAGTTGGCATTGTTGGGAGTATTTAGGAGTATCAAGTTTACACTTTAGACATGTACTATACGCGTAAAAATACCATATACTTGTTATAGGCCAAAGCAACCTATGGTTAGAGAACCAAATTGGCTAGCTCCTGAATTCTAGGCCACCAGGAGGTGGTCTCCAATGACTGAAAAAACAGATTTTGTTCAAGGACTAAAAATTACTGCCACACAAATATAAGTTTAAGTGTTATATTTATCACTTTCTCTCAAATAGTAAAAAGTTTTTGAAAAATCTGCTATTTTAAATATTTTAAGAGCATCAAGGATGCTCAAGTCTTCAAAGATTTTCCTGCATTAATTATTATCCTTTTTATTATATTTTACTCGCTCATAATTAAATTAAAAGTCATCACTCCAATCTTATAAAGCATATCATAAATGAAAAAGAATAATAAAATAAGATAGATTGAGAGGGAAAATCTTTTCAAAAAGTTTAACAAATTATTCATTAAAAAGCTTTTCAAAAAGTTCTTAACACAATGGTGAAAATCTTTTCAAAAAGCTTTTTAGAATAGTAAAAACTCATTAAAGATTTGATCACTGGGATGCTTTAAGGGTGGAGAGTGTATTGAGGATTTTCATTCGCAACATCAGCTTTACGTCATCTGAGAACACTTCCTCTAATTGGTTTTTTAACTTTCTCTCAATCTTTGCATCAGTTTCTATCTTTGTTTTAACTTTTTTCTATTTTTTATAATTTAAACATAATACCAAAACACGCATTCCCACTCACAACATAATAAAATTATATATTCTCTATCTTAAAACCCATTATTTATAGGGAATATTCCCTATTCACCCCAATAGTACAAAGTACTTACTTTTAATACCTCACAAATTTTTTTTTTTTTCTTCAAATGCCCCAGAGGCGGAGGTCGCTTAAAAAACTTGGGCGGAATACATTATAATGTGACACTTGTCCCTAATGGTGTCCCCACCATGTACCTTCATGGTACATGGTACCATATGTTATTTTTGGGCGAATAGACCCACAAAACTTGGGCGACTTCAGTATTTTGGCTTTTTCTAAAAAAGTATGGTCTTTTTTTATTGATTTATAGTACATATAACTTGGGCGAATGGGTCCCACTATTCACAACTAGTCCTTGTGGTTTGCTTGATATTTTATTTTTGGTCCTTGCGGTTATTATTATTATTACTATACATAAATCTTAGGTAAAAACTTCTAATTCGCATGTCTGATAGTAGTATTAAAGTTGATTAGTCACTAAATCACGTGAAAAGATATAAAATACCATCACTGAATAAAAATAAATAAAATGATGAAAAAGTAAAATGGTTGAAATTTTCATATATTAGTATTTTCTTATTTGTTTTTATTAAAGTTTTCATATTTGTTAATGTGTTAAAAGATATCATGACACATAACTTTTAAATCATTTAAACAACATATGGTCAATTTAAGCTTATTGGCTATGTTTCTAAACGCACCCTCTGATGCGCTCACGCAACACAAACCAAACACAAACTCAATGTGTCCCGGTAATAAGTTATAAATTTTTGACTCAATTTGAGCAATGAACAAGACCCCTACTGTTGGCTTTTAACCTCTTGGTTTTCTCGACAAAACCCAACAGAAGGCTACACCAATTTAATCTAGAGTCCAATGGCGTGTGGTAGCGAGTGGGTGGTACGAGGGAACTCGGGATAACCCGATCTACGTTTTGGTGTAAAAAAATATTTTTGGCCGGAAAATTTTTCCGGTGGCCGGAATCTGGCTGGAGAAGACGACCGGAGGGGGTCGCCGGTGGTGTAGAGAGAGAAAGGAGAGGTGTGTGTTTTTATGAGAGAGAGAGATGAGAAAAATGAGAAAAATAAAAGGATTGTTATTGTTTATTTATTTATGTTTATGTGATTTTGAAAAGTTGGATAAAAATGAAATGCCAACCAAACAACAAGGATCAAAAATGTAATTAACAGTTTTTTCACAAAAAGACAAGAGCGTACATGGTGGGAACACCACTAGGGACAAGTGTCACATTATAATGCATTCCGCCCGAGTTTTTTGAGCGACCTACGCCTCTGGGGCATTTAAAAAAAAATTGTGAGGTACTAGGGGTAAATACATTTGTACTTGTGGGGCAAATCAAGAATTATCCCTTATTTATATCCTCTTTATCAATGGCCGACATAAAATTTTGAGTAAATTACACTGTTGGTCCCCAAACACTTCTCGATTCTCGCATTTGGTCCTAAATTTTTTGAAATCTCACTTCTAGTCACCAACTTCTCGATTTGTATTCATTGTGGGTCATTTTTCCTAACATTCGTTAGTTTCCTTGTTAGCTGTAAGGACTTTTTCTTCTTTCATGCATTTCTTGTTCAAACACCCCATTAACACCGTTGGTCCTAAATTTTCCTTAGCTCAAATATGAATAGTACCATAATCCAAACACCACTCTTCTTATAAACAACCTTCTTCAACACAGATCTTTTCAAACCACCACCATTACCATTTACCTCAAATTAAAAACTTATAAACAACCTTTTTCATCACAAATCTTTTCAAACCCATTTCATATATCTTACGGAGTATTTTTTAGAGTAACCCTTACACAAATCACAACTAACAGCGTTTAACACTACAAAAATCTAATACAAATATATGTATCAAGAAGTCGAATTTGATATTTGTTTGATAATAATTTTTAAACAAGTTTGTTATATATAAAGATTTACAATGCAACTACCAGTATAACTAACAAAATGATACAATATACATTTGTGTAAGCATCTAGATCATATTTACTTTATTGAAGGAAAGATATGGAGTAAGGGCCTATTTGGTTGGACCCTTTTGCATTCAGATAATACTTTCAATGTTTATATCAATTGTTTGGTACACAAAGGAAATGAATAAAAGTGGGTCATGCTATAAAAATGTGATTCCACTCAATTATGGTGTCTTTCGCCAATTCCCAACTCAATCTACGCGCCCCACAATAATTTACATACTCACATTATACTTAAATAAATTAATAAAAAAATATATCAACATGATTTTTTTTAATTATTTTATTAAATAACTCTTAAAATAAAAGAATTTTAATACATATTACTTTTTTTCTCTCTGTTACAACATTTTCAAATCCAAATCCTAAACCAAATTCAAATCCTAATCCTAATTTGAAACCCCTTAGAAACCAAACGGGCTCTAAATTATGTTTGGCCTAAAAGTCAGCTCATGACATGTGTGGGTGGTTATTGTGTCAGGTTTCATAATTCACAACTATAAACATCAAAGTACATTGTGTGTACTACAAGCAATTGGGATTGTATAGTCTATTATTGTCTTTCTTATGATTGAACAATGCACTTGAGTCTTTGGTGATTTGTTCACAAATATCTTTTTAAAATTTTTTGTTCTTTTTGTCTGGGTTGTTAATGCAGTTTTCAACACAGATAATAATCCAGACAAAAAGGACAAAAAAATTTGTCTGTGTGATCCGATTATTTAGAGACATAAGTTGCTTGAGATTAACTTACGACTAATTTTTGCCTAAAAACAAAATTACATGGATAAACAATCAAGACCCACATATTGCATTCAAGTTGAGTAATTGATGGACCATTCATTTATTGGAATTTTTCTGGGAAGGAGTATGCCATGCTGACTAAAATCAAAAGATCAAAAGATCATATAACCCAGATGACAACTTCTTTATATTTTTATGCACTTTGCCCTTTAGTTTAGTTTATCCGACTATCATAACGTTTATCCAATCTAATTTGGCATTTATGAAATTATCATCTTTCATGTGTACATGAGTTAGACAAGATCTATACACTTAAAAAGGAATTTATAGCACCTGTTAGATTTACCATCAAACTTGATCATTATATTCTCCTATTGAAGATTTAGAAAGTGAAACAATGTAATTTAGATATGGGTTTGCAAAGTTTGTGTTGAAAAGTTTGTTTATAAGTTTTTAGTTTACACGGCGATGATAATGAAGGTGGTTGTGGAGGAGAGATTGAAGAAGAGGGGTGTTTGGATTAAATCAAAGAATCGAGAAGTGTTTGGGATCAACGCTCTAATTTACTCTAAAATTCTTTTGGCCTTTTCCAGCACTAAATGAAGTGGACTTTTATTATTTCCTGGAAAATAGAAAAGGATCCTCTCAAGTTGAGGATAACTTTATTGATCAAGTTAAACAAATATCAATCATTGGATCAAATTCAATGGCTCAAATCAAAAAAATGGGAGAATTTGAGCCATTGGATTTATCCAATAGTTGATAATTGTAACATGATCAATCAAGTTATCCTCAACTTGAGAGGATCATCTTCCCTGAAAAATTGGGTGTTGCTATTCCTACAGGCCACAGGTGACACATATCTTATCAGCGCATCAAACTTCTCGCCAACTTAAATAATATTATTAGTAATTTTTTTTGTTTGTATCATAATTTGTAGATCGATTAATATTTACTAGTGTATTTCACTAACACTATTTTTATATTATAGTAACAGAGTTTATAGGGATATACGTTTTTTTTTAAATGTTATAGTAAGCAAGTTAAAAAGTCTGAATTTATATGGCTTATATTACAGTAGTAGAGATTGTAACTGCTAACATTTATACGGCTAATTGTAACATCTACATTTATATGGCTAATTGTAACCGCTAACATTTATAGAGCCTTGTAACAGTTTGTTTCAAAACACCGGCCCTACAATATTGTTACATATTGGTATGTTTGGCAAAAGTAACTGTTGCTGAAACTGGAGATGATGTTGGAGCTGGTGCTGGAGATAGAGATTATAAAAAGAGATTATTTTTATAAGTTACATGAAGTAACCTTTATTTTTTAGAGATTATGGAAGTTTTTTTTTTCTTTATATAT
This sequence comes from Artemisia argyi, assembly GCA_030686995.1. Taxonomy (NCBI): domain Eukaryota; kingdom Viridiplantae; phylum Streptophyta; class Magnoliopsida; order Asterales; family Asteraceae; genus Artemisia; species Artemisia argyi. The sequence goes on from JARVZY010010922.1 coordinate 89,576, forward strand.
ATATATATATATATATATATATATATATATATATATATATATATATATATATATATATGGGGATATGTTAGCTACAACTTGATGTAGCTAATTAGCTACACATCCCCTTTGTAAAACATTTAAAAATGTATAGTTCAGCCCCTGCAGTAAGTCGCAGGGGCTGAACTGTACATTTTTAAAAGATTTTACAAAGGGATGTGTAACTAATTGTCTACACTTGGATGTAGGTAAGATTTTCCATATATATATATATATATATATATATATATATATATATATATATATATATATATATATATATATATATAATCTCTTATAAGTTCTGTCTATCAAACGAAGATTATTTTTTAAGTAGTTTATTTTTTGAAAAAATAAGCATAATCTCAATTATTTTATGTGTCAAACATAGCCATAATAAAATCAATAATTAGACTTTTACAATAAAGAAAAATCTACTCCTTTCTTCCCTGTCTCCTAAAAACATGCAATGCCCTCTCTCTCTCTCTCTCTCTCTCTCTCTCTCTCTCTCTCTCTCTCTCTCTCTCTCTCTCTCTCTCTCTCTCTCTCCAAAAACAACATACGACCCCTAGTTCTTTGCTGCCACCAAAACTGCCATCACCATAACCAACCACTCACTAGGTTATCACAATGGACTAGGTAGTTTTGGTAGGTGGTTTTCTTGTTGGTTCGGTGAGTTTGTGCATTCTATTTCGCTCTAGCAGGTCCCCGTTGAGTTTTAGACATTTTTTTTCTCAAACAACTACTATCCTCACCACTTCACCACCGTCACGGACTCCAACACCACCGGAAACAACTCATGCCGACCTTCAAGCCGCGGGAAACTGGTGTTCATCACCGTCGTCGAATCACCGCCACCACCATAAAGAAAACGGCACAAAAGGCTTGCATCATTGATTTTTGTTGTTCGGATAACAAACCTTCTCCATCTAAACAAAGACAAAAAGGGTTGCTTTGTTCGAAACCATCATCGAAGACCGTGAACAAGAAATTTAAAAATCGTTCAAAGATTTTTTACATGGATTTATAGATATCTTATTCTTGTCTATTTAAGCGAAACAAAGTTGGTATATTGTATTGTTAGGTGAAGAGATTTGGATGGTTGCATTTTTAGAGAAAAACAAAGAAGAGGACTACGTTTAGTTCGTGAAAAAAAAAAAGTAAATGTGTGGTAGTTTTAGGTTTAGGTCATCAAATAATTTTTAGGTTAAAGTAGTAGTATTGTTGGACTAATACTAACAATTTGGATACAACAAAAACAAGTTGGCCATATTTTTCTTTTACCAAGTACTAACAAAGAACAATAAAGATCGAATTTTTGTCATAAATTTTGGACCAAAGTTTGGTTCTATGTAGATTAGGAAGTGTATAGTTTATATCATATAAAGATAATGAAATCCCATTGTATTTTAATTATTAGCGACGTGATTTGACCTTATAACTCTATCATATTACCAACTAACGCTTCTAAATGGTTCACGTCGCATGAGTAGTCTACAATTTGTATATTGCTAATTAGTTTGATATTGCTTAAAGTTACTCAATCCTTAAACTATCATTTTCTGTAATGCCATCGTAGGGAAAACATAAAATTAAAAATATTGTTCTCCAGAAATTCTTGAACAGTGTATTCGTTGCCACAACGCGCGTATACCTTCCTAGTTACTTTTAAATATACATTTATCTATAGTAATTTGCAAGTGAACTTAATGAGGATTAAATCTATTTTCTGATACAAAAGAAAAATGCATGTTTAATAAATGGCCACATGTTAGAAAACCCAAAAATAAATACATTAGTACTGCCTTCATCTCAAAATTATTGTCAAGAGATAAGAATCACATATTTCAATAAAAGTGGAGCTACTTTAGTTTTCAACCACTTAAAGAGAATATTTCACTACTATACTATATAGTTTTTACTTAAAAAGTAAAGTGAATATTTATTTTGAGAAATCCCTAAAAAGAAATATTGACTGTAATTTTGAGACGGATGAAGTAATATTTAGTTCATCAAGTTGCATATCAAATCACATCCACCAATCAATTGTATAAAATTAGAATGGGGTAAGTTATAAGGACCCTTTTATTTTTATAAGTTGTACCCTCCTTTAGATTTTCTGAATTTTATTTTGTTTTATTTTATATATTAAAAAACTCTAGACTATAGAACAGAAAATGTTAAGTTTAACAAGTCAAAAACATTAAACTTGCAAAAAGTATAAAGCACAAACTGATAAAAACTGTATTATACTCTAAATTGAATGACAAAAAGAAAATATTTCGAATTTTTACTCTTTTCCTAATGGGCCAAAGGTACATATAACAAATCCCACTTGAAAATTGTCAACAGTGCCGATAGCCTTGGCCTTGACACTCTGTTCTCGAGTTTTACGTTGGCATAAATATTACGATATTTAATCTAAACATTCTCTTCATGTTTTGATGATGACAAAGATGTAAGTTACAACATATAACGTAAAGTTCTTAAGTTACTTGTGATCACAATTCATCTATGCATTCTTACGTCAACAAGCCTCAACATCTCAACGTCTCGAGTTTGCCTCAACAATCACTTAAGGTATGTACAAACAAATGTTTAATACATTTTATGATCAAAGGGATTCTATTTAAACACTACAAAGTTTATAAAATGATATAAACATGTCATATATTTTTGAAAAACAATTTTGGTAATTAAAGGAAAATGTTTAATTCATAACAAATATATGAATTCAAATTTTTAACCAAAATCAGTTAGTTTTTCACCAAATAAACTTTCACCAGAAAAGACAAAAATTTCTGACCGTTTCAGTAGGGCGGCCCCCTTAATTATGGGCGGCCCCCTTAATAATTAAGGGGACCGGCCATACAATTAAGGGGACCGGCACGCTCCAGTTGTCAGAAATTTTTGCCTATAAATACTGGTTCATTTCTGCAATTTTTTCTCACCTTTTGCACAAAAATTTTCAGTCCCAATCCCTTCAAAACATCCTTCTAAATCCTTTGATCATAAGATTATAAGTCTTTGTTTCAAGTGATCCAATCCTTCACCACTCAAAGTGCAAGAGAAGAATCCTCCCTATCATAAAGCCAAAGATGTATTAGGATCTAGTTAGTGTTTATGTGAAGTTGTGAGTTATGTATATGTAATAAGTAGATCAAGATGATCTTACTTAGTAGTGAGTTTATGAGTGAGTAAGAAGTAGTGGGAAGAAGTAGTAGTGTGGAGAAGTCATGTAGCGGTGAAGAAGTAGATGTGTGAATATGTAGTGGAGTATAGTAGAATTCGTGAAGTCATGAAGCCATGAAGAAGTCGGGAAGTCGTGTAGAAGTTGTGTAGTGATTGAAGTTGTGAGATTGGTTCTAGCTACTATTAAAACTCGACATTTAGCTTAGTGTCGTAAATTGGTGTAAGCAAAAGTTGTGTAAGGTTTTCTCCGCCAAAAGGGAGCTTGTTGAGTAGTGAAGAAAACTCTCGAGTAGGTGACTCGGGGAGTGGAGTAGGGCAAGGAAGGTGTCCTTGTAGCCGAACCACTATAAATCATCGTGTCCGGTTTTTATTTTCTTTCTCGTATCTCTTTACATTTATTCTTGCACTTATCGCTTTATATCTATGCTTGCAAATACGTGTTGATAGTTGCTTATATTGTCATGATGATTAATTGTGTTATAGTTACAAGTTAATATGGTGATTGTGTGTATAATTATATGATATGGTCTAATAGATTATTATTCACACTTCTTATATTGAGTTTAACTTGATAGATAATTTGATACAAAACGTTTTAAGATTTTAAAAGGAAAACGTATTCACATAAAGATCAACCAAAGCTTCATTCATAAAACTAAGTTTGGAAAACTAATCCAAAAGCTCATATATATAATTAATCATATTGATTATATGTTGTTTTCATACTAAACTCTAATTGAAGGTTTTTCAAACAAACAATTGAATAAATTCGAATCAACATTTTGAAATAAACTTTTTATAAACGAAAAAGAGGGGAAAACTATTCAACCCTCTTCTAGTTTTTCATAATTGGTACCAGAGACAGGTCGCTCTAATTTTCAAAGCAAATGGTTTTAAAAGTTGATTACGATCCATGTATCAAATTATCCATTAAGGAAGATTAAATATGTAAAGTGTTTTGTTGATTAACTTGTATTAGTTTTGATGTTATATACACTAATTATACTAGCTCGAAATAATATCATGCTTAAAATAAGCGTTATATGTTCGGTATCAAAATCAGAAAGTTACACACCTTTCCGAAAAGTCAGAAAATATTTTTTTTTACAAAAAATGAAATTTTGAGTACCAGATGGGCGGCCCCCTTAATTGTCTGGGCGGCCCCCTTAAATACTGGGCGGCCCCCTTAAATATTTAAGGGGTCCGCCTGTCTGTTCGCAGTTTTTTTTTTCAGAAACTTTGAAAAATCATATAAAAATAACCGTAACTCCGTAGAAGTCGCGCCACCCGGTTTTTTAAAGGTAATTGAGTCTACTTTCATTTAAAAATATTTACATGTAACCATTTGAAACTTAAATAAGTCAGAAAGTCAAAATACTACATAGAAGTCAAATATTTAAGTCTTGTTTTAACGTAAAACTTGCATCTTACCTTTTCCTTCGAGTTAGGCATTCCTAGTCGGTATATCTTTGAAAAATTAAGAATTTATGCTTTCAAAATATTGATCTTAATTAAATTTTAAAATGGGTAGGAAACTATTTTATTTTCAAATAAAATCGAGCTAAGTAAACATTGGTATATATAATACACAAAACGACGACAAGTGTTTTATGTGCTATGTAAACTCATTTGTGATTCTATTTTGTTAATAGAGTATATTAGATAATCATTGCTATTTGTAATTTAGCTATTTGAATATATTAGCATATGTGCCATGTTTTATATTAATTCGTAACTAGTTGTCCGTTTTTGCCTAACTAGATCTTATGCTAAATTTCTTACGTTAAGTTTGCATAACTAGTCTTGCATTGCATATAGGTATAGATGGCTTAGTGTTACTTAAATATCTTGTAAATGAGTTAAATCTAGTCACCTAAATATTTCAAACAATTTAATCTATTATTAACAACACACTTAAATATTTTCAACAAATTACCTTATTTTACATTAAGTTGTATAATAAGAGAAATTGAATCATTATAAAACATTAATAGTTATATAAATGAAAAAGTATCTTCAAAATGTAAGTGTGTTCTTTATAAGTAACAATGAAGAGTCTTTCACATATAACAATCATGAAGTAATAATTCAAATTTCAATCATTCACTAACCTCACTCATAAATAATCTTATGATTAATTAATGGAACACACTATCAAAATGCCTATTTATTTTAAATGAGTGTTTGTGAGGGTCAAGAAAGATCTTGATATTATATCAATTCATTATTCAAATTATGGTTGATCTATTCACCAAATCTAATTGACATATTTTTGAGTGTGGACAAGAAATTGGATTGTTATTTGTTTAGTTTCAAGATTACATCAAATTTTAATAAAAGATATAGTCTTGAATCTACATACTCAATCACACTAGATTGATATGAAAATATTTACATCTTTTGTAGATGAAAAGAATATGCATTGGATCATAACTCACACTTGTGTTGATAATGTCATATTGAATCTACTTGTCCAATAGTTGTGTTCCAAATATTAGAATAACATGTTTAACATATATATAAAATATACAATGAAGTAGGATTGACGACTTGGATGTTTCGTCCAAAATATTCAAGCAATTTACATTACGATGTAATGGATAAATGTGTCATATCCGAAAAACCAAACATGAGCAAACTAACAACATATGTAAACTTTGCTCACACTACTTAAAATCATCAAGTCAAGATAAAATACATATTTAAGAATAATACACACTATATATTATATGTATTTCATTTTCTTTGTAGCATGAATGGTTGTGTTACAAGATAATGCACTACACTTTTCTTTTTGAAATAATATAAGTTATTAGAATTGAAAAATAACTTGTCACAATCCATAAACAAGTAAAATTTATTTTTCAAATACTAGTTAAATTATGATATATAACTATGGCAAAAATCATGGAAAACAATATTTGTTTAAGAATATATTAATGTCTTGTTTTGATTTGAGAGTCACAAACTCATTTAAGATAAATAATCTTAATGAGATTCATCTCACAAGATATGCTAAGGAGCACTCTTAAAGTCTAGCACGTTTATTAAATCAAGTAATATGCCATCAAAACCAAATAACCGGTAAATCATGAACAAAAGATTAAAACTTTGCGTCTACTCTTATCTAAACATTCAACACATCTCTATTGGGATAGCGAGTAAAATATATCATGTAGATTTACCTTCATAAAAACATGATGTTTGAGTCATATTAAGCCAAGTATTAGTGAATCAAGCAAACTTCATATTTGGTACTCTTCGATAGGTAAATTTAGGAACTCAATTTCTTCTAAAAAGAGAATGACTACTGGAGAATCTATTGACTAGAAATTCAATTTAACCTAACGGTTGAATTGCTTCTATGTGAGAAGTTGGGTGTGTGTAACCCATAAAAATGGTCGTGTTTAGCCTGAATTGAGCACCACTAGTAATAGTCTCATACTCATTCTCTAACTTGATTAAATTTCTCTTCCTAAATATACCTAACGCTAGTTTACTCTTATGAACTTTGCTTCTCGTTAGATTCTGTCATTCCTAGATTTATGGCATATCGCATATATGTTGTTCCTAGATGTTTATTTGCTCCTATGTGATTTGATTGTATGCCTTTACATGCTTAACTCTATGTTTGGATGAGCACAAATTTAATGGGAAGGGAAAACACACTTACTTACATATATCCTTCTACCTTACACTCAAACCTCATAACCCATCTTCAGTACATCCTCAAACCACCCATGTGAAATGAAAAACCGAATCATCTTTTATACTACCAATCTCGAGTCATCCACCATTTCCATGCCCTCAAAATTTACCTTCCTAAACCACACCTTTCCAACACTATAAATACATCTCCTTCATCCTCAATGATCATCCAACCAAACATGTTATCCCCCAACAATCCAAGATCTAAACTCTCAAGAGTTGCTAAGATCTCCGTAAAACCTGTTTGGAGGAGAAAAATTGATTCTTGTCAAAGCTCAAGTGATGTTGTTCCAAATAAACCAATACCCAAATCTTATGCTCATACAAATAACCCAAAACAACAATCCAAACCTCATCACCAATGCTTCACTTGATGCTCATTCAACAAAAACACCATCCACTCATGAAGCCCATCTTGCATCCATATCATGCTTTCATGATTACCCAAGCTCAAACATGTCTCCACCACCAAGAGTGTCACCACCACACCCTATAACTTCACATGCCATTCCTATGTTGCATGTCCAATCATCCATCCCTAATAACAACCACATTCCACCATTATCACCTCCCTCCAAACACTTGAAGTTCATTGAAGAACTCAAGGAAGCCCATGAGCTTTATGCTCTTCTTACCTTACACCTTGCTCAATGCAACTTGGAACAACTTTCCTCTAGCTCTCCTTCATCACCCCACAACTTGAATCAAGTAGAAAAACATGTCAACAATTGACCTTGTTGCATCTTTCTCTTAAAAGACATTACATTCAATGAACACTTCACTTGGATTGAATATCGTCTCACTTGATCACATCCAATACCCTCACTTGAACAACATCCAAAACCTCAATCAACCTCTTCCGCTCCTAACTCTACACCTCTAAACTCTCCAACACTCATACACCCAAACATATACCTCCATTATCCAACAAGAGTATCATCACTCTTTCGCTTCCTTGAACATCACTTTTTCGCTTCCACCTAGTCATCACCACTTGATCCTCATTTCCCATCTTCACTAGAAGATTCCACCATGTAACCATTCCCTACATTCTACTAAGTGAGTCATCACCATCAAAACTTAAATCCCTAAAAGTCAAGTGAATTTCTTTATGAAATGCATCTTTTCCACTTCCTAGCAAGTGAAGAACACAAAGAAGATATCCAAGCTTCAAGTGTTGTCGTGTCATCACCACCTCATTAACATATCCATCTTCGGTCGTCAACCAACAAAACACCTAAAAATCCCATGATTCCAAATCATCCACCCTTGTCAAACGATATATTAATCTAAACCATATTTGTTAACCTTTTGTCACTACCTTCCCTTTTCATTCACGCTCATCCTTCTTCATTTTTCTACATTTTTAAAAGAACGTATCATTCTCATCTTCATTTTTTTAACTCTTTTAGAATATATATTTTGGCATCTTTCGCCAAAATACGTCGGTAGAATCTTTGCATTAGGTTCTAATCATTATCATGTCTTTAGCTTTGGTCATGTTAATTTTTTGGGATTTAGGTTGTTGTTTTTAAAACAATAATTGCATGTGTAATATTTTTAGTGCATATACCTAATACGTTCATATATTGTTCCCCTATTTAGTGTCATGCATATATCTATCATCATCATTATATATATGTGCACTTGTCTACTAACTATGTTTTGAAGGATTACTTCATCGCTCGATTCTTTGGTAGCCAAAACAAGTTTTGAGCATACACCAAGGGGGAGCATACACCAAGGGGGAGCATTAAGGTTGTTAGGATCAAGGCTTCACTTACGATGATGCAAGCTCGCCTTTTACATTCTATCTCAAGGGTTCAAGCAGTTGAAGTCTCGTCTATGATTGCACCTTTTTGCTTCGACAAAAAGGGGAGAAGAAGTGTAAACAAGTAACTTATATATTTTACTATAAGTTATAGTTTACATAGTTTGTCATCATCAAAAAGGGGGAGATTGTTGGCATGAATATTACGATATTTAATCTAAACATTCTCTTCATGTTTTGATGATGACAAAGATGTAGGTTACAACATATAACGTAAAGTGCTTAAGTTACTTGTGATCACAATTCATCTATGCATTTCTACGTCAACAAGCCTCGACATCTCAACGTCTCGAGTTTGCCTCAACAATCACTTAACGTATGTACAAACAAATGTCTAATACATTTTATGATCAAATGGATTCTATTTAAACATTACAAAGTTTATAAAATGATATAAACATGTCATATATTTTTGAAAAATAATTTTGGTAATTAAAGGAAAATGTTTAATTCATAACAAATATATGAATTCAAATTTTTAACCAAAATCAGTTAGTTTTCACCAAATAAACTTTCACAAGAAAAGACAAAAATTTCTGACCGTTTCAGTAGGGCGGCCCCCTTAATTATGGGCGGCCCCCTTAATAATTAAGGGGACCGGCCATACAATTAAGGGGACCGGCACGCTCCAGTTGTCAGAAATCTTTACCTATAAATACTGGTTCATTTCTGCAATTTTTTCTCACCTTTTGCACGAAAATTTTCAGTCTCAATCCCTTCAAAACATCCTTCTAAATCCTTTGATCATAAGATTATAAGTCTTTGTTTCAAGTGATCCAATCCTTCACTACTCAAAGTGCAAGAGAAGAATCCTCCCTATCATAAAGCCAAAGATGTATTAGGATCTAGTTAGTGTTTCTGTGAAGTTGTGAGTTATGTATATATGTAATAAGTAGATCAAGATGATATTACTTAGTAGTGAGTTTATGAGTGAGTAAGAAGTAGTGGGAAGAAGTAGTAGTGTGGAGAAGTCATGTAGCGGTGAAGAAGTAGATGTGTGAATATGTAGTGGTGTATAGAAGAAGTCGTGAAGTCGTGAAGCCATAAAGAAGTCGTGAAGTCGTGTAGAAGTTGTGTAGTGATTGAAGTTGTGAGATTGGTTCTAGCTACTATTAGAACTCGACATTTAGCTTAGTGTCGTAAATTGGTGTAAGCAAAAGTTGTGTAAGGTTTTCTCCGCCAAAAGGGAGCTTGTTGAGTAGTGAAGAAAACTCTCAAGTAGGTGACTCGGGGAGTGGAGTAGGGCAAGGAAGGTGTCCTTGTAGCCAAACCACTATAAATCATCGTGTCCGATTTGCATTTTCTTTCTCGTATCTCCTTACATTTATTCTTGCACTTATTGCTTTATATCTATGTTTGCAAATATGTGTTGATAGTTGCTTATATTGTCATGATGATTAATTGTGTTATAGTTACAAGTTAATATGGTGATTGTGTGTATAATTATGTGATATGGTCTAATAGATTATTATTCACACTTCTTATATTGAGTTTAACTTGATAGATAATTTGATACAAAACGTTTTAAGATTTTAAAAGAAAAACGTATTCACATAAAGATCAACCAAAGCTCCATTCATAAAACTAAGTTTGGAAAACTAATCCAAAAGCTCATATATATAATTGATCATATTGATTATATGTTGTTTTCATACTAAACTCTAATTGAAGGTTTTTCAAAGAAACAATTGAATAAATTCGAATCAACATTTTGAAATAAACTTTTTATAAACAAAAAAGAGGGAAAAACTATTCAACCCCCTTCTAGTTTTCCACATTTTATTTAGTGAGAATGGAAATGATAGGTAAAGAATAGTAAAGAAAAGAAGTGGAAAGAAAAGAAAGTTGCATTTATGTTTCATGTTCTCGAGTTGAAAGAAAATGAACGGAAATAGAAGGAAAATAAACAAAGTCGTGTTCTCGAGTTGGGAAGAAAAGGAAGAAAAAAAAATTATAGTTATGCTTTTTTAAACATAGAAATACATCTATAACAAAAGATATATAAAATAATGAACGTTACATAACTTATTTTATAACAAATAGTTTAGGTGTAAATTTATTTCCTTCCAAATCCGCTCATATTTAGGCGGAAAATTTTTGAGGAAAAAACCTTTTAATTTTCCTATCAAATCCATTCTATTTCCTTTATTTTCTGTTTGATAAAAACTAGAGAACACAATAATTTTTCTATTTCCTTTCTTTTCCTTTTAAAAACAAACTCGAGAACGCAGCGTGAAAATCTTGTTCGTGTTCCCTTTCCCGCCCCACACCCTCAATCCTAACAATGACACGGTTTATAAATATTCATTTCTAAGTGACATGTGACTCTAAATTATAATATAATAAAATAAAATAAAAATGGTTACCGATAGCTTGGCACTTAACGCTAAGAGAGGTTTTCTAATCATATTAAGGGAAAATCAAATATGCAGTAAATATTAAATACAGTACCTTTTAAAATGATATGTTTCGGTTTTCTATTGATTGAAATTTTAATAAAATACAAATGGCACACATAAAGATATCGAGTATCTATATACGAATACGAAATTTATACTATATTATAATGTATTTGAGACATCTATAATTAGAAAGGCTTAAAAATTCAAACTTTTTATTTTTTTTATTATGAAAAGATTTCAAATATTAATTAAAGAAGAATTTCAAACATTAATTGCAGAAAATAGAAAATTGAAAACTAGAAACCGGAAACTGGAAAACTAAAAACTGAAAAACTAAAAAATAAAAAACTAAAAACTGAAAACTAGTGGAACGAAGACCATATGCATGTTTTTTAAATGTTGGCTGAAATCTTAGTGGAACGAAGACCATTACTAGCTATTTAGCTTCTCAGTATAAACATCTTGAAACTAATGGAATTTATATACTTGCATTATTATTTGATGATATTTTTGGTCTAAGATTTGTATTTGGCTTTTTTCGTAATTTTACATTTTATAAATATAACTATAGCTACGTTACCAAACATGTTTTTTAAACAAGCAACTACTTTTTATTATTACTGCTTACTGGTACAATTTACTGCTTACTACTGCTGCTACTACTTACTACTTACTGCTACGCCAAACATAGCCGAAGATAATTACCCTTTTAAAATAAAACAAGAAAAGTTCATTACCACAATTGTAGTATGGCCAAGATCGATCGATATCCAAATCGCGCACATGTGACTTAACGTGTCGGTTCAGTATAAATTTGGGTTTTAAGATAAGTGGGGTACGTACAAAGGGTGAAAATGACATTGTCATTTGTTTTATCGAAGATATTTCGTAATTTAAACACATGCCTAAATGCCTTATGTGTTGGCCATTCATATTACGGATAAGGTTTCTATATATGAACCAGACAGAATCTCAAATATTGATGATATAACATTAATACAACAAATGCAAAAAGAGCTGAGAAGAAAGTTGGAACTTTCAACCATCAATGATATAATTTGTAACTTTATGTATGTAACAATTATGGGAAGTGATACTTACATCACTTTTTTTGATGCACATACCACAATGTTACATCATTAATACACATGTTACAACATGGTATATGCATAATTGTGGTATGTGCATAAAAAAAGTGATGTAATTATCACTTCCCAAAAATTAAGAGTTTTGCTAACCACAACCCATTGAGTTGTGTTTAAGCTTATCATAAATAAAAATTCAACATTTAATTAACTTCATACATTCTATATATAACAACATTTTTCATAATTATAATCATTAAATATGTATAAATATAAAAATAATGAGTTTATTAAATGCAAATTTCACACAAATTATGAAGCTTAATCACCACCCTATGAGTTGTGGTTAGCAAAACCCAAAAATTAATGGTGAAATGTTCTTATTTGTACCTAACAAAGTGTGTCAAAAGTTATTATTTTATTTTATGGGTTTTGTTAAAGACAACCATAAGGGTTGTGTATAAGCCTTCTATAAATATATAATTAACATTTAATGAACTATAAACATTACATAATTAACATTACTTACCTCTTTTATAATTATAAGAGCATAATTTACGGGTGTATAGAAGACGTAGTGTGCCTGTGTGAGTTGATTTGATTTCATCCGAGATTAGTGTTAGTGAAGTTTTCTGAGTTTACAAAAGACCCGTAGGTCGGTCAATATATATTACCCTTTATCAATGTTTTTGGAAAAATAGTATTGATTTTTCATTCAACTCGTTTAAACAGCTCATTTTTCTTCCCTTGTTACCACTAACCTACCTGATTCGTGTCACAACCAATCTGCAAGATGGTGTGTTCCTATGAACCGACTAGTGGCGTGTTGAGTCGGGTGCATAAAGAAAAAGGATAAATTTCTTTATTTTTGCATTATATTTTTTTCATTATAGCCAAGTAAATAAGAAATATATATATATATATATATATCTCGTGTGACCTTAGTTCTAGTGATGAATTAAGAAATGTGAGAAATCATGAAACAACGCAATTTGAAGCCTTTATTTATTTTTTTAACGATTTTTTATGTTAAAAGTTTCTTTAGTTGAGTAGAAACAAATTAGTGATTTTTTTTTTTTTTTTTTAAATGTAACTACTGATTCATAGTATTTTCAAACAATCATATAAATGTTAAAGTGTTGAATCAATTTCCAAATTTGAGTGAATATACACTAATAGTTTGTATTGAATCAATAAAAAAAATATTTGTACGCATAAAACCTATGAATCAACGCGAATAAATTTATTATCACTTTTATTTCACAATTTATCATTTGATCCTCATTTTATACCGTATTAGTTTATGTATCGTAATTGATAAGATAAGCATCTTCCGTAAGACATAAGGGATATGTTTGGCGAAAGTAACTGTTGCTGGAATTTGTGCTGGTACTGGAGATGGGGCTGGTGCTAGTGCTGGAGATTATAAAAAGATATTATTTTTATAAGCTACATGAAGTAACCTTTAGTTTTAAGAAATTATGGAAGATTATTTTTTTTAGAATCTCTTATAAGTTATGTCTGCCAAACAAAGATTATTTTTTAAGTAGCTTATCTTTTGAAAAAATAAGCACAATCTCTCAACAATCTTGTGTGCCAAACATAGCCAGGATTAGTCAAAATAAATAATACTTCCTCCGTTTTAATAATATTTTTCAACTTTCCTTTTCACGTTGTCCCAAAAATAATGTCACCTACTAAAAATCTAAGTTGAAATTGTCTAAGTTTACCTTGTTACCCTTAATCAAAATTTTAATTTACAAAGCTAATTGAAAAAAACTAATTGATTTTTAAAGGGTAATTTTCTTTTTCTTAATTTGAAATCAAAAAAGTAATAAATGTATTTTTTTTTTTAATTATGTGTTTTTGTCGGTGGACAATAATTTTAGAACAGAAGTATTACCACCACTAAGAGCATGGGGTACGGGTGAGCTATGGCTCGCGCCGTCACCACCAGCTCAAAAAAACCGACGGCGCACCGTACCGGTGGTGGCGCCGTCGGTGATCGCGCCGCAGCCACGGCTCAGCGCCGTCGCCTTTTTTTTTTTTTTTTTTTTTTTTTGCTTTTTTCTTTTTGGAACGTTTGTTTTGGCTTGATTTTTTGAAATATCAAATGGTACCCAACGGCTATATAGCCGTTTGTGAGAATTTCCAAAAAAAAAAAAAAAAAAAAAAAAAAAAACAACCTTATAAATACCCCTTATTACTTCATACTTCAAACACATTTCCAATCTATTACTCCATCTTTTAGTATTTTCAATCATGAATCCAACCAATCCTAACCAAACAATTCTCAACGATCATAATTTCGATCCATATGATGTTTTTTTTTAATGATCGAGAATGCTATCTTCAAAGTTACATGGCGTATGAACAATATGTATCTTTGTATGAAGAAGCCGAATGATCGAGATCGGGTGAAAAGAAAACGAAGGCATACATACCTCGTGAACGAGAAGAGGCGGAACAACGTTTACTCGATGACTATTTTGGCAACGCCGAGAATGATCCTAAATATCCGGAAGATAAATTTAGGCGAAGGTATCATATGAGCTCTAGACTTTTTAATAAAATTCTCAACGATATATTAACTTATGATATTCAGCCTCTTCCCGAGTACTTTAGTTTTTTTCACCAACGCCACGATGCTACCGGTCGTGCAAGTATTGGTGCTGTTTTGAAGTGCACATCCGCCATACGCCAATTGGCGTACGGCAATGCTCCTGATGCATTTGATGAGTACTTGCAAATTGGTGAACGTTGTTCACGACAATGTTTAGATTACTTTACTAAATGCATCCATGTTTTATACAATGAAAAGTATCTTAGAAAGCCCAATTCAGATGACATTGAAAAAATATACGCATTACATGAAGAAAATCATCACCTCCCGGGAATGCTCGGGAGTATTGATTGTATGCATTGGGATTGGAAAAATTGTCCAAAGGCCTTACAAGCTTAATTCAAAAGACGTGATCATAAATACCCAACTATTATGTTGGAAGCGGTTGCAGATCAAAGATTATGGATTTGGCATGCATATTTTGGGGTTCCAGGGGCAAATAATCATCTTAATGTGTTATATGGTTCCCCTATATTTGATGATGAACTTGCCGGTTTAGCTCCGGAATGTCCGTTTGAAGTAAACGGACATACATATAACAAAGGTTACTATTTAGCCGATGGCATTTATCCAACATGGTCCGTGTTTGTGAAAACGTTTACTGTTGCAAGGTCGGAAAAGATATTGAACTTCAAAAGGGTTCAAGAAAGTGCTAGAAAAGATATTGAACGAGCTTTCGGTTCCTACAAGGTCGGTGGGGGATTATACGACAACCCGTACGTGCTTTTCAAGTCAACACTTTGAAACTATTCATGTATTGTTGTATAATGTTACACAACATGATATTGGAAGACGAAGGATTCGAAGTGAATTTAAGAAACACATTCGTCAATCCACGCCCGAACATGCCAGATACTTGGATCAAAAGATGTGATTTACATCTTAGAAAAAATAAAGAACTTCGAGATCGAAAAGTTCATGATGACCTTCGACAAGACCTTGTGGAGCATTTATGGAACTTGAATGTTTAGTTTGTATTTTTTTTTTTAATGTAACGTGTGTTTTTTTTATATGTAATGTTTGTTTTTAATATTGATGAAGTTTATTTTAGTTTATATTGTGTATATTTAAATTTAAGTAAAAAAAAAAAAAAAAAAAAAAAAAAAAAAAAAACCGACGGCACCAGAAATTCTGGTGCCAACGGATACCCCTGAAATGTGGTGTCGTGGGATTTCTGGTGCCGTGGAGCTTTTTGCTGACGTGGCAGCAAAAAACTCCCACGGCACCAGCCGACGGCACCAATGGTACCCAATGCTCTAAAGAAACAAAAGGAAAGTTGTGTAGTGATAGGTGTCACGAAACAGTGGCTCACTGTCTGGTCCCCTTTTGAAGTTGCTTTCTCATCATAAAGGGTACTGGCTGAGCCAAGTAGAGAAAAAAGAGGGTGGTGGTCATCCCACAGTTTTCTTATCTTAGTGTAATTTTTGTCAATTTTCATATGGTAAAATGAATTATTACATTTAAGGCCTCTTACATAATTAGAAATACAGTATTGACCCTCTTACAAAAAAATTGTCTAGATCCGCCACTAATAGAGGAAAAGTGACGATCATATGAAAAGGGCGAAACTATTAAGAAGGTTAGAAAGTCACTCACACAATTCGTCATACACTATAACCAAAATCAAAATTAACCAACTTTTAATCCACTAAATTTCAATCCATTTAAAATCCACCTTCAGAAACATCAATTCGTCATTTCCCCTAAATTAATTTCTCCTTATTAACCCAATTTAAAAATCTTGTTGTTTTGGTCAAAATAAAAAAAAATGGTTTGAATCCATTAATTTTCTCCGTTTTTTTTATTAGGTTACTGTAATTGCTTGTAGTTTCTGGTGTGAGTTTCGTGGTTGATGGATAAGGGTTTAGGAGAGGTTGATATTCAGCCGATGTTAAATTGTTTTTACTCCAAGTTTAAGAGCATGGAAGTGAATCCTGGAAAGCCAAGTACTGAAGCGAATGAACATGTTGCTGAGAGCACACATACGAAGCCGGTTTCGTATGCCACATCACTTAATGAAGATCAACCCAAGCGAAAGGTTAACTTTCGTCCTCTCAACAATCAAACTGTTGAAGATGCAGATTTTACTCTGCCTATTAAGTCGGTTGAAGAGGTTAACAACAGGTTTGTGAACACTTTGTATGGTTATTTCATTGGAAAACGCCTTGCGTTTCCAATCGTGGAGAATTACGTGAAAAATACATGGGCGAAATATGGGTTAGTTCGTGTTATGATGAACTCAGCTGGCTTCTTCTTTTTTAAATTCTCGACACATAGGGGGCTGGAACAAGTCCTGGAGAATGGACCTTGGCTCATTCGAAATATTCTTATTATTTTGAACGTATGGACACCGACTGCAAATTTGATGAAGGAAGAACTCACGAGTGTGCCTGTTTGGGTTAAATTTCACAACGTTCCTATGGTCGCTTTTACTGAAGATGGGTTAAGTTTGATGGCAACAAAGATTGGACGTCCTATCATGCTTGATGCCTATACAAGTACTATGTGCTTGGAATCGTGGGGGCGTAACAGTTTTGCTAGAGCCCTTATTGAAATCACTTCTGAATGTGCTCCTGTGGAGTCCTTAGTAGTGGCTATTCCACTACTTGATGGTTCAGGTTTTAGGAAGGAAACGATACAAGTAGAGTATGAGTGGCAACCCCCACGGTGTGATACATGTAAGATATTTGGTCACATGAATGATCAATGTCCAAAGCTGGTCAAGGCTGCTACTTCAAATGTGGTGAATGATGGTTCGAATGTGGCAAATGGTGATGGATTTACTCAAGTCAAGAGGAAAAATGGGAAAGGTAAGCAATCTGTGAAACAAATGACTCGACATATTGATGGTATTAGACTATCTAAGCCTAATACGGGTTACTATTATCGTCCAAAGGCCAAGCTGAACAAGGATGGAAATGATGGGCTTTCTACATCACAGTCTAATGGTAAGGGTGTTGGTGAAGCATCTAACCAAGCTGTTAATCCTATATCTCTTAAAAACGCATTTGATGCTCTAAAAAATAAGGATAATGTTTTCGAAAATATGAGTAATTCTTATGTGGATCCTGATCGGAATAAGGATGGGAGTGATAGTGAAGAGGTTGAAAATGTTTCTGATGAAACAGCTTGCTTTATGGAAGACCAATATGAGAATGTGGAAAATAAGGAGCCAAGCACTCCTGATAATGAGGTTATTAATGTATAGTATAGCCTCATGGAATATTAGGGGAATGAACCAATCACCTAAACAAAATGAGGTTCGACAGGTTATTGTAGAGAACCATTTGTCAGTTTGTGCTATCTTGGAGTCTCATGTGGTCAAGTCACGGCTTGATCACTTGTGTCCTCAAGTTTTCAGAAATTGGTCTTGGACGTCTAATGGGGCGTTGTGTAATAAAGGTTGTCGTATCATGTTGGGTTGGAATCCGGATGAGGTAGATATTGGGGTTGTCTCACAAAATGCTCAAGTTATGCACACATTGCTAGTTTTTAAAGCCGACAAGAAGGAACTCTTTTGCTCTTTTATTTATGCTCACAACCGATATACTCAACGTCGCGAGCTTTGGAATAATCTAGAAATGCATAGTGTGTTTGTCAGAGGTAGAGCATGGTGTTTGATGGGTGATTTTAACTCAGCCCTAAACCATGAAGATAAGTCTATCGGGTCGTCTATTGTAGATATATCTATGAGAGAGTTCAAAGATTGTGTTGATGCTATTGAGGTCTCGGATGTTAATAGATCGGGGCTGCAATTCACGTGGAACCAAAAGCCCAAGGGAGATGATGGCATTCTTAAGAAGATTGATAGGGTAATGGCAAACTTGGAGTTTAATAGCACTTTTGTTGGTGCAAATGCTTTATTCCAGCCCTATCGAATATCGGATCACTCCCCTGCGGTTCTTAGAATTCCTAAATTGATGCGGTTTAAGCCGAAGCCATTTAAATTCCCAAATCTTGTTGTGCATAATTCACGGTTCAAAGAGCTTACTACAGAAGTGTGGAGCGTGAGTATAAATGGCTATATGATGTTTCAAGTTGTCAAAAAATTGAAAATGTTAAAGAAGCCTATGCGCAAACTATTATATGACAAAGGTAATCTACATGATAGAGTGAATCGGTTACGGGACGAGTTGGATGAAGTACAAAAAGCCCTTGATTGTGACCCGTCTAGTATCACTCTCCGTGAAGAAGAAGCAGCGTATTTGCAAGCTTTTAATGATGCCCTTATTGATGAAGAACGTTTCTTAAAGCAGAAAGCTAAAGTGGAGTGGCTTCGAGTGGGGGATTCTAACTCGGCTTATTTCCACAAGATTGTAAAGAGTCGTGGAGCTAGAAATCGTATAGATCGGGTTCTTGACTCTAATGGGAGCTGCTATGAGGGATCGGCTGTAAAGGATGCTTTTGTGAATCACTATACTAATTTCCTTGGTCAAAGTGGTATCTCTAATGATTTGGACGTGCATGATTTATTTCACAACACATTATCTACAACAAAAGCAGAGCTTATGATTAGAGACGTGTCGGATGCAGAGGTTAAAGATGCTATTTTTTCGATGGGTGATGACAAATCTCCAGGTCCAGACGGGTATTCAGCGGCTTTCTTTAAAAGTGCATGGGATATCATCGGTATTGATATTGTTAAGGCGGTTCGGGAATTTTTTTCAAGTGGTAAACTGCTTAAAGAGGTAAACCACACGATTATTGCTCTTATTCCCAAGGTCTCTTCTCCAACCCGAGTTACTGATTATAGACCGATCTCGTGTTGCAATGTTCTTTTTAAGTGTATTAGTAAGATTATTTCTAATCGTATTAAGGATAGTCTTACTGATTTAGTGAGTATCAACCAATCAGCTTTTGTGCCGGGTAGGCGTATATCAGATAACATTCTGTTAACACAAGAGCTAATGCACAATTACCATTTAGATAGAGGGCCGTCGAGGTGTGCTTTCAAGGTTGATATTCAAAAGGCATACGATACAGTGGACTGGAATTTTCTGCGTAAGGTGCTAGTTGGCTTCGGGTTCCATACTCGCATGATCAATTGGATTATGGAGTGTGTTTCTAGCACTTCGTTTTCAATTTGTATCAATGGATCTTTGCATGGGTTTTTTAAAGGGAAGAGAGGGCTTCGACAAGGTGATCCTCTATCTCCTTACTTGTTTACTCTTGTTATGGAGATTCTTACCCTCATCTTGCAGCGGAAGGTTAGAGATTCAAATGAATTTGAGTATCATCATCATTGTTCTAGCCTTAAAATTGTTAATTTATGCTTTGCGGATGACTTATTCCTTTTTGCTCATGGTGATGCTAATTCGGCTAGTGTTATCAAGGAGGCTCTTGAGGAGTTTAAAAGCATATCAGGGTTAGTCCCGAGTATGCCTAAGAGTACGGCCTTTTTTTGTAATGTTATTCATCATGTTAAAATGGCTATTCTGAGTGTTCTTCCATTTGAAGAAGGTACTCTTCCTGTCAAGTATCTTGGAGTTCCTCTAGTTTCTACAAGGCTTGTTTATAGAGATTGTAAAGAGCTTGTGGAAAGAGTTCAAAACAGGATTAATGATTGGAAGAATAAGTTCCTATCTTTTGCGGGTCGTTTGCAGCTGGTTCAATCTGTTATATCCTCTATGCATGTTTACTGGTCTTCTGTTTTTATTCTTCCTACACGCATTATGTTGGACATTGAACAGCTCATGAGAGGTATTTTGTGGTGTCAAGGTGATATGAGGCGTGGTAAAGCGAAAGTCTCGTGGGAGGCTAGTTGTCTTCCCAAGAATGAGGGCGGTTTAGGTATCCGGAGGCTTGAGCTCTTTAATGTCGCTCTTATTACGTCACACATATGGAGTATTCTCACTTTGAAGGAGTCGCTATGGGTGAAATGGATTCATACACATAAACTGCGTAACCGTAACTTTTGGGATTATCCTTTTCGTGGCAATATGTCGTGGGGGTGGCGCAAAATCTTACAGGTTCGTACCATTGCCCGAAAATTCATATGGCACAAAGTGGGTAACGGTTCTAATACTTCACCTTGGTTTGATAATTGGTGTCCACATAGTCCACTAATCAATACCATTTCTACTCGAGATATTCATAGGGCTGGTTTTGTTTTACAAACTAAACTTAGTGACCTGATCCATGATAACACATGGATGTGGCCTACTGAATGGTTAAATAAGTATCCGAATTTGTCTACTATTAATGTTCCTATGCTAAATTTTGACCAGAGGGATATGTTAGTTTGGAAAAACAGGATGGGAGCTGATAAAAGATTTTCGGTTGGTATTGTGTGGGAGGATATTAGACCTCGTGGTACCACCATTGCTTGGTCGAAAGTGGTGTGGTTTCCACATTGTATCCCCCGTCATGCGTTTCATGTTTGGCTCGTCTTACATAGAAGGCTGAAGACTCAAGACCGTTTGAGACAATGTGATGTTGGTCCTACGATCGACTTAAACATGTCTCGATGTCCTCTATGTGAAAGTGTCCCGGACTCGCACAATCATCTATTCTTTGAATGTTCCTTTTCTTCGCAAGTATGGTCTCGGGTGTGTTTGGAATCGGGTATGTCTTCTAGTACCATATCGTTGGATAATATTACAGCTTGGCTCATTTCCTATGGAAGGTCTCATTCAGCCATGAGTATTATTTCTAAGCTTGTATTTGCTGCCTCGGCGTATATGATTTGGCAAGAGAGGAACACAAGGTTGTTTAAAAAGAAAAAGAGAAACGCTAATCAAGTCGTCGATGTTATTATTTCTACGGTTCGTCTCAAGCTGCTAACTTTTCATTTCAAAAAGACCTCGAATGTAGAGCGCGTTCTAACTACATGGAATCTTCCTTCGCAGTTAATGAGGGATAGCATAACGTAAGGTTTTTTATGTACTGTAGCCTAGCTGGTCTTTTTATGTAATATTTTTTTTGGCTAGGCGTTGTTTTTATGAGGTTGGCATGTCATCCTCATAAGTGGTGGTTTGAAGCACAATGGGTGCATTGCTTGTTATAGTCAATATGGTGCGTTACCATATTGCCTGAACCTATTTGAATTTTTAATATACTTTACCAGGGTAAAAACCCTTTACCCAAAAAAAAAAAAAAAAGTCACTCACACAAGTGTCCTACCAAATTTATCCTCCTCCTTTGCATTTTTTTTTTAATTTCACCCCGAATTTCAAATGCACATATCTTTCAATGGACAAACTTTTAAAAAAAATCGATTTCACCAAAAAATTTAAAATTTAATTCTCTTTAATTTGATATGCATTTTGTTATATTAATCATAACCTTTTCTTTCTTTTTTTTTCCTTTTTTTTTTAAAGATTTCAAGTGAGTTATGATTTTTTTGAAAATTTCTGCATATTCAACCCTTCTTTTGTCTAATTTAAATATTGAATTATGCAAAACTTAAAACACAAAAATTGTCATTTTTTAGCCGTTCTTTACCTAGAAATTTGAATCACTAAATTTCGATATGATATGAGTGAGATGTCGCATTTTAAAAATGATGTTTTACACATTTAAATGCATTAATTGGTTTACCACAATACATGTTACTTTTAGCTTTTTTTAACTGATGAATAAGATTAAATGATGAATAGACTAACTGATGAACAACCAACTGATAAACTGATTAAAATTGTGAACTTAACTGATGAACATTGCGATATAGCTGATGAACAAAATTAAAAACATTTTATTAATGAACAACATTTTTTATTGATGAACTAGTAAATAACGTTTTTTATTGATGAACAAATGAACAGCTCTTTTTATTGATAAACAACACTTTTTATTGATGAACGATACTTTTTTTTTTTTTTTTGGTTAAAAAATTGATGAACATTATCTAACTAGAAATTAAAAATAAAAATTTATCTTTCAAAGTACCACTTTACATAACCAAAAAATTAATCAACATAATCACACTAAAACCAACTTATACCATGAGCTAACAAACTTGTACATTCAACATAAATAAATCTAAATCTAACTAATTTCAAATACAAGCAACTTTATCTTTCAATATATATATATATATATATATATATATATATATATATATATATATATATACCAATTCATTTAACGAACTTGTACCCTATGCAAAAAAACTTGTACACCAAAACAAAAGAAACACAAACCCATCAACAAAAGTGTCAGCACTTCTCAAAAAACTCATCATCCTCTGATCATGCCAAACACAAGCAGCTAATAAGACTAAATTTGTATCGTCAAATTTTATCTAATTTTGTACTGATGATGTCACGATCCTTTAAATTCAGAAATAATTACACTAATCGCAACCTGCGACATGCAATTTCACAATCTCACCGTTAATTTTTGACCTAGTTATGTAAACTAATTCAGCGATGATGTCACTTTTGACCTAATTCTTTAAAATAATTCAACTATAATGAGGATGTTCAATCTTTAAAATGAAACTAAATAGGTAAATTAATTCAACGATGATGATGACATCGCAAATTGAAATTAGTTTGACTAAATCAATACCTGTAACATGCAATTTGTGATTTGACGGAGGTATGAATAGGCACTTATCACGATGATGATGATGATGATAATAGTAAATGTGAATGTGTGTTTTTGAAAGGAAATGTGAAATAAAGAAGTGTAACCGATTATTATTTTTTGAGTGGTAATTAATTTTAAAAAATTTCTTATGTTAGGTAATTTATTCTGGAAAATAATAAGGGCATCCACTATGATGAACCTTTTAAAAGGTTTATAAAATTGACACCTCATGATATGTCATTAATTTACAAACTTTTTCATACTATAAACCTATTCTCATTATAGATAAAGCTCTTAATAGGTTTATAAATTTGTCAACTCATACAATGCATTAATTTATAAACCTCTTCAAAATCCTAAACCTTTTCATACCACATAGACTTGAAATAGTTCCTCACTATGGCACACAAAATTTTGAACCTCTTCATAATTACTTGAACCTATTCTTAAACCACCATAGTGGATGCTCTAAGTTAGTTAACCAAATTTTGTGCAACCTACAAAGTTAGGTAATATGACATTTGACTACGTTTGATTGTTAGCAAATAGGGGTTTTAGTCTTTTCACAATATTTTTCCATATAAGAGTTAGGAGGGTATTTTTGTCTTTTCGTTATAAAAAAAAAAAAAAAAAAAAAAAAAAAAAAAAAAAAAGAAACAGATGGGCCACCACCACCGATTTGCTTGCAAACTTTTTCCGGCCAACACCATATTTCGGCAAGAAACCCAGATTCCAAAAAACAAATGTAGATGGGAAAGCATTCATAAGAACTTATTTCAAAACAACTGTATATGGTTTTTATGAGATCATGACAATATAATACTGTATATTAGATCTCTCATAAACAAACATATATTTTTTCTTGCAAAATATATTAGATATCTCATAAACATATAATTTCAAAACAACTGTAGATGGGAAAGCATTCACAAGTCTATCAAAATTATGTTTAACATTGTTTCGATTTGGAAAAAATAAAAAGGTCTTCATCTTTCGTATATGTTCTTATAACTTGAACATGAAAAACTACATCCGTTTACGTAAACCTATCCAATCTCTATCTAATCCTAAATCCAAATTCGACCACGGCTCATCAAGGGTTTTCCAACCCTTCGATCAGAAACTAAAATAAAATAAAATAACAACAACTAAAATTAATAAACAACATTAACCAGAAGCTCGTATGAGTGGCGGTGGTGAGGTTTGAGATGCGTGCACCACGGATTAGTGGTGTACGGGGTGTGGTGGTCACGGTGGTGTGCTGTTTTGGTAGTGGTGGTCAGCGTTGACCGGTGGTAATGGGATTGCAGGTGGCGGCGGCTACAAAAAGAGAGGAGAGGGATATGAGTGTTTTAGGGTTTGTGGAAAAGTGAGGAGAGAGAGGAGGAGTGTGGGGGAGTTATTTCCCATGAAGATGTTGGTAATTAAAAAATAAAGAAAAGTAAAGATGAGGATGAAGGTGAAGGAATAAGAAAAAGGGCAAAAGTCTAGTACAATGGTACAATGGTAATCGGTTGCATCGGTTGTCAGTTGCGACATCTGGCAAAATTACCTAACATTAAACAAAGATGAAACTTTGGTTGCCTATCTTAGTATTTTCGAGAGTAAATTACCTAACATAATTTTTTTTTTAAAGTTCATTACCTATATGTAGAAATAACCCTTATTTTTATTGGAATGTGTGGAAACCGTAGAGAGGGTGAATACGTTTCCATTTAAAACTAAAAACTTTTATATCAAATAACCAATAAAGTGTGACACGATATGAAAAGTGTCAACAATGGTCATACAACAACTAGAGATAGTATGAAGTAAACTACAACAAAAACACTATCAAGCCATGACACAAACATGATCAACACCATATAAGCAACAAACCACACAAACATAAATGCAATGCAAACATAAATATAAAACGGTGAATGCTAAGATAAATGTAAAGAGATAAGTAAAGAAAACGCAAACCGGACACGATGATTTATAGTGGTTCGGTCACGAAGCTCCTCTTCGTCCTACTCCACTCCCCGAGTACCCAACTCGAGAGTTACTTCACTAATCAACAAGCTCCCTTCTCGGCGGAGAAAATGATACAACATTGCTTACAATTTTTTCCGACACTAAGCTAGATGTCGAGTTCTTCTTCGAGTACAACCAAACCCGTTATGTTTTGTGGCCCAACATAACAAACCTTGTGTTTTAAGGCCTAAACACATAAACCTCATTGCTTACATTATTTTCCGACACTAAGCTAGATGTCGAGTACAAATCTAGCTAGTACCAATCTCACCAAAAGGCCCGCATGGCCACACGAATGAGCACTCTCTTCTACTTGAATCTTCACCCGATCCAAGTCTTCACCGAAGCTTACACCAAGTTTAACGACACTAAGCGGAATGTCGAGTCCTAAACCTAGCTAGGACCAATCTTCACAAAGCCCACATGGCTACACGAATGAGCACTCTCTTCCACTTGAATCTTCACCCGATCCAAGTCTTCACGGACCTTCACCAGGTCCTAATCTTCATGCACGGACTTGCACCAAGTCCAAGTTTTCACACAGCGACACACGAACTTACACAAAGTCCTAATCTACACTATCATCCACGGACTTACACATCAT
This sequence comes from Artemisia argyi, assembly GCA_030686995.1. Classification (NCBI taxonomy): domain Eukaryota; kingdom Viridiplantae; phylum Streptophyta; class Magnoliopsida; order Asterales; family Asteraceae; genus Artemisia; species Artemisia argyi. The sequence continues at coordinate 115,587 of JARVZY010010922.1, forward strand.
CCGGATATCCCTATTACACTTACATCTTCCTAGTCTAATTACATGAATATTTATGTGTGTGTTTTTTATGCTTCAATTTCGCGCGCAAGATATGGAGAGTTGCTTGCTATTTATAGACTCGAGATCGGAGAATATGCCAAAGAATATTCCAAAGCATAAGGAATATGCTAAAGAATATTCCAAAACATAAAGAATATGCCAAAGAATATCCCATCCATTCGCTCCTAAATTCTAAATTTGAATTTTGAATTTGCCATTCCCTCCATGTTCTAGATGCTTCTAGAAGTATTTTTGGGTCTTGATGGGCCTTGTTGGGCCGGTTACTATTGGGCCCCGAATGGACTTGTTCATTTGCTTGGCCCGATCCACTTGGCTAAGTCCATATGTATGCTTGGCCTGATCCAATTAGTTGAGTCCATATGTATGCTTGGCCCAATCCAATTAGCTAAGTCCATATGTAGAAGTCTTGAGATGATGATGCGTAGTTACGAGTGACTTGTGCATTTTACGTTTTGTATTGGAAGTTATATGTTTGTCATCGTTAAAACCGAATAGACCATCTAGTTTAAATATCGTAATATTTGCACTAACAATCTCTCCCTTTTTGATGATGAAAAATATGTAAACCGTAACACTCATTAAAATGTAGAAGTTACTCGTTTACTGTAATACCTAAGATTTTAAAACATGTAAAAAGACCAAAATACCCTTATGACTCAAAATTATAAATAAATAAATATAAAATACCAAATAAGCTTTAATAGTCTTAAGATTAATCATGTATGACCATAAAAATTCAAGGAAATTTATAAACTATATTTTTATGTTTCAGGAGCATATATTATATGTGTAAAAATACGTATGGGTTCGAACGTAAAATTTTAAACTTGTACACAATTAAAAATATGATAATTATAAGTTAAGTTGGGTAAATTGAGTTGTAATTGGATTTCCTTTGGGCCAAGTCTATCCTAATCGACCCATTCCCTTCTCCAAATCCTTATATCCGGTTTTAGACATCTCAAAACAATTATACGCTTCCAAAAAAATTCAGAGAACCCTAAAAAAAACCTCTAGGCTCGGTGTTCATCTTGTGTTCCATTCGATTAACCTCACAAAGTGTTGAAGTTTTATTTTGATTTCACTCGACTAGGTACAAGTCTTGGTATTCTCTTTTCTCATCTAGCTTCTCTTTTTGTTTTCTTTTAATACGTTATATAGTACGCATGCTATTAAATATATATATATATTGATCGAGTGTTTATATAAGTATATACATATGAATACGTATGATGTTAAAAGTTATAAACACACAAAAGTTGTGAACTATAAAATCTGGTCGAGCCATATTAATGTACAAGGCAGTGTTTTGATTCTGGATTTTTGTCGAGCTAGGAGAACTTAAATAGGGTTTGGTTTTGGGTCTCGACAAACAAGGAAACATCATGGTTGATGTTGTGGTTTATGTCGAATGAATAAGAAAGGAAGTAGGGTTTCGATTTTGCCTTGTGTCGAGGTGAGGGTGTGTTTGTGTGATTTGAGTGTCTCGACAGAAAGTAAGGGAAGAAGAAACAATTTGTTTTGAACTTTGTTTGATCTAGGTCGAGCAAGGTGATGAGTAGTAGGAATCTAGGGTTTAGTTGGATTAAATGGAATTAGGTGTAGGGTTTAGACAATTGATTGTGTAATTAATAATGATTGAATGATGATTGGTAATTAATGAAGATTAGTGTTAGGGTTACGGTTTTAGATTTAGTTTATGATTTGAATAAGTATAAAAGGTTTAAGGGATATTTTGTAATTTATTAAACTTAAGGGAGTGAATTGTAAATTAATATAATTAGTGGGTAAATCGTATAAAATAAAGTTTAGGGTATATTATGTAATATATAATTAAGGGGTATAGTGATATAATTATATAATTAAAGGTTAAATTAGAGATTTTATAATTTAAAGGGTTTGAATTGTAACTATTTTAACTTAAAGGTTTATTTTGTAAATTCTTATAATATAAGGATTAATTTGTAAAGTATGGAAGTTAAGGGATTAAATTTGGATAAAGGAGAAATTTGTGTTAATTACATTTACAATCCCGTAAATTAGTATAAGTATACTTTAAACCCTAAAAGTTATATTAATAATTCACTTAATAAATCTTCCTAAATAAGTAAAGTTAATATTTATGGAAACATTCTTAATAAGGAAACTTACTAATTCTGGAAATCTATTAAAAGTGAAAAGTTATTTAAAAATGGAAGCCGACTAAGAAAAGTAATCTGATTTAAGATAAAGTTATTAACTGCTTAAATGATCACTAAATCAGGTGAATACATTAAAGAAGAAGTGAACTCTTCCCTTCGTGAATCTTTCTTTGATCTCTGTCAGCTTTGCTTTTGAGGTACGGATATTCTGACCTTACTATTAAGGTTTCCTTCGTGATTAAAACCTCTGTTATGAACTTTCTGTTTTAAACCTTTGCTATGAACCTTCTATTTTTGAACCTTTGATATAAAAACTTTGCTATTGAACTTTCTGATATGAAAATTATGTTTTGAACCCTTAAATATGAACCATTTGATTACATGAGTTTTACTAGGCATGGGGGGGGGGGGGGGTTCCATGTCCGTGGCAAGGATGCACCTCTGACATGACTCTAGGGCAGTAGAGTGATGTTCTGTCACGTCCCTGGGTTTGGCTGCATATATTTATCAGTTGGGAAGGGGCGTATGGATGCATCTTAGATCTGTTTCTGTTATTTGTTATCTGTTATTTATTATCTGTTATCTGTTATCTGGTGAATGTGGCTGTGTGTGCAATACACATCCTCACAAAACTCTGAGAGTTAGCTACTCCATTATGTTGCCTTATATGTGTTTATGATATGATCTGTTTATGAGCTTATGTTATTAATATGGTTCTGACTCTGTTCGTACAGGTAACTGTATGAATTCCTGAACTAATTTACACATTTTATTTCCTTATTAACTGTTATACCTAAAAATGTTTTTCCCTAAAATATGTCATTCGTATTTCAGAAATTTATTTCAGATTATTATCGTTATATCTGTTCACTGGGCTTTTTAAGCTCAGCCGCATTTTTTTTCACCGCGGCAGGTATACAAGGTAGCTTTGGGATGGTTTTCTGGGATTGAGAGTAGAGTTGAATTGAAGATTTTGACCATAGTCATTTAAAGTAAGTTATTTATTTAAGACTTCCGCTTTTGATCTGTTCTGTTTGTTCTGATGTAACACCTTCTGTTTGTTCTGATGTAACACCATATTATTGTGACATTTTTACCCTTGTCGGGTTGGGGTGTTACATTTACACTCATTTCTCCCCCTTTTGTCGAAGCAAAAAGGTAGTTGCCTCGAGCTCTCTACTTCTATCATGCAACTTGTAAGACGGTTGCTTTGAAATTTTACTCACTGCTACCCCTTATTACAATACCTTCCTTTCTCCCCAGAAAGTCGAGCTTGCATCATCCTAGTGATGTCTTCTATCACCACGGTGAAGAAGACTCCATGCCATGTATTCAAATGCACCTGAGCTCCCCCTAGCTCAATGCTCCCCTATGGTGATTGAATCCCCTTGTTTATTTACCTTAGTATCTAGCGGATCCATGGATCAAATTCTTACAAAGGCTTTTCCTACATCAAGGGTTAACTTCGTGCAACATAATATATAACAAAATTGGAGCAATCATTATAGAGCACATAGCAAGACATGCAAGGGTTAAACTAAGTAGCTACCTAAAAGCAATGAGTTTGATGAGGTATGTGAGCATATAAAAGTATGCTAGAGGTTAGACATGTGATGAAAGTGTACCAAGAGGATAAAAATAAAGAAGAAAGCCCAAGAAAGATAATGAGGTACCTAAAAGCAAGAGGATAAAAACATGCAAGGGTTAAACTAAGTAGCTACCTAAAAGCAATGAGTTTGATGAGGTATGTGAGCATATAAAAGTATGCTAGAGGTTAGACATGTGATGAAAGTGTACCAAGAGGATAAAAACAAAGAAGAAAGCCCAAGAAAGTTGATCGACAAAAAAAATGAATGCATATTGCAATTCAAAGACACTTGAGTGTCACAACCCGACCGACAACCTAAGGTGTAATTGTTCAACCAATCACACTAACAAGAACAAGATTCGTTCGTTGACTGATACACAAAATGACTTCTTCCAAGTTGTCATTGGGAAGGCGAGTTCTAACAAACCTTTTGAACGACATAATCATCTACCTAAGATGATTGGTGTTAAGGATAGTTAGTTGATAAGACATACTCTAAATGAGGTAGATATATGTCACTAATATTATGACAAGTCATGTCATAATATAGACTCGAAGAAGAAAGAAAAACAAAAATGAGAGTGATATGAACCTAGATGCGAATGGAAATAATTCCATAAAACGGGAAAATGTTGGAGTTGACCTTTAAGAAAAGGTGGGCAAAGACAGTTTGGATTAATATATCGTTTGCACTAACAATGAGATGCATGATATATTTTAAAGGAGAAAATGATGTGCATGTGATCCTATTGAGGGTAAATTTCTCTAACAGGGTTGAGGTAACGAAGTTCTAGAGTTCTAGTTTTGGATGATCCTAGTTATGTGTTAGAGATATTTTGGTGCATGAAGGATTTCGTGTGATTGTGTAGTTATACACTTTGGGTATAATGGTTTTGATGGATGAAGGTTATTGAACTAACTATCACTATCAGGAGTGAGGTGTAGTGATAAGGTTTATAATGATCAATGGGTTGAAGGTTCTTAAGCTAACTATCACTGTCAAGAGTGAAGTGTAGCTATAGGGTTTGAGTGGAATTGATATAAGGGTTGAAGGTTCTTAAACCAAATATCACTATCAAGAGTGAATTTTAGTTATAAGGTTTGATGTGAGGGGTTGAAGGTGCTTGTATAGAACCTATAGCTAAGTGATCACAAAGAGTTGAGGTTAGGAAGCTAGAGTCAATTGTGGTTTTGTGACTGGGTTTTGCTAAGTAACGGGGACTTAAGCAGTGAGTGTTTTAGTAAGGAATTATAGGGAATAAGAACCACATTTGTGTGTTCTTGGGAGTGTTTGGTGAAAGACTAGATGTGTATGAGTGTCTTTCTGCTCCCCCTTAATTGATGACCATCCGAACAAGATGTGTTGGAAAAAGAGAGAAAAAAAATAAAGAGGAAGACAAACGTTGACGGAAGCGATGAGCTTAGTAACGTTATGACAAGTGGTGGATAGCATACAATAAACTTCACCTTTGAAGTCATGTAGCTCTTCTCAATCATTGTGAGTATTCATAGAATATTCATATGATGAGGCATGTGATTACGTGGAAATGTGCTAAGTGTTATGAAGATAGAATCTTCAAGGTTGTGGAGTTAGTGATAAGGTTCTAGTGGGATTGTCTTTGATAGAAGGAACTACGTTGATGACGAAGGGTTATCTAAACTTATCCTGGCGGTTATTCGCTTGAAGTGTGTGGAAGATAAGTGGGATGCGGAAGCATTGGTAGTATAGAACGAAGGTTGAGAATTGTAGATAAGTTAGAAGATGATGGATACGAAGGTGACCAAACATATGGTGTGTTTAGTATCGTGTGGAAGTGAAAGGGGAAAAAGCTGAGGAATCAGAAGATAGGCATAATCTATTCACATAGGAGACGGTCTAGTTCAAGACTACAACAAGTGGGTTTTGACTGTGAGAACTGAAAACAAAATAAACTGTCTCAGCAGCTAACGGTCCAACGGTACCGTTAAATTTAGCAGTACCGTCCCCTATTTAAGGGTACCGTGACCTGCTGAGATCGGTTTTGACCTATAATTTGGTTTTCAACAAAGAAATTTCACATATGTTGTGATTTTTCTAGACCTTGGATTAAAGGAATTTATACCAAATAAATTCTTTTATGAATGAATCCAACGGGATTCGATGAACGTTGATCGAGAACGAGAAATGAAATTTAATTGCATTTCGCATATTAAATATACTTTAAATATTTCGGATGAAATATTTAAGTTGTCATTATAGTTGGAGAGGATTTGACTTTAATCTAGAGATGTTTTAGACACACATAAATCAACGATTTGAGAGGATCTAAGGAGTAAATCCCGCTGATTTTTAGTAAGACTTTTAGACATGATGAAAGTATCCATACCCAATAAATTCTTTGAGGGATAAATCCAATGGGATTTGACACGAGATTAGTGACAATCGAGACAACTTTCATATTTCCAAGTAAATATTTAAGTAGTCATTAGAGGGATTTGAAGATTGACTTTAATATTTCCAATGAAATATTTAGATAGTCATAAGACGAGATTCGGAAGAAAGAGAGTATCAAGATACTCTTGGCGAGATAGGATGATATGTTTGTTTTCTACCCTAAAACTAATGTATAAGTTCGATCCTCATTATGCATGAGGTGAGCTTGACGACACAATACGATGAAAAACCTATGAGGATAAGAGGAACTAATAGAAATGAATATACTTGGTCATAAGGGGTGTATATTCAGGCGAGGATAAAAGGATCTACTAATCACTTATGCAGTAACTCGTGATTCCTTTGTTGCCCGAGGGTTGATGTTAGCTTTTAGCATTAGGATGAGCATTTTAACATGTGTTGTTAAAAGGCTTGGATATGATGTTTCGGATATGACATTTAACAATTGCGATCGCAAGTTAAACTTACTTGAATATTTCGAATGAAATATATAAGTTGTCAAACCTACTCCGAGTTCTACTAGGTTTGTATCTAACCTCCCCTTGACTAAAGGGTGTATCACTTGGAAGAAAGCGAAATGATGACCAAGGAATTAGGGCAATTTCGCGACTACTTCAAACTTATAGATTTTGACACTAGTGTATGACTATATGACATTAAAGAGTTTATAGTGATAGGCATACCTAATCCATTATGTGTCAAACAACATAGTGTGGGATGCAAGTAATCTAGGTTTGCTAGGGAGTATCCTAATTACTACTTGTTCAAAATGAAATCCTAATGGGAGATAATGTTCATCGATGTAGACTATCTTTAGTCAAATGTAGGAATGAAAAAATTTTCAAGTTAGAGAATGAGTATGAGACTATCACTAGTGGTGCTCAATTCAGGCTAAACACGACCATTTTACGGATTATAACATGAAACCAACTTCTCTCCTAGAAGCAATTCAACCGTTAGGTCAAATTGAATTTTTAGTGCGATAGGTTCTCCAGTAGTCATTCTCATGTTAGAAAAATTCAAATTTCTACATTTTCCTATCGAAGTATAGCAAAGATGATATTAGCTTATTTCGCTAAAACATGGCCTAACATGACTCAACTAACCATATTTTGAAAGTCGGTTACGAAGATGACATGTCTTACACAACTTCTAATAACGGCAAAAGAAATATTTTAATTTCGTGTTTGAGATTTAGAGGTTATTTGGTGGAGATGGTGCATTTCATGATCTTTTGGACGACATGTTTGTATGTTGAGTTGTTACATGTTATCTTAACATGATTTGGTTTTATAGAGCTAAGAGATGCCTTAATATGATACAATGTAGAATCTGCTACATCGAGAGTGTTTCAAGAATGCTCATTTGCATATCATGAGAAAAGAATCTAGTAAAAGTTACTTACCTCAATAGATCTTGTGAGTATTATATGATGTATGATTTAAATGATACATATTGTATCTTTCAACAAATATACTTTTGCAAGAGGAAAGTTATCACCTTTACGAATGCTTAGTAAAACAAGTATTTTAAGTGTATGACCAATTTTACTTGTTTATGCAATGACACATGTTGTATTGGGTTATTATTCAAATCTAATATCCTATATTTGTTAACAAGATGCAATGTATTCTTGTGTAACATAACCATTCATGTTACAAAGAAAATGAGATGCATATGATATAAATTATCCTTTGTCAATATTTTGATAAAAGAAATACATGTGATTTTCTCGAAGAATGATGACATACATAATAGTTAATAATATATTATGTGTGACACTTTTACTTGACATGTCATTTTGAGTGTTGAGTCGTTCATGAGCAAAGTTTACATATCTTGTTTGTTTGCTCGTGGTTGGTTTTTCGAAAATGACATATTTACTAATTGCATTGCAAAGTAAATTACTTGAATATTTCAGATGAAACATCCAAGTTGTCAATCCTACTTAGTTGTGTATTTTATGCATCTTTTAAACATATCACAACCATTGGACAAGGAGACTCAATACGGCATCTTCAACACAAATGTGAGTTATGTTCCAATGCATATTATTTTCGTCTTGAGAGGACGTCATTATTTTCATAATAATCGAGTGTGATTGAGTATATAGATTCAAAATAATATATTTCATCATATTTTGATGTTATCTTGAAGCTAGACAAACAATTACTCCAATTTCATGTCCATACTCGAAAACTTATCAATTAGACTTGATAATGATATCAACCAGATTTTGAATAATGAATTGATATGTACTCGAAATCTTTCTTGATCCTCACAATCACTCCTTATAAAAAGAAAATAAAAATTTAAGGAATGTGTTCAATTTATTCCAATACTAGTAGTATGTGTGAGGTTAATGACATATTAAGTTACTACTTTGATATTGTCATTTATTTTTATTTGCGAAAAACTATTTATATTATTAAGAATAATATTCTTAGTTTTTTAACACCTCATTAGTATAACAATAATTATATTAACTATTTTTATACAACATACGTAAAATACTAAATGTTTAAAATATTTTGTATGTGTGTTAAATCAATGCAAGTTTAATACATTTTCTTTTACTTAAATACTAATGTATTAATATGATCTTTTATCTTGTTTAGACAACCCATGGTCATGCAAGACACAAAGATGTGATGTTGTAGAGATCATTTTACGGATTTAATGAAAGTGTTAAGTATTTTGAGGTAATATACTTTTTATACTTAAACCTTTGGAAAAATAATTGTGTAAGACAATATCTTTCGACGCACATGATCAACCAACTTAGTTTTCATTCCTAAGAAGGTTATTAAAGTATCCTAAAACATGCAAGATGTCGAAAAAACATATGCAAGAAAAAGTGGTCTATGCCTAAATGCAATGTAAAATCAATTACGCAACTTAATGCAAGAAGTCTAGTCTAAGTCTTATTGACGCATAAGCCGAAATACTAATAACCGACACATAGCAACAAGGCATGAAAGACACTTATACTTATATATAAAATTACCTCAACTAAAGATAACAATAAGCATACAAAAATATTAACTAACAATACTAAGACATAAAGACAAATCAATAGTCATTTAGTATAACACACAAAGATACTTATCGTCATTTTGTGCATTAAGTATAACAATGTACACTTAGCTTAATTTTATTTGAAAATGAATTATTTTTCACCCCATTTCAAAATTTTATCAAGTTCAACACTTTAAATATATAAATACATCAACGTGTGATGTTCTCTTAGTAATTTGGCCAAAAATTTGTGCAATCGGCAATGACCGGAAAAAACTATCTATTACGAAACAAGGACTCTCATAAATTTTACTTTACAATCAATTCCTAAAAGTATTTTTAAATGAAAGTAGACTCAATTACGTTTAAAACAATAGGTGACACGACTCCTACAGACTTACAGTTGATTTTATATGAATTTTCAAAAAATCTCAGTTCTGAATAACAGACGAAGGTACCGTTAAATTTAGTGGTACCGTCCGTATTTACTGGTACCGTACGTTATATTTAGTGGTGCCGTGCCTGTTTTTACAGATTTGAACAAAACTAATTTTCTCATAAAAAACGAGTATTTGACGTTACAGAAAGATATAAAACTTAATAAACTAAACACCTATCATATAAAAGATATATTAAGTAACATTTCCATGTTTAGGACTAACAAAAACATTTATGAAAATACTTTTACAATAAGGCAAATAGTTTTCCCAAACGCTACTTTCAAAATCGCATGACTTTACAACTCTTTCTAAGGACATAACCGGACACTTAAAAATTCTTTTCTTTTACTTGTTTAAAAAAAACCTTCATGCTAGTATAACAAAGTATACTTAACAACAAAACTTATAAGTATTAAGCAAGTAAATACTTTTCATAGTTTATCCAACTTTATGGGCAATTTGATACATGGATCATACTCAATTTTGAAAAACATTTATTTTAAAAATTTGAGTGGGGTAGCTCTGGTACCAATTGTGGAAACCGTAGAGGGGGGTGAATACGTTTCCATTTAAGACTAAAAACTTTTGTATCAAATAACCGATAAAGTGTGACACAATATGAAAAGTGTCAACAATGGTCATACAACAACTAAAGATAGTATGAAGTAAACTACAACACAAACACTATCAAGCCATGACACAAACATGATCAACACCATATAAGCAACAAACCACACAAACATAAACGCAACGCAAACATAAATATAAAGCGGTAAATGCAAAGATAAATGTAAAGAGATAAGTAAAGAAAACGCAAACCGGACACGATGATTTACAGCGGTTCGGTCACGAAGCTCCTCTTCGCCTTACTCCACTCCCCGAGTACCCAACTCGAGAGTTACCTCACTAATCAACAAGCTCCCTTCTCGGCGGAGAAAACCATACAACATTGCTTACAATATTTTCCGACACTAAGCTAAATGTCGAGTTCTTCTTCAGGTACAACCAAACCCGTTATGTTTTATGGCCCAACATAACAAACCTTGTGTTTTAATGCCCAAACACATAAACCTCGTCGCTTACATTATTTTCTGACACTAAGCTAGATGTCAAGTACTAATCTAGCTAGTACCAATCTCGCCAAAAGGCCTGCATGGCCACACGAATGAGCACTCTCTTCTACTTGAATCCTCACCCGATCCAAGTCTTCACCGAAGCTTACACCAAGTTTAACGACACTAAGTGGAATGTCGAGTCCTAATCCTAGCTAGGACCAATCTTCACAAAGCCCACATGGCTACACGAATGAGCACTCTCTTCCACTTGAATTTTCACCCGATCCAAGACTTCACGGACCTTCACCCGGTCCTAATCTACATGCACGGACTCGCACCAAGTCCAAGTTTTCACACACCGACACACGAACTTACACAAAGTCCTAATCTACACTATCATCCACGGACTTACACATCATCCGGATCTCCCTATTACACTTACATCTTTCTAGTCTAATTACATGAATATTTATGTGTGTGTTTTTGATGCTTCAATTTCGCACGCAAGAAGTGGAGAGTTGCTTGCTATTTATAGACTCGAGATCGGAGAATTTGCCTAAGAATATTCCAAAGCATAAAGAATATGTCAAAGAATATTTCAAAGCATAAGAAATATGCTAAATAATATTCCAAAACATAAGGAATATGCCAAATAATATTACATCCATTCCTTTCTAAATTCAAAATTTGAATTTTGAATTTGCCATTTTCCCTCCATGTTCTAGATGCTTCTATAAACATTATTGGGTCTTGATGGGCCTTGTTGGGCCGGTTACTAATGGGCCCCGAATGGACTTGTTCATTTGCTTGGCCTGATCCACTTAAGTAAGTCCATATGTATGCCTGGCCCGATCTAATTAGTTGAGTCCATATGTATGCTTGGCCCAATCCAATTAGCTAAGTTCATATGTAGAAGTCTTGAGATGATGATGCGTATTTACGAGTGACTTGTGCATTTTACGTTTTGTATTACAAGTTACATGTTTGTCATCGTTAAAATCGAAGAGACCATCTAGTTTAAATATCGTAATATTTGCACTACCAGAATGCTCAACATGCCTTTATGTGAGGGTGTGGTTTTTTTTTTTTTCTTTTTTTTTTTTTTTTTTTTTTTTTTTTTTTAGTTTGATCGGATCTTGATTTTTGGTACAACGATTGTAAATACTTTTTAGATTTTCTATACTTTTGTTACTTTACGAATGATCCCACCGAAAGATGTATCACATGTGAGCAAATTTTTACAACTACTAATATTTCTAATATCATTTTTGTTTTAATCGTAGGCATCCGGAATGCATCATATCACCGTATTTAACCATTTCTTATAATCATTGAAAGTTAATTTATATGTCTTTCTCGTACATACAATAAGTTTAAAACTGACATTGATATAATATAATCTAAGAAAATGACTTAGACATAAAAGTAAAGTAAACTACAACATATATGTAGTGTTTGAAGTATAGTATGGGTAAAATTAGGGGTGATAATTTGAGTCGTGTTCGTTTGGCGGGTTCGGGTTGGCATGTTGAAAGGTTCAAATATCTCAACCCAAACCTAGCATGTTTAGTTACTCGTGTCGATAAGTTTAACCTTAACATGAACACATTTATTAAACGGGTTAGTCGTATCGACCCGTCTATGATATGAATATGAATATAATGGCACATATTAAATAAAATAAGGTGTATTTTAGAAACCACTTAAGCAACCCGATAAACATTTTGGCATAAGTATAAATTATTATAAAATATTTCAAAAATCATTGATATATTATAAGATAGAGACACAAAATAGTTAGATCTTATTATAATGAAACTAACCATATAACTTATAAATTTAATATTTTTAATCGTATTTTTAAACAGGTTGACGGGTTTAAATCGAGTTGAGAATCTCAACCCAAACCTAACCTATTTATTAAATAGGTCGGTCGTGTTGACTCATTTTCAATCCGAACTTGTTTAGCCTCAAACCTAACCTGTTTATTTCGTGTCGATCTCGGGTGTGTTTCGTGTCATGTCAAGAATTGCTGCCTCTAAGAATTGCCACCCCCAGGTAACATGGTATATATTGATAAAAATAAAAAATTAGACCCATTTTCTTATCAACAGATTATGTTTGGTTTAAAACTTTTTGTAAAAGTTAGCCTTTTCTATTAATCACTCATGCAACTTAAATCAACAAATGACAATCCAAAATATAAATAGTTACTTTCAGCATCTATATTTTTCTTTTAAAAATTATCTAATATAACAAAAAGAGGGCCCACCATATCGTTTAAATAAGGAAAATGATTTGCACACTCCACTTTTTTATTGGCATCTGTGCATTAAATAGTGTACAGTTTATAAATTGTGCTTTAACTAGTTGTATATTTGCAAATCAAATCTAAATGTGTGCAAATCATCTCCCTTTAAATAAGGTGCAAGCAACATAAATGTATGTATCTCACGATTACGGGTGTCAGTCGGGTCGGGTTGGTCGGGTTCGAGTTAATTCAGGGTTCAAAGTCGGGTCAATGCTAAAAATAATATACCCGAACCCGACCTTATTTGAACTCGGTTAGTCATGTTCGTGACAACTCGGATCGGGTCAACCCGAATACGAGTAAAATAGTCATAAATTTGCATATTTGTTCTAATTTATATGGATAATTTATAAAATAATATATTAAAAAATTAAAGAAATTCTTACTTGGGTCAAACGGGTCGACCCGAACCCGAGTTAGCCAAATAATTTTAACCCAATACCCGACCCTATTTACTATTCGGGTAACTTGAGTTGACCCGAATAAACCGAATTCAATTTTTAACCCGACCCGAATAGACTCCCAACTTAAACACAAACACATCTTACTTGAAAAAATTATAATCCTATAGCAGAATTTGGGCCCACTTTCGTATACCGACCATTGAGTTTCTATATTATCTCTATATACTCGTAGGGATGTGTTATACCCGCCCTCTCTATAAATTATAGGGTACTATTTGGGTACCCTATTTGTCAGTTTTTTTGCTTTTTTACTGTTTTTGGGTCAGTTTTGTCCTTTTTTTTTTTTTTTTCTTTTTTTTTTTTTTTTTTTTTTTTTTTTTTAAGTTAAAGTAATAACCTTTTTTTTTTGTCTATGTTTTGTTTTGTCCAGTTCAAGTGTGCAGATTCAACACCAAAGCAAAGTTAAAACCATTGTCCATATGCAGATTCCACACAAACACAAAAGTGAAACACAGTTTAAACCAAAAGTGAAACACAAAGTTAAAAGTGCAGATTCCACACAACACAGATTTCGTCATCGCCTTATAGGCTCAGATTTGAAAACGTTATCGAAAAAAATGTAGATTTTTAGGAAGGCTCGGATTTGAATGTTGCGAAAGTGATAAAAATATCACTTCGCCATACATTCGGGTTTTAAAAACCATTCGTCATCGCCTTATAACCAAAAGTAAAACACAAAGTTAAAACCATTGTCCAAGTGCAGATTCCACACAAACACAAGGGTTATAACCAAATAGGGAGGGCCTGGATATCACAGATTGTTAACACAATCCAACACAATCCACAAAAGCAGATTCCACAATCACAAGCTGATACAAGCATGTCACAAAACAGTAAGATTCCCAAACTGCATGCCTGTAAAGGGTTGCAGCCTGTAAAAAACAAACAAGCCCAACAGTAAGATTCCCAAACTGCAGCTTTGCTTGATTATAAACAAAGCTCAATCACAAACAAAGCTCACTGCAAACACTACAACCATATCAAAAACAACCACATAACCACAGAACCATAGAACAACCACAGAACCACCAACCATAATCCACCATCACATAATTAACCACCACAGAACCACCAACCATAATCCACCATCACATAATCACCCACCACAGAACCACCAACCATAATCCACCATCACATAATCACCCACCACAAAACCACCAACCATAATCCACCAAACCATAATCACCCACCACAGAACCACCAACCATAATCCACCATCAAGAAGTACACCAACCATAATCACCCACCACAGAAACACCAACCATAATCACCCATCATAGAGAGGGCTTGGATAACATTTTAGGGAAGGCTGGGAACCATATCAACAAATGTCGAGTTCACAATTTTACACAACTCAGGTAAAGGCTCAGATTATAACAAAACTGCTTTCATATTTGGCTGCAACATCAAATGTTGCAAAATCAAAAAATTTTTTTTGCCTTTCATTTGGAAATGCCATGCCAAAATCAAGCTTTTCTTTTTAAAATCATCATTGCCAATATCAAGTTTATTTATAACCCTTTTCTGTGGGGAATGGGGTAGGCCAGAGCAGGTATTCATACCACTCAAAGGTGGCAGATCAAGGTGTTAACCTACCCACATAATCACCACAGAACCACCCACAACATATCACATAATCACCCACCACAGAACCACCAACCAACACAACATATCACATAAATAAGGCATGTGATATCCACGCCCCCCCTAAACAGTCATACATCACATAAAATATTTTGAAACCCTAATTTTTTGAAACCATAAAAATCACAGCTAATCAATAAATCATCACAAACTATCACCAACCCACCACAGAACCACCAAACCACCACAGAACCACCAACCCAACACAGATCCACCACATAAATTAGGCGTTTCAAAAAAAAATTATAGATCGGCTCAATTAGATAACGTATCTTACGATTAAGAATGTTTAATTGTAATAAATCAAACGAATTTGTAAAAACCCCAAAAATATTTTGAAACCCTAATTTTTTGAAACCATAAAAATCACAGCTAATCAATAAATCATCACAAACTATCACCAACCCACCACAGAACCACCAAACCACCACAGAACCACCAACCCAACACAGATCCACCACATAAATTAGGCGTTTCAAAAAAAATTATTGATCGGCTCAATTAGATAACGTATCTTACGATTAAGAATGTTTAATTGTAATAAATCAAACGAATTTGTAAAAACCCCAAAAATATTTTGAAACCCTAATTTTTTTGAAACCATAAAAATCATAGATCTATCAATAAATCATCACAAACTATCACCAACCCACCACAGAACCACCAAACCACCACAGAATCACATAATCACCCACCACATAATATCACATAATCACCAACGTATCAAAAAAACTACAGAAAAGAGGGAAAGAAAAGACAAATAGTATCACAAATCATCACATAGTATCACATATCAGTATATCACAAATCCATCACAACAAATCCATCACAACAAACAAGTAAGTTTTTAGATCTAATAAAGAGAGAGAAAAGAGAGAGAGATAAACGCGTTTCACACACACAAGTGTGAGAAAAGAGAGAGAGAAAACGTTTTTATACACGGGGTATAAACGCGTTTGTTGCGTATTTACTCTTTTTTTTTTTTTTTTTTTTTGTTAAGTAAATGTAAAGTTAAAAAAAAGTGTAAAGTTTGGTTAAAAAAAATGTAAAGTTAAAAAAAAATGTAAAGTTAAAAAAAATGTTAAGTAAAGTTATAAATGTTGTAAAAAGTAGTAATTATAAGTTATAAAAATGTTAAAAAGTTATAAAAAAAATGTTATGTTTGTAAATGTTAAAAAGTTATAAAAATGTTAAAAAGTTATAAAAAAGTTATAAAAGTTGTAAATGTTAAAAAGTTGTAAAAAAAATAGTAGTAATTATAAGTTATAAATGTTGTAAAATTTGTGATGTATTTTCAGACGTTCGGTTTTTACGAGCAACTAACGGCTTGGGTGCAAAATATAGCTCGTGGGCTCGGTTTTGTCATTGTAAAAGGCAGAACCAAAACAGAAAAGGGTTATTTGTACGAAATAAATTACAGGTGTTCAAAGAGTGGGATTTATAAACCCGAAGGTGCTGGAAAACGGAAAACCAGTACCTCTAAAACAAATTGTCCATTCAAATTGGTGGCAAAATATCGTGAAACAAAATATAATTGGATTTTAAGGGTGAAGGATGATACGCATAATCATGATTTGCTAGAGTCGTTGCATGGTATACCATATGCAATGCAATTAAAGGATGATGAGTTCGGTTTGGTCGAAGAATTGACAGATTACACCGTACGACCACGTATTATACTTTCGACAATACAGGGTCGTAATCCGGATAACGTGTCTAGCGTTAGAACTATATATAACGCACGAAATAAGATCCAGAGAAACAGAGTAGGTGATAGAACTCCAATTCAAGTCCTTTACTCGCATTTGAGGGATTCAGGGTATACATGGTACCCGAGGGTAAATGAGCATACAAACGAGCTTGAGGAGCTATTTTTTGTGCACCCCACGTCGTATGCTATATGGTGTACATTCCCTGAAATCATGTTGATGGACTCCACATACAATACCACTATGTTTAAATTGCCGTTGTTGGAAATTGTTGGAGTAACTTCAACAAATAAAACATTTTCAATGGCATATAGCTTTTTAAACAATGAACAAGGGTATAAATTTCAATGGGTATTGCAACGTGTGAAGGATGTCATAGACGAACGATATTACCCACGTGTTATCGTCACTGACAGAGATTTAGCGTTGGTTGGTGCATGCGAAGCAGAATTTCCTGACGCTCACCATTTACTCTGTCGATGGCATATACAGCAAAATCTACCTAAGTTTTGTAAAAATAAATTCAGTGACCAAAAAGAGTATGAGTCCGTTAAACACCGATGGGATTGGATGGTTAAAGCTCCAACATTCGAATCGTTCAGGCAACATTATCAACGCCTACAACAGCAATTGGTCAACCATCCGGGTACTTAATTATTAATTAATTGTTTTTAATTATTTTAATAAAAAAGCACCCGAATGACCTTTTATTAATTCATTATTTTTTTGCAGATATCGCTGAGTATCTGTATAACACGTGGCTGCGACAATACGCACCCAAGTTTGTCTCGTATATTACCGACCAATATCGCTCTTACGGCCAAACAACAACGTGCAGAGTTGAGGTTCACCACCCAAGTTTGTATTATATAGTAAATGATTAAATATTTATTTAAATTAGTAAATAACATTATTGATTGATTATGCAAATTCTTTTGTCAGGTGGGCCACGGAAATCCTTTCTGGTGTCGATGTAATCGAGGATTTATTGTAGAACGGAAATCCTGGCAAGATGGTAGTCGTGAGCGACTGTTTTATGCATGTCCTCTTTCAGTGGTAAATAATCACACGTTTGCTTAGTTATGTAAGTAATTTGTTTGTTAAAAATACATTTTTTATTATTTTCTTAACATAACAGCCAGGTACAAAAGACTATGGGTGTCGATACTTCAAGTGGAAAGATGAATTTGAAGAAGAGTATTTTAATCAAGCCTCTTTTTCACCAGCCTCTTCTTCAACGCAGTGCTCAAACTGCGTTGCTAAAAATAATGAGAACAAGTTGTTGAAGGCAAGAATAAAGGCGCTGTAGATGGAGTTAGAAATGGCAAGGAATCCTGAGGATCACGCTTGTCAGTCAAGTGCCCGACTCCATGATCTTTTAAATGAAATGAATAATCTTCATATGTCGTAGATGTTGTTGTTTTTAAATAATATGTATAACGTTGTCGTTTAATTTAATAATAACAGTTGTTGTTGCAGTTATTTAATGTGGTAATATTTAACGTGCTATCATACAAAACATTATACATATACGTTGTTGCAGTTATTTAATGTGGTAGTATTTAACGTGCTATTATACAAAACATTATACATATACAAAACATTATTAAACACAAATATACCAAAAATTATACATATATAATACATTATTATACATGCATACTCCTTTCTATTTAAACACAAACACAAAAAAAAGAAAAAAGAAAAAAAAACACAAAACGAGATAAAAGGGAAAAAGAACAAAAAAAACACAAAGTACCCTATGTTATTAGGGAGGGCTTGGAAAACAAATATAGGGAGGGAGTGGATATCACCACCCATACTCGTATAATAGAGTGCTATATATAATAGAGTGAAGGCATATTCTTTCTTGTTATCTCTATATATATTAGAGCATGCCCAGCCATAACGTAGGACATGCGTTAAAGGGAATTTTGCCCGGCGTTAACCTGCGTTATGGTTGTGCTTTCCAGCGTTAGAGGCGCGTTAACGCGCTGCGTTAGCCTGCTAACGCAGCGTTAGACATGAAACTTGAATAAAAAAAAAAAAAAAAATTGTTTTACCCCCTCCAACGTTCCATTTTATAGCCGTTTTTTTTCAAAAAAATTTTTCACTTTCACCCCATCAATAATTAAAAACGGCTAGTTTTTAAAATTCACCCAAAAATTACTTTTAAACCATTTAAAACAACTATAAATACCAACTTAACACACATATATTTTTCACACATCCACTACTAATTTTCTACTATTTTATACTTCCTTTATAAGAAAAAAACCTTCCTCATTCATAATGGATCCAAATCAAAATAACGATTTTGATCCGAGTTGGTCAGACCTTGATGACGAAAAAGACATACAGTTTATGGTTCAAAATAACGATTTCTATTAATCGTTGTTGTTGTTATTTTAAGTTTTTTATAATTTGTATTGTAAGAAATTAAGTTTTAATGTTATGTGGTTTATTAATTGAATTGTTTGTTTTAGTTGAGGGTAGAATTTGAAAATATTTGAGTTAAAGCTGAGTTATTTTTGTGGGTGTTTTTTTCTGAGTTAAAGTTAAAGTGGAAAAGCTGATGTGGCGCTGACATGGCACTGCGTTAACTTATAACTTGTGTTACGTATGGGCATCAGCTTTACCACTTTAACTTTAACTCACAAAAAAACACCCCCATTCATAACTCAACCTTAACTCAACATTTTGGGTCCCACTTTTATCATTTATTCCAATTATTTAAAAAAAATACAAATTAAAACAAATTACATTTTTATCAAACAAATAAATAAAAATAAAAAATTTACTTACATTTTTATTTAAATAAATAAAAAGAAAAAAAAATCTGTGTAAACCCACAAGGACCAAACTGCTAATACACAAAAACTCAAGGACTAAAAGAAAAAAAAAAAAAACATCATCTTCAACCTCCAAAAACCACACACACCTGCACACACACCTCTCGACACACACACACACACGCACCTGCACAAACACACACTTGCAACACACACGAAACACACACAAAAACCCACCAAAAACCATCTTAACGCCGCGTTACCAGCTTAACGTGCGTGACCAGTTTAACGTTAAGAGTGTCCACGTAGGAGTTTAACGCGATCCTAGCATTGGTAACGTCTGTTTAACGCACGTTAAAAGTTGTCCACGTATGCTTAACGCCGGATCGGCGTTACGTATGGGCATGCTCTTAGAGTGAAGGCATATTCCTTCTTGAGCGAAGAGCCTTAAATAAATATTTCTGTTACCCAAGAGGCTCATACCGTAATAAACAAATAGTATTTCGCCAATAAAATACTCCGTATCAATTTTACCAGGACCTTACATATTTGATTGCGAAAATTACTGCAGAAGACACTGCATAAGTGTCTTGCCTTTTTGAGGGCTTTTTTTTTTATTTTTTTTATTTTTATTCCCTAAAAGGCCACTAGAATTGCTGCATGTCTGCAGCGAGATACTTTCCTTACACGTGTCATGATTTCGTTGATTTATAAAAAAAAAAACAAAAAAAACTTGTATTTCACATACACTTTGCAGCGAAATACAAATAAATATGGTCCCACTTAACCTCTCTCCTCTTTTTGGATCCACTTTAATAATAAAAAAATATATATATGTAAATCGGTGCACACTTGCAGCGAAATACACAAATCACTTTTGTCCATTTCGTCTCCACATGGCCACGCGTTAAATATATATGTAATTTGGGGTTGAGTTGCAGCGAATTACCCATGAATTGGACCCACACGTTCAATTAAATAAAAAGTAACATGCACCCTATACTTGGTATTTAATTATATTATATATGAGATATATAAGGATGTTAAAGATTTAAGTGCATATATAAAATGTATATCTGCATTAAATGTGCAAAATCTACCCTTAAACTTTTTAATATATACAACTTTTTAATATAAAAAACTTTATTCATCAAATATTTATTAAATATCTAGCGAATTCGCTAATAAAAAATATACCGTTGCGAAGAGCTCTAGATTACGAAAAAAACGAGCCCAATATCGATATGATTTTGACGTATGTACGATTTTATAAAAAATATTAAAGTTTGATACATTAAAAATAAAAATAAAAAAACTTTTAAAAAATGTTAAAGTTTTCTAATTCCCGAAATATGTAGAAGAAAAAGTATCCATGTTGACGACTTGGTATGCATTGAATCTATGCCCTTTAATGATGTAACTGTTGCATTGAAACTTTATTAGTGGATATAGATTGTGTGCTACTAATAATAATAATAATAATAAAACTTTTAGAAAATGTTGAAGTTTTTTTTTTTTTTTTTTTTTTTTTTTTTTTTTTTTTTTTTTTTGAAAAATGTATCAAACTTTAACATTTTATATAAAATCGTACGTACGTCAAAAGCATATCGATATTGGGCTCGTTTTTTTCGTAATCTAAAGCTCTTCGCAACAGTATATTTTTTATTAGCGAATTCGCTAGATATTTAATAAATATTTGTTGAATAAAATTTGTTATATTAAAAAGTTGTATATATTAAAAAGTTTAAGGGTAGATTTTGCACGTACGTCAAAAGCATATCAATATTGGGCTCGTATGTATGTATTTGCTAAATAGTACGTACGTACGTCCATAGTTTTAAAAATCGCGCCTAAGGCGCGCCTACTCCCTAAATCCCACGAGGCTCCAGCCTTTGGGATTTTTTTTGATCGAGGCTCACGACATGCATGAATCCCATAAAAATCGCAGCGCCTTGGGGATTTTTGCGCTTTAGCGCCTTGGGGATTTGTGCGCCTAGAAGATGTAACGGGGTTTTGGCCTTTTTTTCTTAATAGTAAGATACATTTTGGGCTTACATGTTATATACATTTGGCCCTTTAAGTTATAACATATCTAATAACCCTAATATTTTAGAAAATAACTAAAACACACAATCAACAAAGAACTATGTTTTTTTGTAATCTAATGTCTAAGAATATTAGCTTATTAACAGATACAAATGTTGTTTCTTTAGTGTCTAAGCCAACATAGTTTGATACATGGTAATTTGTTAAATTTTATAAGTCATAAACTCATATATTGTAGTGTATATTCAGGGATTTAGGGTAGTTCATAGATTTTGATATGTTGCCTGCTTAATATTTTGGGTTTAAATGCAATGTAATAACTATTAAGTGGCATTATGCATTGAATATTGATATTTTTGTGTTATTTAAGCTGCATAAGTTGTCACATATGCTATAAAAAAACCTAAATGTATAGTGCGCCTCATATTTATGAATCCCGCGCCTTGGTTTACGCCTCGACTCGAGGCTCTTTGACCCCCTTTGCGCCTTAGTGCGCCTTGAGCCTTTCAGAACATTGCGTACGTCAAAAGCATATCAATATTGGGCTCGTTTTGTTCGTAATTTAGAGCTCTTCACAACGGTATTTTTTTTATTAACGAATTTGCTACATATTTGCTAAATATTTAACGAATAAAGTTTGTTATATAAAAAATTTGTAAATATTAAAAAGTTTAGGGTTGAAAAGGTAATATTTATTTTTTTATTATTCAAGTGGACCCAAATTGGAGAAAAGAGAAGAGGTGGATCCCTTGTTAATGTATTTCGCTGCAACATATATGTGAAGTACCTATATATATTTTTTTAATTATTAAAGTGCGCTCAAATAGGATGAGAGAGATGATGTGGACCCCTTTAAGTTGTATTTCGCTTTAACATATATGTGAAATACAAGTTTTTTTTGTTTTTTGAATTAACGAGAGGGCGACACGTGTTGGGTATGTATTTCGCTGCAGGCTTGCAGCGATTTTAGTGGCCTAATAGGGAATAAAAAAAAAAACCAACCCACTGCGAGGCAACCACTCCACACAGTGGCCTCTGCCGTAATTTTCGCTATTTGATTTGATCCATCGTTTTTGTACTTACGTACCTGAATTAAAAATTATTAAACCAGCTAATAACCTACCACTTAGGTTACAGTTCCCATGCAAAAGGCTAAAACATAGTGGCAAGACCAAAAATAAAACCAACAAAATAGCAAAAGCCCAGACAAAGACAAACCAATATTACCCACAAAAATAAAACCAAAAAAGTTAAAACATGGTGGCAAGACCAAAATAAATTTGACCCGAAAAAATTGTTAACTACGTAAACAAAGTGTCACAAACTAAGAAATTTAGGATAAATCCATTGAACGATTACTAAAAACGACCATGCCAAAAAATTAACACCGCAAAAAACTTAAAACGTAATAACGAAAAAAAACACGCAAATACGAACCGATCAACCTTTTACCATACTCACATAAAATTATCATAAAACAATTAAAAAAAATCCCGCTGCAATGGAGCGGGCGCCTCTTGTTCTAAAGAATAGACAATAAAAGTGATGAAAGTAAGTCATATTATATGTAGTTGCTGATAAGAACAACAATGTACGCAAATCGTTATAAAATGATGAGAAGAACAATAGTTTGTTTGCGTACTTGCTTATATTAATAAACCAAAAATCAAACAACCCGAACCGAAAAATTAAATTTTGTAGGCTTAACTTTGTTACCGAAGAATACCATTAACCGGTGTATTCCTTTCGACGAATTTCTAGATTCGCCACTGCCTACAATTTTATTTTTACTTTTTTTTATTATTTATTATTTATTTTTTACAAATAAATATAGAAAAAAGTGAGTGTTTGACGACTTAATATCAAATGAGAAAAAAAAAAATCTTAAAATGAGAAGTATGATAAATAATTATAATAAAACATATAATAGATATGCATCGACCTGAATTAGATGCATCATAATTTATTTTATTGCAAAAAATTAGATGCATATAAATGAATAGAGACGAATCATATGTATTTTCAAATCTAAATGAATAGAGACATATCTAATTCAAGTATATGCATTTCAAATTTATGGTTATAATTATTTTTCATCATTCTCATTTTAAGTTTTTTTTTTTTTTTTGGCACTAAATTCCTACCAATGTTCGACAACGTAAAAATAACTGTGTATGACATATCTGTATTTATCCGATTAACATCATTAGGCGGCATTGAATTTTTTTATTAGGAAATAGAGAAATTCATATAAAAAACAAGTTGGACTAGTTTGAACAACAATTTTTAAACTTGGGTTGAAAGCGTGTATTCTTAAGTTTTGGATTACTTTTCAATTTGCTTTAAACCCCAAAATCAGACCCTGCATCATAACATCGGAGGCCTCAAATATTTGAGGGCATATTTGTGCCGTTGTGCACTCTGCACACCTAAAATCCAGTCTAAATTTTGTACATGTTTCAAATGAGGTTTGAACTTATAATTTCGGTCAAAAATTCACACAGATGACTTTAAGCCAATTGCTGTCTAGTGTCTAGAGATAAATTACCAACTGTTAATAGGGAGTTTATTTATTTATTTTATTTTTTCCAAAACTCCGTAGCTAAAAGCTTTTTAATGCTTCGAAAAGCCTGATAATAAACCTGATAAACTTAGAGTCTTTGGTTAATGTTTTTGGATATGATGCTCGGTATATGAAAGTGGGCCCAAATTCGCTCGAGAAAAAGCGACTTCTTTTATAGAGAAATCCATTGTTGCGCTTCAATGGTGAGAGCACGTATGTTTTTAGGCTAAACGGAGTGACAATATTTTGGATCGTGAGTAACTCATAGCGTGAGTACCACTCCATATGTCCAAGTCACGTGTGAGTTGCAAAGAAAAAATGATGCATATGATGAGTTTACTCACCAAGTAGAGAAACTTTTGATTGTGGGGCCAAAAAAAAATATAACCGTTTGTTAAAAAAATTAAAAAATAAAAAACCTATCACTATCCAATATTTTACTTATAAATACCCAATAAATTCACCATTTTAAATAAGGGTGAGCAAGCGGACCGGATGGACCGGATCGACCGACAAAACCGACCGGACCGGACCGGACCGACCATATTCGGTCCGGTCCTCGGTCTAGGCTTTTTGGCTATTTCGGTCCTCGGTCCGGTCCGGTCCGGTCCGGTCCGGATCGACCAAAAAACCGAAAAAACGTGCCAAAATATGCCTAATTGGACCGGACCGACCGAAGACCGGACCGGACCGAACCGGACCGAGACCGGACCGACCACATTCGGTCCGGTCTCGGTCTATGGTTTTTCCGGTTCTCGGTCTTCGGTCCGGTCCGGTCTTGGCCGGTCCGGTCCGGTTTTTGGACTATGCTCACCCTTAATTTTAAACACAACTTCAATATTTTTTATACTCACATAATCTCAACAATTTACTTCTCATTTTAGCTACAAAAATTTCTCAAGAAAAGACTCCTTGTAACACCAACCGTCGACAACGAAAAACTAGCTAAGGCACTCCTTCGACACCCAACAGAACATTTATTCTCGGAAATACTCAACAACCACACTTCCGACCACAAGCATACTATCTTTACCTAAACCTAACATATCGAAACCCAGTTCCACAACAAAACTTTTCTCAATTCTCACATCCAAATGCGTTTACCCAATTATCCTCACAACCAAACGTGTTCCCATTCGATAACCTCAACTACCCGTCATAAACCCAGGTGGGTGGTTCGTCATCACAACTAGCCATGTCTCCCATTAATTTATTTCCAAATGAAGACTTGTACGAGCCTGCATTTGACGAGAGTTTTTATGAAAACACCGCTAGTGAGGACTCTCCCATCGAAGTCACGGCCTAAGAAACGGCACCGGCTAAACGTATGCCTAAGAAACATGGAAAGAGGACGACTCGAAACGACAATTGACCATCCCGGCAAATTCCATGGACCATTGAGGAAGAAATTGCGCTCTGCAAAGCTTGGGTCAATGAAACAGAAAATAGCGCCTTGGGTAACTCAAGGAAGGGAAACAGATTTTGGAATGATGTTATAAAATACATGCAGAGCAAAAAAAAAATAATCGTTGAACATCCGACATGGTGAACAGGAAATGGAAGACGGTGCGCCTGAACGTGGCTCGATTTTGTGGCGTGTACAATAACCTCAAGCGTTCGGCACCGATGAGTGGAGCCGGAGATGAAGATTACTTCAACACGGCAATGCTTAACTATGGATCTGAATACGGAGTACAATTTACGCTTCGTCATTGTTGGGAGGTTTTAAGAAACTGTGAGAAATGGAATAACGTTGAAGTTCCTAACTGGGAAGAAAGTGTCGTAGTTGGATCAATGTCAAAGAGATACAAGTCATCTGGGTCTAGTTCGTGCAGTATTAATCTAAATAATAATACTAGAGACGACGAGGAAGATGAGGTGCAGGAACAGAGACGACCAGAAGGCAGGGACAAAGCTAAAGCGAAGAAGAAAGGGGCAGGATCGTCGGGATCGTCAGCAACTACGAATGACGAATCATTGGCTAGGCTGATGATCTCTGATTTGAAACAGCAGAACGAACGTGACATGGAGATGAAAAAGAAAGAACGCGCTAAATTTTTGGAGATAAAAAAAGAGAGGTGGAAATGCAGGAGTATATGGCAAAACAAAAGGACTCAATGTTTTATATGCAGACATATGATCACTTGAGTGGGGATTCACTCAGGGCTGTGAAAGTGATAAGGGCAGGGATTAAAGCGAAGTGAGGTTTGGATTTTTAATTTACGTATTTTATTCCGTATGTTTGAGTGTTAAATAATCTATGTAATGTTTTAATTCCGTATACTTAAGTTTTTAATAATCTATGTAATGTTTTAATTCCGTAGGTTTAAGTTTTTAATAATCTATGATATCTTAATGTATGAATAAACATTTTAAATTTCGTACGCATACGTTTTTAATTTCGTACGATTACATTTAAGTTTACATTTTCATTTACGATTTTAGTTTATAAATATAAGGTATTTAATTAAATAAAAAATGGGATGTATGGTAAGTGGGTGTCACCAAAACGAATGTATAGAGAGTGGGAGTGACTGAAAATAAAAACAGAGAGAAAGCTGAGGTGACGGTAAGATGACGGCGAGTGATTTGCTACCACTACTTCTAGTCTTACGTGGTTCTCTACCACGTGGTGATATATCACGT
Source organism: Artemisia argyi (assembly GCA_030686995.1). NCBI lineage: Eukaryota > Viridiplantae > Streptophyta > Magnoliopsida > Asterales > Asteraceae > Artemisia > Artemisia argyi. The sequence goes on from JARVZY010010922.1 coordinate 142,498, forward strand.
AACATCCCGATCAATATTCTCGATCATACTATTTACAAATAGATTTTGATTCAACTTTACGGGTAAATCTTATTTTCCCTTTTTTTATGTTATCTTATTTTAGCTAGAGTATCTCTAGGTTCACCTACCCGTTTTTTATATTGTTTATTTGTAGAAATTTGTATCGATGGAAAATCATTTTACCAGAAAAATTATTTTACACGTACATTAAAAAACGTTGTATTATTGCACGTTTGTACTGTGTATGCATTTTATATTTGTGGTTACCGGCTATATATAGAATGCAGAGTCTTCTTTCGAAGATATGCAATTGTGCATGACGTGCTTGTGTTAACCTACCAACAATGAATTACATGCTCACTTTGTTGTTGTTTTTGGTGTCAAATGCTATTGTTTGTAAAGTTAGTTATGCTTCTTCATCTTACTCTCGTCTTGTAAGTAGTGGTCTCGAACATCCTCACCATCATGCTCCTAGTGGTGAACAACCACTAGCGAAAATCGCTATTCACAAAACTGTTCTTGCTCTCCATAAATCGGCGTATATTCGTGCTAGCCCTTACATTCTCGGCCTTAAGGTAAAACATGTTTTCATTCATTTCTTTTTGTTGGGAGTTGCCACTAAGGATCAAGTTAGCTTGATACCGAGATAGAGTGTCTAGAGATCGAAATATAGGATAGGATGTTTCTCGTGTATATAGTGAAAAGAGTGAATTAATTTAGAACATGTTTATCAGGAGGATAAACTATCAGTTTGCACAAATCTTAGTATGTGTTGGAGAAGCAACTTTAATCTGTGAACCTGAAAAAAATGAGTTAAATTATATTAAATTATCTCTCTAATTTGTCAACTCGGTACATTAAAAAAAAAAATGTAACGGAAAATGCATATGAAATGAGTCAAATAGTCCGGTGCCACCTAAAGTGAATGTATTCACATGGTTACTATGTAGTAGTGTCAGTTAGATAATTTTTATAGGCCTAGCAGTATTCAAGGTGTATCAAACATGTCACAGTGGTTCTGTCACTTCTGTGTGTTCGAGTCACAATTGATAGAAAGGCGTGTCTGAATAAAGCTTCACGAGCATGTAGCTATTGTTTTACGAGAATATACAAAGTCTATATTGCGTAGTTTAAATAATTTGTATTGGTAAAACTCCTAACAGTCGAACCAATTAAAACCATGTATAACCATTAGAGAAATGATATGAGAATGGCCTAAAAAATGTAAGAAAGATCTACCTGCATCATGTATGTTTTTGTAGGATTAGATGTTCACATTTTTCGTACTAAAACCATGAGCCTTAGCTTCTCTTATATCTTGGCAAACCAGTGAAATCCTAGGACTTAATTGATATAAGTTTTGATAATATCATGATAGGGTGAGGATGCCGAATGGATCAACGTGAATTTTGAGTACCCTGACCCAACTAACGACGACTGGGTTGGAGTTTTTTCACCAGCAAAGTTCAAGTAATCTTATTTGTTGATACCTTTTATACCTCTTACAAAAAAAATTGGGTTATATGTGTTCCTGAACATTTAGATGATTGTGACAGTGCATCCGATTGTTACCCGGAAACTGGTAACTGGCCAGAAGCTCCATACATATGTACAGCCCCAATCAAGGTATAAATTCGTATCTGCAAATCTTTGAAAACTTTATTTTCTTTACTTTTGGTTTGTGCTAACAAGTATTTTATCTTAATTTTCATAACAGTACAAGTTTGCAAACCACTCCACTTCAAATTATGCCAAAACAGGAAAAGCTACACTGAGCTTTCGGATTATTAATCAACGTGCAGATTTTGCATTTGCGTTATTTACAGGAGGATTGGAAAACGTGTGTTACGCCCCTCTTCTGTAGCATTTTTGATTACGGAATAGTTAAATTAGTATCATTCTGAAAATTTTGATGCTCCAATCCATGGGACTAATAATGTTTCTTTTAAATTACAGCCAAAATTGGTAGCTGTTTCAGATCCTATCTCATTTGCAAACCCAAAGGCGCCTTTATACCCTCGTCTTGCTCATGGAAAAGCTTGGGATGAGGTACATATCCGTAATTGAAATTCATTTGTATTCAACTTTTATTCGTAATATCATGCCTAATATCTGGGGCTTATGTAGATGACGGTAACATGGACTAGTGGCTACGACATTGATGAAGCCACTCCACTTGTTGAGTGGGGTTGGAAGGGCCAAACTAAAAAGCTGTCGCCCGCAGGAACATTGACCTTTACTCGCGGAAGCATGTGTGGTTAGTTGATTATCTACCATATACAGTACTAAATAGTAATCAGTGGTCATGTTTCCAAAATTAAACATGTGTACATATATAATAATGGAACTACAGGTGCACCTGCACGTACTGTTGGATGGCGTGATCCTGGTTTTATTCATACTAGTTTCTTAAAGGAATTGTGGCCAAACACCATGTATGTGTGTGACCGTTATGTTTTTACGATAACATTGTTACTTATATTTCATTATTGTCTAATTGTCTTTTTTATCAAATTTCTTTTATAGGTATGAATACAGAATGGGACATATGTTGCCTAACGGTTCAACTGTTTGGAGTAAAATGTATTCATTCAAAGCATCACCATATCCGGGACAGAACTCGTTGCAGCGTGTTATTATATTTGGAGACATGGGAAAGGTAGTAGCAGCACAATTAGTAGAATAGACAGTTTAGTAAATTGTAGCACTGAAATTTTTCTCATATTTTTTCCATGATTGTGCATTTTAGGCAGAACGCGATGGGTCAAATGAGTATGCTAGTTATCAACCAGGATCTCTCATTACTACAGACCAATTAATCAGTGACCTTGACAACTATGATATAGTGTTCCATATAGGAGATTTGCCATATGCAAATGGCTTTCTGTCACAATGGGATCAATTCACATCACAAGTTGAACCCATTTCATCAGTAAAACCATATATGATTGCAAGGTAATAATTTTTAAGTATTTTTTTGATTGTGTCGATCATTTTTAGCCGGAAAATAAATACGAATAATATATTTAACAATTTACCTTAATTTTATCTTGCAGTGGAAACCATGAACGCGATTTTCCTAATACCGGATCTTTCTATGACACTCCTGATTCAGGTGGAGAGTGTGGTGTACCCGCTGAACTCATGTACTACGTTCCTGCCGACAACCGAGCTAAATTCTGGTAAAATATTGCTTTTTTCCTTTTAAAATTAGCCGTGTTATTAAAATTAGATAGTAACACAAACTTGTATGATGTTTTCAGGTACTCAACAGATTATGGAATGTTCCACTTTTGCATAGCAGATTCTGAGCATGATTGGAGGGAGGGTTCAGAACAGTATGCATGGATTGAGAAATGCCTTGCATCAGTTGACAGGCAAAAACAGCCATGGCTAATCTTTTCTGCTCATCGTGTTCTTGGCTATTCTTCTAACAGTTGGTTAGCTAACGAAGGTGCCTTTGAAGAGCCCATGGGACGGGCACACTTACAAAAGCTATGGCAGAAGTACAAGGTGGACATTGCTTTTTACGGGCATGTTCATAACTATGAGAGGACTTGTCCTATCTATCAGGTAACATCCTTTGTTTTTTCTCATTTTTATAGATCAATAATATTGATACAACATAACAAATGTGATATGATTATACCTTTTTAACTGGTGATTGTGTAGAACCAATGTGTCAAACCGGAAATATCTCACTATTCTGGAACTGTAAACGGGACAATTCATGTTGTGGTTGGTGGAGGAGGAAGTCACTTGTCAGATTTCACCGAGATTAATACATTCTGGAGTTTGTACAAAGATTATGATTGGGGATTTGTCAAACTAACGGCGTTTAACCACTCTTCACTTTTGTTTGAGTACAAGAAGAGTAGTGATGGGAAGGTTTACGATAGTTTTACAATCTCAAGGGACTACAAAGATGTCTTGGCATGTGTACATGATGGTTGTGAAGCTACCACTCTGGCAACTTAGTAGATGGTACATCGAAAATCTCGGCAACAATCACAAATCATACATAATGTTTTTACATATACAACTATGTGTTTTACTTCATGTGCATTGGATGATTGTTGCTGAAAATTTGTATAATAACTGCTTACCGACTTTTTTACTCGCTACAAGCTGCTTGTAGTGTTATTAAAGGAGTGGCACTAGCACTAGTACTTTATGAGAATAAGGTGTGTTCTAGGGGTTCTCACTTGTAATTTAAAGCTTATTGCTGAATAATGAAGCTTCAAATGCTTGTAGAATATATAATCAAGTTTTTGCTTGATAATTATTTTTAATTAGTGAAAGAGTTCACTCAAATAATTATAGTTCATCTTTATTGCTTTGCGAGGCTTAGTATTTTTTGTAACCATTTGGAAGTAAAATAAACATCTGCCATTTCTCAAAAAAATATTATTTCAACATCAGAGGGCAGACTGAGTTAAACTGTAGGCACCTGCTGTTGGACCTTTTAATAGCATAAGTCTTGTAGTATAATAAACGAAAGCCAAAGGGCTGAAATTGTTAGTTAGATAGTTAGTAACCGAATACCGGTTAAGTTAGTTACTGTAGAAAGTTAGTTATTTTCTGTTGGTAGTTACAAACTAAAAAGGTGTGTCGTTTGGTTCATTCGAACAGACATGATGATTCACTCGCAACCATTCGTCTAGTATATATATGTATGCACATGTAATGTTGTAGTGTGTGTCTTAGTAACAATGTAATCCGAATTATGTTGTTTATATTCATGAATCTTTCTTGTTAATCTTGTTCATAAATACGATCCTAGAAATGGTTTAAAAACCTGTCAAAAGTGGCATCAGAGCCGATGGTTCCAAGATTGCAAGAAGTGATTCAAGTTTTGATCATCAAGATCAAAAGAGGGAAAAGACACCAAGGAAAACACGTTGGGAACGGAAGAGACTCGGTGACAAAAGGAAGACCAGTGACAAATGAAAGACCATTGCAAAATTATAAGGCCTGACAGATAGTGAAAAGGAAGCAATAACAGATTGCTATAGGAAGTTCATTGATTTGATAGTTGTGTACCATGAGACTGCAAGAGTCCCTTGGGATGAAAAGCCAAAAGAAGTGGGAGAGTGCAGCAAGGTTGCAGAAGAAAGAGACCCACAAGGCCAAAAGGAAAATGCAGAGATAGATGAATCACAGGATGGAATGAACGAAGAGAACAAGTATGGAGTCAGAATTAGAAGGCAATGTGAAAGAAGAAAAAAAACAATCCGTTTTTTTGGAAAAGAACACCGAAGAGACTTCAAAGTATTTTGTGGAAAGGAAATTGGAATTCAAGACAAAAAGAAACAACGAAAACATTATTTGAATGTTTGGAAGGAAACCAAGAACAAGAAGTTCTAGAGCACGGTTTGAGAAAAAGGAATTCAAGTCGACACAAAAGGAGATACCAACGTGAGGAACAAGTTAGTAACACCGGAAAGATAAATGATACTCGTTTGGTTGTGGACAGAAAACTGGATTCGACACAAAAGAAAGGAAGAAGCCGAGTAGTTTTGTGGATTGCTAATTGATTTGGACAAGTAAACAACAACGAGACAACAGCAACAAACAACTTGGTGAAAATCGAAAGAAAAACAGAAAGTTTGTTGGATTTGGTAATACTAACGCGGAGAAGAGCATGAAGACTCGAAGAACAAGACTTAAACAATTAGGGGAAAAAATGTTGGACCTTTTAATTGCATAAGTCTTGTAGTATAATAAACGAAAGCCAAAGGGCTGAAATTGTTAGTTAGATAGTTAGTAACCGAATAGCGGTTAAGTTAGTTATTGTAGAAAGTTAGTTATTTTCTGTTGGTAGTTACAAACTAAAAAGGTGTGTCGTTTGGTTCATTCGAACTGACATGATGGTTCACTCGCAACCATTCGTCTAGTATATATATATGTATGTACATGTAATGTTGTAGTGTGTGTCTTAGTAACAATGTAATCCGAATTATGTTGTTTATATTCATGAATCTTTCTTGTTAATCTTGTTCATAAATATGATCCTGGAAATGGTTTAAAAACCTGTCAAAACCTGCAGTATAGCCTTTGATAGGAATGTTCATAGAATTGGACGGGTCGGGTCGGTTCGTAGAAACATAAGAACCATTTATCATGACGGGTAATTCATTTTACTACCAGCTAAAATCGAACCGTGCTAGGCCATTCCGTGACACGCGGGTACCCAAAATAAGAAATTACCATCGGTTTGAGTCGCGATTAACCAATATAAACATTTGTTAGACAAACCAAGTTAAAAATAGCAAGATCCAAATTGTAAAATACAGTTATACTAAAGCATAAAGATATTAAATAGATTGAAGTCGTACTGAGGTTATTTCATCATGATAATTACATTAAAAATGTCAGACGCACTGATTTAACTATATGCAATGTTTTCAAACCCGGGTTGACACGGCCGGGCCAACCGGTTGGACCGGTACCCGGTCAAAAAACGGGTCAAAATAACTCGGGTTTCTAAAACCGGGTCAACCGGTTAGACCCGCCGGGTTTTGAGTGACCCGGGTCAACCCGGGTTTTGAAACCCGGCCGGGTTTGGATTTTTTTTTTTTTTTTTTTTTTCATTGTTAAGGTGCTATTTTTGTTTGATATGAATTTTTTATGGTCTATATTCACTCATATTTATGATTAGTTTCCACTTATTAGATTGAATTCGGGTTCTGATATCCAAAGCGTTTAGCATGATTAGGAGTTTAGGACCCCTGTGCTTGAACCGTAAGGTTCTTTGCTTTTTTTTTTCACTGCAGAATAATGTTTGGAGTTTGGACATTAAACTTTGCACAATAGAAAATGGATTTTTGGAAATGTGCATAAAACCGGGTCTACCCGGGTTGACCTGGCGGTCGAACCAATTGACCCGGTGACTCAGCCAGGTCGATCCCAAACCCGAGTTTCAAAACATTTACTAAATGTATTCATTGGGCATATTTGGTTTACAATCATATTGATAAGATTTGACACATATATGTTAGTAAATATATTATTTACATTACAATTACTTTATGTAAGCCTTTATACAATACAAGTCTTCCAAGAATTTAAAGAATGTTTTTATGATTAGTTGAATATTAAGTTAATATATAGGTTCGCTTCAAGTAACCGCGGATATGTACGTAAAAATTAAAACCGAACTTGATCCGTGATAAATGAATACTCCGTATTTCTTGTTTCGGTTTATTTGGTTAGCGGTTTTTACCAGTTTCAGTTTCAGTTTCAGACTGAACGGATCGGCTCGGTGTCTCGAATTTTTTAAACACCTCTACCTTTTGAGCATCATCTGTATAAAATTATTCACTTTTAACTTTCTTTTGAACTTTAACATTAAGCACATAATCTCTGTTGACTCGTGAAAAATTGCATACCGTATGGCAGATCTCTAGATTCGCTAATGTTCAACCTATATTATCAAACAATATTAATCCCTATTTGATATTCATGTCTCACAATAATTATCACCGACCAAAAAACAATGTACATTATGAATTGACATGTCTACTTTTATAGAACAAAATCGTAAGACTTATTTTTTATAGATATATATAGACTTTTAACCAATTACTTAAAGTTTTTGTTCAAGTCTTATTAGCTTATGAGCTTATTTGTCTTTGGTTTATGTTTATATAAGTCCTATCTTATTGGTTTATTTTGAGGCTTATGAGATTATATAATTTAATTATGTCAAACTCATATAAATTCACAAGTTTTCAAATAAGTCAGAAAACTTTGAGCTTATATAAAATATAAATCAAAATCAAATAAACTCATAAGCCCATCAATATGAAACAAACACCTAGCCCCTTAGTTTCGATTTTGTAAAATCCAGTCGCAAAAGGCAACTAGTATTATTAGGGTTGTTCATCGGTTTGGATTTATTCGGTTCGGGTTATAAAAATTTCAACCAAAATCGAACCAAATTCAAAGTGGATTAAATCGGAGAGAAAAGCAAATTTAAATTCAGTTCTGCTTTTAAATTGACCCGAAAATCAATAATATCAAATTTTTATAAATTTTTTTTCATATATTTAGATGGGCTGCCAAATGGTCATTTTTCTGTGTGAGAAAAATAAGCAGATCAGAACTACTTGATTAGGGTCAATATAAAACCTAAATTGTATAATATTTTTGACTAATGCTGATTAATTGTTTACTTGATGAAGGGTGAGGACGTTGAATGGGTTACTGTGTAGCTTAAGCACCCCCAATCATCAAATGATGATTAGATTGGAGTGTTTTCCCCTGCTTAGTTCTAGTAAGTTTCGGTTTATGATCATATTTCAAGTAACAGTATAACTATAGAATTTAGTACTAAATTAGATATTGTAATAATGCAGTGCATCAACGTGTTACGAAAATGACCCCAGGCCCAGAGTCCATACATATGCAAGGCACCAATAAAGGTGAGTACATCTTCAGTTATCTCATTTTGTGTAAATATATATAGGGAAAATTACCAAAATAGACCAGTCGCCCGGGCAACTTTTTCGATAGATCGGGCGACCGGGCAACTTGTACAACGGGACACTTGCCGAATTTCATAAGCTGTCCTGTTGTACAAGTTGCCCGGTCTATTTTCGAATTAAAATTACCTCTGGTCTAAAAAGTGACAAACCATAACCATAGGGCAACGATCTAGTCATATAATTATCCCATATATATATTGACTGTATCTGACTCTTATCCTTTCACAGTACACATTTGCAAATTAATCTAATGCGGAGTATACAAAAATGGGCAAAACTACCTTAAAATTCCAGATAATCAATATATCAACGAGCTGATTATTCCGTTGCATTATTTTCAGGTGGATTATCAAATGTATCTATCCGCAGTTCAGTTGGTGTCAAGGGTTTGAGCGAGATTAGGGTAGATCCATTCCAGATACAGTAGTCAGCAAGAGTTGAGTCGTCCTCAAGCTGCTTTTGGGGCAAGAACAGTGTCTGCTGGTCTGCAGGAATATCTTCCTTGTCCTGAATCTTGACTTTGACATCGTTGATTGTGTCGGAGTTTTCAACTTCAAGAGAGATGGTCTTTCCAGTGGAAACATTCACGACACTTATCTGCAGTGTCATCAATGTGTCATCCACAAGACGGATGGTCGACTTGTTCTGGACGTAGTAGTAACCAAGGGTATGTTTGTCTTCGAGCTGATTTCCAGCATAGACCAGCATCTGTTGGTCTGGGGGAACACCTACCTTGTCTTGAATAAAGGCTTTCACTTCCCTGGTTTAGTGACTGAAATTGGCATGCAAAGGGATCCTCTTTCCAGAGATGGTCTCGATATATATCTTCATTTTTCTTCTATAGCGAGGCACAAGATGGAGGACGGAATCCCCATTGATGTTGTAGTCGAAAAGGGTACGGTGGTGGTCGTTGAGCCAAATTCCAGTTAAGAACAGCCCTTGGTCGAAGGGGGCAACATCTACCTTGTCACAGATCATGACCTTCACACAATGCAAGGAGTCACACCGTGAAACTGTCAGAGAGAAGGGCTTTTCATCGACGGTCTTGACCAGCAGCTGAAAAGATTCCTGAGATGTTGATCTGAACAAGGATACCTTGTCATTCGAGCTACATTTTCCTAATGATAGGCCTGCCATCATGCCATCATAAGTCTGCCATGTTTTGGAATCCTTAGCCTCTGTAAAGAAGGAAAAAGCCATCTGTAAAGAGCAAAAAAAGAAGAAAGTAATGATCCAAATCGAACAACAACCAGATAATAAGGAGAAATCAACTCAAGGCCTTTTGCACACCAACCTTGAGGTTGTGGGTTCAAGCCTCAGCTCGGTGGAGGAATTTGTGAGATATATTGTGAGATAGGTGATATAGGGTGTGGAAAGAATTGTCGTTAAAAAAAAAAAGAATAAAAAAGGAGAAATCAAATATGATCTCGGGTGTATGGAATTCTAGAGCAAGTAAAGGAAACTGAACATGTTTTTTCATACAGCATAAACTAACTTGTGCCACATAAACGGTGGACATTACGTGTACTATAAATTTCATTTCAGAAAACAGTGTAATGATGGGAATGACCATCAGCTGAAAAGACTCCTGAGATGTTGATCTGAACAAGGATATATACCTTGTCATTCGAGCTACATTTTCCTAATGATAGGCCTGCCATCATGTCATCATAAGTCTGTAATGTTTCGGAATCCTTAGCCTGAGTAAAGAAGGAAAAATCCATATGTAAAGAGCAAAAACAGAATAAATTAAGGATCCGAATCGAACAACAACCAGATAATGAGATAATAAGGAGAAATCATATATGATCCCGAGTGTACGGAATTCTAGAGCAAGTAAAGGAAACTGAACATGTTTTGTCATACGGTATAGACTAACGACACTTGTGCCATAAAACGGTGGACATTACGTGTACTATAAATTTCATTACAGTGTAATGATGGGAATGACCATCAGCTGAAAAAGACTCCTGAGATGTTGATCTGAACAAGGATACCTTGTCATTCGAGCTACATTTTCCTAATGATAGGCCTGCCATCATGTCATCATAAGTCTGCCATGTTTCGGAACCCTTAACCTCAGTAAAGAAGGGAAAAGCCATCTGTAAAGAGCAAAAACAGAAGAAAGTAAGGATCTGAATCGAACAACAACCAGATATATAATAAGGAGAAATCAGATATGATCCCGAGTGTATGGAATTCTAGAGCAAGTAAAGGAAACTGAACATGTTGTGTCATACGTACGGTATAAACTAACGACACTTGTGCCATATAAACGGTGGACATTATATTACTTGTACTAAAAATTTCTTTACAGAAAACATACAGTGTAATGATCGGAATAAGGATCCAAGTAGATACAAATCATAACCTACTCTCGAACTACACATAGTTCGGATCTACCACATATATATATTTGTGTTATTAATTTATTTATGTTAGAGCATAGGTAACTTCATGTCAGACACTCTAACGGTCCAGGTAAACATATATATATCACGAATGAAATAAATCATTCATTAAGACATGCAAATCACAAATTTAAGAGATAAACGATTCAAACATACGACATTGAAATAAACACTTTGATGATAAGTTGCAACAAACTTCACATGCAGATATCAATATATCATAAGAGCATGCAGAACCGCTTAGTTCAAAACACAATGAATCGCATATATAGTTACGGTTCAAATACACACAAATTAAAGAGCATCAAATACAATTTAATACTACCTCCGTCCATAATTATTGTCCATGTTTTACTTTTTAAGTCTTTCCTTTACAACTTTAACCTTAATTATTTTTTCTTGTGTTATATAATACTTGATGCAAAATATATGAATGGATTGAATTTTAAATGTACTTTTCATTGGTATAATTTTTATCAAATATTATATAATACAAACAAAAATATATAAGGTCAAAGTTGAAAAAGAAAGACTTGAAAAAGTCATACTGGACAGTCAATGTGGGACGGAGGGAGTAATAAACTACACGAAATATACAAATAAAATATTATAATAAAAAACGAGTATAGGGATACCCTGAGAGAGTGTTTTTTTTTTAGGATGGATGATAAAAAGAGATTCATGGACGTGCATTTATAAATTACATTGGAAACAAGATGAGTCGGTCACGTTGCCTTCTTTTTACGCATTGGGCCTTACCAATAAAATTGGAGATATCTTTTGAGTCATACATGGACTACGGGTCTCATCAAAGTCCAAATTAACTGGAGTTAATTAGTTGGAGACTTGGAGCTAGACAGGAACGCAAAGTTAATTAGCTATACCCTTAACTTATTTATTGTAAATTACATTAAAATAAACTATCAAATTAAATTCAAACATTTATTTAATTATTTTGAATGATATGTAAGTAACTTAATTGACTTATTACAATATCTACTCATTTTTATTAGATTCAGCTTATGAAAGTCATATATTATAACTTACAAAAAAATTTATAAGCTTGCGTGACAAAGAGGTCTGGACATGAACCTTCTTAGATCCAGGTTCATAAATCTGTTCAATTAGATCCTCCTCATACTTGTACAGTAGAAACTCTATAATATAATACACTTGGGACCACCAAAATTTATTAATTAAAAGAGTTATTAATTAATCGATAAATTAATAATTATTAATTTATATATTAATTAATATTTTATTAATTTATAGTAGAATACTTAGTTTACAAACACCTTTCAAGCTTCCACTTAATTATTGTATACAATGCATGTATATCAAATGAACGGCCCAATTTGAAAGAAACCTTCAATCTCCCACCTTATTATGCTTCTTGTGTTCAATGTATCACTTTATGGACATTAAAAATATTTTCTATATAAATACAAGATCAAAATAGGTTAACACAAATAAATCATACACACAACATGGCTTCCCATCTTAAAGGTGTGAAAAAAACAACAATGACAGACGAGATGATATCGATGAAGAAATTATTGAAAGCGTTATTGGAATTAATAAAGATGATATCGATGAAGAAGATGATGAAAGTTCTACAATGGAGCCCCCTTCGCGAAACGAAGCTATTAAAGTGGCAATCACATTGAACAATTTCTTGTTGAGCTATGAGTAAACAACACCAGAAGTTCTTACCATGCTAAGGAAAATTAGAGAAGTGATTCAAGGGGAAATTGATTTCAACAAAAAACAAAAGACAATTGAGTCATTTTTCAAAAACCTTCATAAATTATTCATGTAATATGCTATATATAAGGAATTATTAATTTATATTTTATATGGGGTCTAAAGAAATTATCAAAAATGTATTATCTTATAATTTTAGCGAATTATTAATTTAGCACACTATCCCCGAGTCGGGACCGGTAAAAAAATTATCTTATAGAGTTTATTAAATAATCGAGTATTAATTTATCGAGTTTCTACTGTACTTGCCAAATAGAGTAGCCAGACTATCATTTTTAATAGCATTATTGGCCCTGTGAGTCTAATTCAGACTCAGCCAATTTTCTGGGCAATTTGTTTACAAAGGTGTCATTCACGTTAGCTTGAGGAATTTCCATCCCCTTGTTTTCTAAGACATTCAGCAAGATCTGTTAGACTACATAATTCCCCGTAGGTGATATGTTTTATTGATACGATATACATAGCCAATACATAATGAAACCCTAATGGACCCAACCCCACACATCGGGCTTGGACCTTATTTATCATCTAATACTCCCCCGCAGTCCGAGCGATGAAATCGCGAAAGCTCGGACTGGAATAGTAAACTAGAAAAGAAAAGAAAACATTAACATACTAAAAACATAACTTTAGTCGACTCGTAACAGAACCGTACCAATGGTCGACTTTAGTCGACTGGTACCAACGGTCGGCTAAGTCTACTGGTAACAACACCGTACCAACGGTTGACTTTAGGGACTGGTACCAACGGTCAACTTTAATCGACTGGTAACAAAGCCGTACGAACAATCAACTAATAAACAAACTGAAAACAACTATAATTTTTTTTTCAACAATAAAACAAATCTTCTTGTAGAAGGTAGAAGCACCACAAATCTTCGAAGTCTTCATCATGCATAACTTGAAAAATAAATACCCAAAGATAACACAAGAAAATCCTTCCTACCACATGATCCTCGATCTATCAAACAAACTGAAAACAAAATACTTGATGGGGTTACTATAGCACTTAAACAATGAATGAAACAATCACTGTAATATTCGGTTTTGTGTGGTGGGAGTTAGACGGATAAAAAAATAATTATTAGGGTTAGGGTTTGATGGGGCATAAAGGAGGCGGCTCCACTTAGCCACCTAGGTCTGAGGATCAGACCCGCTCTGATACCATGTTAGACTACATAATTCCCCGTAGGTGATATGTTTTATTGATACGATATACATAGCCAATACATAATGAAACCCTAATGGACCCAACCCCACACATCGGGCTTGGACCTTATTTAGCATCTAATAAGATCTTGAGCCTAGTGTATGTTTGTGCAACCTTATCACCATCAATTGCCTTAAACGCATTGGATTTCAGCCTTAGAGCTGCTATTTTGGTGTCTCTGGTTTCAGATGGTCACTTATGAGCTAAAATAAGGTCATTCCACATTTCCTTGGCAGTTTATACCTGATGACAGTTTCATTATGTCATTGAGAAGACTGAGATAATGATATTTTTCAGTCTCCTATCAATCTATCATGGTTGGAAAGTCTCATGTCCTCAAGAGTCCATTGGTTCTGTGGCTTAGACAAAAAGTTTTCAGGAGTGGACGCAGGGTACTTTAGGATATATGGATTATTTTCCAAGATTTCAAAAGGAAATGGTTCAAGTCCATCAAGATAGACAATAATATGTCTTTCCAGTTTGAAAAATCGTCCAATTCTAGTAAAGGGACTAGAGTAACATGAGTTTCTCCCCTTGAGTCTTGGAGTTGTGAGGTAGGTCATTGTTATGGATGTTTGCATTATTGATGAAATTCAAATTTTGACCGGATCATTTCCAATAACATCATCAATATTTTCATTGTTTCGAGTCATAGATGGATCTTCGTTTTAAAATATTTTTTTACAAGTTTTTATTATTGAGCACTTGTTTTGAAATATTTTAACACCAACACTGCTTTGATACCAATTGTAGTTCCTGAATCCTTGACATGTTTATGAAATAATGTATAAAATAGTTCGTATGCAAACACAAAGTTAACTTTTCAACGTATAAGTCTAATTAGAATAAATCAAAGAATTACAAAGTGTTATACGAAGTTAACACTAAATTGAATGACAATAAGGTAGCTCTATCATCAGGCAAACTTAAACGAAGTATAGGGACCAATTATGAGTTCAAAGTAAATGCACTTCTTAAATATTTACAATAAATATGAAATGGTGAGTATTTACTCCTACCAACATTTCTTTATATAAGGGAGTATGAGGATGATCACGTGAGGGTTGTTGAAACGTGTTATACATTTAATGAAAAAGTACATCTTCCATTAAACGCTTCTATTCTTGGAAACCCAAAAACTTTACTTTAGTGAATAGTTCTGTCAACTGTTTGCTTCCTTTTCAACAACTCATACTTGGTTTAACTTTATCCAAAATGCACTTTATCCCGCTCTTTTGCATTCTTGAAAAGTCTCGCCCAAATATCTAAAGAGTTATTTTCAAGCTATGCTTTGTTGGATGATCAAAGAGCTGATAGGTTCATCATGGTATTGTCAACCCTTGATAAACCTTCTTTTTTTCATCTTCAATTCCTTCTACATACTAGATGACTTCGTATCAGCTAGCGAGTATGTATTCAAGTAATCTTCGACTTCTTTGATGATGTCTGTGACTTGAACTTCGTTGAGGTTCCTCGATGATTTCATTATCAACGATTCTTTTTGACTTGGACTAATTTATTTTTAAATCTTGCTTAGAGACCATTGGGCGCTGCATTGAACCAACATAATGTCAGTTTTGTAAAAACCAATCGCAAAATAAAAATACTCCCTCTGTCCCATAATTATAGTACACGTTTTATTTTTTGGATGTCTAAAATTAATTGTCCAATGCTAAAAATAGATGGGTATATCTGATCAAATTTACTTTATTACCCCTAATATCACAAAGATCACTAAAAGCAACAACGAATACTTACATAAAATAAAGGAAAGAAGTACCATTTAAAATCCAAGTACATAGATTAACGTAGTACATGCATGGAAACTCCTAACTTTTCACAAAAGTCTAGTGCTAATATTTTAACCAACTGATGCTACAATTTCCTAAAAAAAAGCATTCATCTTCTTTATTACTGTAAAAAAGCTTAACTAATGTTGCATTTTTTGTTTACTGATGCAAATACAAGTCAACATTGTCTATGAGGCTTTGATCACACTCAATTTGCAATGAAAAATTACCTTCTCGCGCCAACCTACCCTTATCGATGTGCTGTATTTGATAATTGTTGCCACCTGGCCCCGAACCTTCATGATTTCTTTCATACATATTTGTAAAGTTAAAAATAAATAAATAAATAAATAAATGTTAAGCTCTTGAAATTCCATTATTTCAAATGAATTTTCAACTACGCCAATGAGCTTGTCAATTTTATCCAATGACTCTTCTTCTTGAAGTGATTGTATTGCTCGAAAAAATTCATGATCTATACATTTAAATCCGGACTATTTGACAGTTGAAAACAAAGACGAATATCAAACCCATCTCGAGATGATGCTTCAAGAAGCTCGCTATCGTTAACACTAATATGCAGTCTTGCATTGTCTTGTTGAAATAAATTGGACCCTCATGACCTTGTGGCCATTTAGCTCTAATAGCTGGTAATATTTTCTCTATCAACCATGACCTTGTTACATCTTTAGTTACCGATAAAATGGGCTATGTCACTAATGTTTCCGCAACACGATTCTTACTTGATGCTTAGCCGGCTGTAATGTTGTTAGCTGGAAAATACCAATCTTTCCGGAAAACACTTCATTACCGAATGCATCAAATCTTAGTCATGCAACCGAGGCTAGAAACCTAACTTTTGAGATAAAATTTTTGCTTTTACATGTTCATAATGGTTCATCTTCTCTAGGAACTAGGTAGTATCGTTTCGATGATTTTGACATGTAAACCATTTTTCATCAATGTGGACAACGTTAAACATATCATGAAACTTGGGACTCGAACTTGACAACAAACGATCAACCATTGATAAGAAAAAAAATTAACCTTGCTCTTTTATTTAAGCAAGTGAGATCCTTTTTTATGGCACTTGTGTGTGGTCTAAGCGCACCTTCTTTGATTCGTCTATGCATGGTTGTTCTTGAAACATCCATTGAATTTGCAAGAGACCAATTATTGGTTCAACGACGTAATGGAATCACCGAAACTAGATTCATATCGATTTGTACCCTTTTTCGTCTAACAACTAGTACATAGTACACACATTATTCAATGATATTTTCTAAGTTAGATTGACATTGAAAATTATAAGGGTAGAATTGTCATCTGAGTATATAAAAGTTGTAGTAGTCGGTTTTTTTTAACTACGTGTTTTTTGTTTGTAGACAATAATTTTAGGATGGAGAGAGTATAATTTTCGGTCATAACAAATGGTCACTTTTGTGTCTAAAAAAATATAAAAATAAAAAATAAAAACAAGCCCAAATAATAAATAGTATCCGGCATAACCAACGGAGAAAACTTAATTCACCCACTAAGTAGTCTACCCATGTGAGTTGGCAAACAATGTGGCATTGCTTAGGAGAATATTTTGGTATTTGTGGCTTTTGTTGTTCCTTCTCTCTCAATAACTCATGTCACTTCATCCGGGTAAACTACCCCACTGGGTAGGTGTATCCATGCACTTAACCAACTAGTAACTGACTAGGAAAAAGAGTCCAAAAGTTTGAGTCACTTTTACGTAATGATTAGCCACTTATTATTAGAAGTCAAACATTCCCACTTTCCCACTACGTGACATGTTACATGCGTGACAAAACCAATGTAAAAGAGTTGACTGACATAATAAATCATAGGAGACACAAACTTAAGGATCACTCAAACAACATTTGACTTTCCAAGTTCAAAAACAATATCCAAAAACGAATATCTTTTGGAATCTTCCATAAACAAAGCAAAACGATTTATAAAAGAAACTTGCATGCCTTGTATGGTGTTTTCTGAGAGTGGGTCAGTGAAGATGTTGGATAAAGTTGTGATAGTTCTGTTGTCTTTTGTTGTTGTTTTAGTGTCAGTGAAAGGGGATGTTGAGATTACGGAACAACCATTGTCGAAGATCGATATTCATAGTGCTTTGATTGATCTTCATGATGGTGCATTCGTTCAAGCTTACCCTAAAGTTCTTGGCATAAATGTAAAGTTTATTTAAAAAGCTTCATATATAGTTTCATTAACGTGTTTTAGGTATTATTTTTTTTCTGCATGCTGTGGTTTCTGATGTTACAGATAAGCAGTTTCGATCATAAAACTGCTTTAACTTTAGGGGTGTTTGGAATTGTGTTATGCCACATAAGTACGTGTTAGCTTATAGTTCTGTCAGAGCACAATGTAGAAGATAGTGTTTGCATTTACTAATTTAGTATAAAAATACAATGTATTTTTGTGTGTTTGGTAAATGCTAATTGTAGGACGTAAACGGTGCTGATATGGAACAGGTTACTGTAAAATGCTTTTTGCTTTAGTATGTTAGCTGATGTGAAATAACTTCTTGAAAACAGCTTAAATAAGCTTATAGTCATAAGCCTCAAGGCTTCATCCAAAAACTCCAGTGCGTTGATTAGTTGTATCAAACACCCCCTTTTTATATCAAAAAACATAAGCAGCTATAATAAGAAATGTGTATGTATAGGTCAATATAAAACATAAAATGTAATAATGTGTATTCTGTTTATGAGTAATGCTGATTAATTGTTCTCGTGATGAAGGGTGAGGACGTTGAATGGGTAACTGTGAAACTTAAGCACCCCAAATCATCAAATGACGATTGGATTGGAGTGTTTTCCCCTGCTCGGTTCAAGTATGTTTCAGTTCAGTGATATATTTCAAATAACAGTATAACTGTAGAATTTATTAACAATCAACGAGCTGTTTCATCTACAACATTGAATAGATGTTTTATTAACGCAGTGCATCAACTTGTTTCGTCGAGAACGATCCTAAGCAAGAGAGTCCATACATTTGCTCTGCTCCCATAAAGGTTAGCACGGCTTCAGTTATGTCATTTTGTATGAATATATTGACTTTATCTGACTGTTATTCTTTCACAGTACACATTTGCAAATTACTCGAATGCGGGGTATGCACAAACGGGTAAAACTACCTTAAAGTTCCAGATAATCAATCAACGAGCTGATTACTCTTTTGCATTATTTTCAGGTGGATTATCAAATGTATGTATCCACAAGTCAGATTGACTTTATTTCATTTTCTATGCCGTTAATTTCAGGCATTCAGAACATATTTTTTCATTCTCACGAAATTTATTATGTCTTCTTATGTGCAGCCAAAATTGGTGGCATATTCAAACTTCATATCATTTAAAAATCCCAAAGCACCCCTTTATCCGCGTCTCGCTATAGGAAAATCTTGGAATGAAGTAAGTATTGCAAATGTATTTTGTCTATACAACCGAAATGATAATATTTTAGTAAGAATACTTGGTTGATACTTGATGAAATTTTGTGTAGATGACTGTCACTTGGACTAGTGGCTACAATATAGACATAGCAACTCCTTTTGTCTCATGGGGAGTTTCAGGTCAACGTGCAACCCGATCTCCTGCAGGAACACTAACCTTTCATCGAAATAGCATGTGTGGTATGTTCATCTACAACATTAAGCTTTTCCTAGATATGTCTTCTTAGCCTCAGTTGTATATTAATATTTAGTTATGGATAACTATTAGTCTTTAAAGATAAACCTTCTTATATTAAGTTTGATTTAAAAACTCGGGATTTCCTGCAGGTTCACCAGCAAGGACAGTTGGTTGGCGTGATCCTGGTTTCATACATACTAGTTTCTTAGAGAATTTGTGGCCAAATACCAAGTACATGTTCACATTTTGTTATACTTATGTTTTTTACAGTTAATCAACGTACTTATAATTGTATACTTAACTCCCAGATATGTTTACAAGTTGGGACATAAGTTAGCAAATGGTAAATACATTTGGAGCAAGAAGACATATTCATTCATGTCACCCCCTTACCCGGGACAAGAATCATTACAACGTGTTATCATATTCGGTGACATGGGAAAGGTGGGACTTAAAAGATATACTTTGATCATAATTTGAGTACTTTATAAGTTAGTATGTAATCATATACTTTTCTTTATAATCATTTCAGGCGGAACGTGATGGCTCCAATGAGTACAGCAATTATCAACCTGGTTCTCTTAACACCACTGACCAACTCATCAACGACATTGATAACATAGACATTGTATTTCACATAGGAGATATAGTTTATTCAAACGGGTATATTTCACAATGGGATCAATTCACATCGCAAGTGGAACCCATTGCATCAGTTGTACCATATATGATTGCAAGGTTTGTTTAATTAAGTCTTGTCTTAAATAAATTGTTTATGGTAGTTCAAATTTTTATTCATGTATAATTTTTTCTGTGCAGTGGTAATCATGAACGTGACTGGCCAGATAGCGGATCTTTTTACGATGGTATGGATTCGGGAGGGGAATGTGGGGTCCCTGCAGAGACCACGTTCTATGTCCCTGCAGAAAACCGAGCTAAATTCTGGTAACAATAGATACTACTTAAAAATTCTAAAGGATTAGTTTCTGTTAATGTAAAGGAAAAGTTCTTTTTTGTAGGTATTCAACAGATTATGGTATGTTCCGTTTTTGCATAGCAGACAGTGAGCATGATTGGAGGGAAGGCACCGAACAGTATAAGTTTATTGAGCAATGCTTTGCATCAGTGGACAGGAAGAAACAACCATGGCTCATCTTTGCTGCTCATCGTGTTCTTGGCTATTCTTCAGACAAATATTATGCAGCTGCAGGCACTTTTGATGAGCCCTTGGGAAGAGTGAGTTTGCAGAAGCTATGGCAGAAATATAAAGTGGACATTGGCTTTTATGGACATGTCCATAACTACGAAAGATCTTGCCCAATTTATCAGGTACAATACTTAAATAAGTTATTAATGTACTTATTTCAGAGTAAAATAAGCTAAGCAAATAAGCAGAGGTGCTGAAACACTCAAAACTGTTGGAAAACACGAAGGCCTTTTAGGCTTATATTCGATGAAGAGAGGAATACTTAGAGAGCTTTTACAAAGAAACTTTTATTACTTGAACTTTTCTTCATACTTACAAATGCTCACCCTAACACCTATTTATACTACTCCATGGAATGTTCTACAGATGAGATATTTCCATGGATATTCTACTACGATCTAGATTCTTCTTGCATCATCTTGATAATTCTTAATACATCATTATCCTTATCTAGATGCCTAATTCTAGATAATTCTAACTAGATATTTCTAGTATCATTCTAGATATTTCACAAAGATATTTTCAGTATTCTACGAGTTTCTAGAAGCTTCTTGATCACGGGCTTGGGCTTTTATGGATAGTCCAATCTTTATTGGACTAAATCAAGTTTATGATCCAACACCCCCTTTAAACTTGATTTACCGACTCCAAGCATCATTCGTTGTCTTGAGAAGTCTTTCTCGTTAAGCGGCTTGGTGAAGATGTCTGCAACTTGATCTTCGGACCTCGTATGTATTACTTGGACATCCTTCCTTGCAATGCATTCTCGAATAAAGTGATAACGAGTATTGATATGCTTACTTCGATCATGGTAGACCGGATTTTTTGCTAAGTCGATTGCTGACTTGTTATCCACGTAGATCTCGGTCGCATCTTCTTGCTCCATGTGTAGCTCCTTTTGCATACTTCTTAGCCAAATTGCGTGGCATACACACGATGTTGCAGCTACGTACTCCGCTTCACAACTGGATAAGGTAACAATAGGTTGCTTCTTTGAGGACCATGTAAAGGCATTGTTACCCAGGAAGAACAGGAATCCTGTTGTACTTCTTCCATCATCTTTATTTCCAGCCCAGTCACTGTCGCTATATCCAACCAGCTTGAAGTCTTCACTTGTTGAGTAAAACATACCATAATCTACGGTACCTTTGATATAACGGAGGATCCTCTTTGCAATCTCCAAATGTTTTGTCGTAGGGTCTTCCATGAAACAACTAATCAATCCAACCGCAAAGAGAATGTCGGGTCTTGTACATGTCAAATAGCGCAAACTTCCAACAAGACTCTTGAATAGAGTTGAGTCTACTGCTTCTCCTCCGTCATGATTAGAAGGCTTTGCCTTATGTTCTATGGGGGTGCCAACGGGATTACACTTATCCATGCCGAACCTTTTCAATATCTCTTTGGCATATCCTTCTTGACTTATGAAAATTCCTTCATTCGTCTACTTAACCTCAATGCCAAGATAATAAGACATAAGTCCTATATCTGTCATCTCGAACTCTTTCGTCATTGACTTCTTGAGCTCATCAATCATACTCTGAGAGTTTCCTGTAAAGATCAAATCATCCACGTACAAGCAGACGAGCAGTATACCTCCACTTTCAAATTTCACGTAAAGTGCATATTCACTTAGGCATTTAGTAAAACCATGTTCTTTGTCAATTCTAGTATTCCAAGCACGTGGTGCCTGCTTTAGACCATATAAGGCCTTTTTCAACCTTAGCACTTTACCTTCATGCCCTTTGGCAACATATCCCTCTGGTTGCTCCACATAAACTTCTTCTTCGAGAAGTCCATTTAGAAATGCAGACTTCACATCCATTTGGTGGATTTTCCACCGATATTGAGCAGCAATAGCAATAATCATTCTAATAGTTTCTAAACGAGCAATAGGCTGCTTGTAACCTTTTGCCACAAGTCTTGCCTTGTACTTCTCCACTTCGTCTTTGGTGTTTCTCTTGGCCTTATATACCCACTTGATTCCAATAGCCTTTTGGCCTTTTGGAAGCGTCGTCAACTTCCATGTATCATTCTTTTCTATTGACTTTATCTCCTTGTCCATGGCTTGTCTTCATTTCTTGCTTTTCATAGCTTCTTCAAAAACTAAAGGTTCACAGTCAGCATATAAACAAAGAAGGGGTATTTCCTCAGTTACCTCGTAGAGCTCCTGCAAACTTCTTGTCTTCGGTTCTCCTTCACTTGAACTTGAAGGTGAGTCTTGGGTTCGAGTTGGACTTTGAGGTTGTTGGACTTCTTCACTTGATTCACTTGTCTCTTCTTCGTTAGTTAAAGGAAGAAAATCAAACATTTCATTTTCCTTAATGCTCCAATCCCATGCTTTTTCTTTATTGAACTCCACGTCTCTACTCACTACCACCTTCCTTGTGATTGGATTATAGAGCTTATAACCTTTCGATTGCTTGTCATAGCCAACGAATACATGCTTCTCACTTCTATCATCAAGCTTGAATCTCCTTTGGCTCGGAACGTGGACATATGCTATGCTTCCGAATACCCTTAGGTGGGACACAGTAGGCTTCATCCCATTCCATGCTTCTTGTGGAGTTTTGTTGTCTTAACTCTTTGACGGACACCGGTTCATTAGATATACCGCACAGTCAACCGCTTCGGCCCAAAACTCCTTTGGCATCTTCTCACTTTTCAACATGCTTCGGACCATATTGAGAATGGTTCTATTCTTTCTCTCCACCACTCCATTTTGTTGTGGGGAGTAAGGAGCCCTTAGAAATCTCCGGATCCTATTATCCTCACAAAACTTGTTAAATTCTTTTGATAAAAATTCTCCACCTCTATCGGATCTCATGGATTTAATTTTTAAACCTTTCTCCTTTTCTACCATAGCTTTAAATGTCTTAAAAGCTTCAAAAGCTTGGGATTTTTCTTTTAGAAAATATACCCAAGTTTTTCTTGAAAAATCATCAATAAAAAGTATGAAGTAAAGATTCTTACCATGAGAGGGTGGAGTAATGGGACCGCACAAATCCGTATGAATTAGTTGTAGAGGCTCCTTAGCTCTTGATGTTGCTTCTTTCGGGAACGTACTCCTAGCATGCTTTCCAAGAAGGCATCCTTCACACACTTGATTGGGATGATCAATTTGATCTAACCCTTTCACCATTCCCTTTGAGGATAATAACCTTAAGTCACCAAAGTTTAAGTGCCCGTACCTCATATGCCAAAGCCACGAATGATCCTTCAAACAAATCTTTAAGCACTTAGCTTCATCATGTTGAATATTTAGAAGGAACATTCAGTTTTTAGTCATAGGGACTTTAGCTATGAGCTTTCCTTCGGGATTTCTTATTTTAGCACTACGATCTTTGAAATGAATATCGTAGTTTTTCTCTAAAAGTTGTCCCACACTTAAAATGTTACTTTTAAGATTGGGCACATTGTATACGTCCGAAATATATTGGTGACTTTCGTCTTTAGCTCAGATAAGTATCTTACCTTTTCCTTTCACCGGTGCCTTTGATTCGTCTCCAAAGGTGACATTACCTTTACTTTCCTCCATCTCCACGAACAAGTCTTTTTCACCCGTCATATAGTTACCTGCATCGGAATCTATATGCCATGGCTCTATCCTCTCTTCTTGTTCGTCATGTCTTGCCATTAGCAATGTAAGCTCATCTTTGTCTTCTACCTCCACAAGATTGGCTTTTTCTTCAACTTGTCTTGAGCTACTACACTCATTGGCATAATGACCATATTTGCGACAATTGTAACATTGTATATGGGGCTTACCTCCTCTTTGAGATTGAAAGCCTCTCCCACGACCTCTTCGATATGAAAACCTTTGGTTTTCATCTTCTTTGTTGGCATCTTCTCTTCCTCTTCCTCGTCCTCGGCCTTGGAAACCACCATGACCTTGAAAAGTACCGCGTCCTCGTCCTTGCTCCTTTCCATTTAGAAAGCTCTTTTCTCTTTCTTTGAAAGAGACCTTTGAATATAAAGCTTGCTCTAAGGGTTCTTTCCCCCTTCTTTTCTTCAACTTCTCTTCATGGGCTTGTAAAGATCCCATGAGTTGATCAATGGTCATAGAGTCTATGTCTTTTGACTCCTCTATGGCCACAACAATGTAATCAAAGCTTGGTGGCAAAGAGCGAAGAATCTTTTCTATCACCCTTGTGTCACTCAAGCTTTCACCATTTCTCTTCATTTCATTTGAAATGGTCAAGAAACGAGTGAAATAATCTGAAATGGTTTCGGATTCCTCCATTTGGAGTTTTTCGAACTCTCCTCTAAGAGTTTGAAGACGTACCTTTTTCACCTTGTCAATTCCTTTGAAAGCATTTTGAAGGATCTCCCATGCTTCCTTAGAAGTGGTTGCATTTGCAACTTTCTCAAACATTGCATCATCAAGACATTGATAGATGAGTGTAAGAGCACTTTGATCCTTCTTTCTTGCCTTTTGCAACTCCACCCTTTGGGCGGCATTCAACGAACTTTCATCATCAACTTTCTCAACACCTTTCTCTACTATCTCCCACACATCATGTGAACCAAGTAACGCCTTCATTCGAATGCACCAACTACCATAGTTGTCTTTGGTAAGACGAGGAAATTAGAACAAGTTCATTGCACTTGACATCTCGATCTTCTAGCTCTGATACCAATTTGTTGGAAAACGCGAAGGCCTTTTAGGCTTATATTCGATGAAGAGAGGAATACTTAGAGAGCTTTTACAAAGAAACTTTTATTACTTGAACTTTTCTTCATACTTACAAATGCTCACCCTAACACCTATTTATACTACTCCATGGAATGTTCTAGAGACGAGATATTTCCATGGATATTCTACTACGATCTAGGTTCTTCTTGCATCATCTTGATAATTCTTAATACATCATTATCCTTATCTAGATGCCTAATTCTAGATAATTCTAACTAGATATTTCTAGTATCATTCTAGATATTTCACAAAGATATTTTATATGAGTATTCTACGAGTTTCTAGAAGCTTCTTGATCACGGGCTTGGGCTTTTATGGATAGTCCAATCTTTATTGGACTAAATCAAGTTGATGATCCAACAACAACTGTTTATCTGCTTACAAAATAAGCAATCCTAACACCCTTGATAAGCAATTTAGTATTTTTATTCCCCCCTGATATTGTGTTTTTTGTGATGATGTAGGATACTTGTGTCAACTCTGAGAAGTCTCACTATTCTGGAACTGTGAATGGTACAATACATGTTGTGGTGGGTGGAGCTGGTTCCCATTTATCAGAATTTGCTCAGATTAATACTACTTGGAGTCTTCATAAAGATTATGATTTCGGGTTTGTGAAAATGACTGCATTCAACCAGTCGTCACTCTTATTCGAGTACAAGAAGAGCAAGGATGGGAAGGTGTATGACTCATTTACCATCTCAAGAGACTACAGAGATGTGTTGGCATGTGTACATGATGGTTGTGAGGCTACCGCTTGGGCACCTTAAATGTTGGTGAAATACTTGTGTTTTTTATAGAGCAGCGTTTGTTTAGTGACTTATTGTCCATTAACACTGGCAAGATAATAAGAAAATGTTATGCTGCATTATAATTTAACATTAATTTGTTGTCGTTTTAACGTGGGTCTATAGTGATTTCTTAGGCTCCCAGTGGCCTGTTACCCATTACCCATTAAGTCATACGCCTTTCACTTGGTGGTTTTTTCTTCTTTTTTTATTTTATTTATTTATTTATTTTTTACCACCGAGTATTTTATAGATAGAATACACTGGGGTTAGGTGGATTATGATTTTTCTAAACCACAAGTCGTACATACAGATCTCACCATTACTTCAACTTAGGATTTAAAGTTTGAATGAGCTGAGGTTACAATTAGTTTCATAGGTTTTACATGACATATATGTATAATCTGCTACTACATGTCTTACATGTGTTGGGTAATCATTTTACAGATGTGTGAATGCAGCATATATATGTTAACATTCATTAACAACTATG